>JAOTAY010000005.1:33559032-33571549 GCA_025629805.1 Erythroxylum baracoense
AATGCCCTTCATGCAATCTTACTACCTTAACACTTTAATTCAATTAACCTATGTCATAAAATCTTACTAACATTAACTTAATAATTAACTCCATAAAATAAATCCATAAAGACATCATAATTAATTTAAATCATGCTTATTCATCAAGAAAAAAATTCGAGGGCCAATAAGATTTACCTTCCGTATGAGAACATATGAGTTGGATCAGAACGATAACCTCGAATGTTGAAGGTCTAGATGGATCTTCATTGGGCTTTACATAGATGGACTTCACTGTTTCATCTTTTAATGTCTTCAGAATCGGAGGAGTGGTTATATGGAAAGAGTGTCGATGAGGCTATGAACACCTTCTGGTAATTAGTGAGCCATTAAATAGGCATCGGCTTTTCAAGCTCCACTACTGGTAATTTCTTCAGGATCTGGAGGATAGTAGACTGATCATTAGAACGATCAGCAACCATATAAAGAACATCCAAAGTGTAATTTGAAAAATTAAGGTCCAAAGCATGATTCTACAAATGATAAATCATCTGGTAATGTAAGGTAGCCATAATGGCTATAAGATCTTAATCTACTCCAGTGATCTGGATCTGAACTTGCAGTCATTTAGACAAAGTGGGATCATCTAACCTGATGTTGAAATCAGGCGCTATCGTCAGAATGACACTTCCATTATTTAGAGTAGTCAACGATGTACCAATCAAGGCATTTTGGTACATTGTGTAGGCAGTGTCTAGAAGAGATATTCTGGTTGTAGCAGGTATTCCCTTTCTTTTATGGTGTAAAAATAAGGCATATAGCTCCTACATGTAGATGTGTATGGTTATGTTCTCTTTAAAGAGAGATCAACACCTTTGGTATCTCAAGCTTTACGGATTATTCTACTGTGGTAGTTCTGAGACCACACTATTCCAATCTAGAACTCTGGGTGATTTCTTTGACTTTTGGTCTAGATGTGGACAAAATAGTACTTACACTTCTTGTCTAAGAATGATCTCGAGAATATATACTGCAAGGGCTCAACAAAGGTAAAGAAGACTCACAAACATGGTTTTCTACTAGAACATGGGTAATTTCTACTAAATTTTTTATACGATTAGACAAAACACACTTAACAATAAAAGGTAGATTAGGCATAAACAAAGTTGAAGATAAATAAACAGGGTCATTTGGTAGTGTTTCCATAATTATGGGCTCTCTCCCTACTCACTCTTTTCAAGAGACAATGTTACCATCGACTAAAACATGAAAGATGCCTCTGATACCACTAAGTCCCCCAAAAGGCCTTATGTAGGGTTAGCATACCAAATCACTTAAACAACCACTAGACTAACCATGTGTTGCATAATCAGATAAATAACTTATACATTCTACTCTAATAGTGTAACTTCCCTTTTGGTTTCTTTGCTTTTGGAAGAGTAGAAAGACTAAGAAAAGAACTCTAATCTCAGTTTTAGTTTTGTGGCAATTAATCAATTATCTTCCATTAGAAAGCAATTGCATTATTGAACCCTCTAATGGTATGATTAGTTAAAAGTTGCTTTGATCCATAATTTTAGATCCGCAAGAACCTATTCTTTAGAGCTTACAATTCTCTTGAATAATATGTTATTTCTTTCTTTCTAAATGATATACGTATAAGGAATAAAAGTCATCAAATAGATAGCTTTATTCCCCTTATTGATGCCCCGGTCGAAACATAATCAATCAAGGATTTCAGTATGGTTGTACCTAGTAGTTTTAAGTTGATAGATGGCTAGAATTTTGCTCTAGATGGTAATTGAGTAATTACATTTGAAGAATAGGAGGGAAGAGTTTTATGTTGGTTTTTATAAAGAAAACAAGTTGGAGACCTATTAAGAAAGCTCAATTTGTCAGATGTTGCAACTTTGTTTTTAGCAACTAGCCATATGAAGAAGGATGCCTTTAGGAGAGAACTTCTACTCTGGACAGTGACACATCAAGCTAGTTTCTCGCCCTCTAGATCTAAACAAATCTTTACATAAATGATTTGTGAATTTACTTAAAGGATGTCTGAGTCGAATGTAGGAGTCATTTTTTAAGATGAGGATTATAGTTAGGCAAAATGTGCATAAGATTAGCTAAGAAGTTCAACCAAAACTTGGAGTTGATCAAAACTTTAACCTTAAAACTGGTAAAGAAGTATTCATAATTCTATGCATTAAGTATGAACTACTTAATGGCCACAATTGACTCGAACATATATGACAAAAGAAAATTGCTAGTCTTTTTAAAGTCACTTCTGATTTATTGTTCTTTACTCTCTTAACTTGGCCTCCACTTTTCAAGCTCATCTTAGTTCAAGTAATAACTTATTTTGAAATTTTCATAATTGAGTTTATATTAATTGTAGTTTTTTAAATTAATTGTCTTATTAAGTGATAAGAAAATGATTTAATTCAAAATAAATTTAAAAGGTCTAATAATTATTTAATTAAAGTAGATTAAACTTACAAATGACAATCAAATTATAGAATTTGTTAGTGTGTCTCATAGAAAGTTATTGGGTTTGTGATGAAAATTTTAATAAAAACATATATAAAAGATGTTTAGGTTATTCATGTCTAATGAAAACATAATTAAAGATCCTCTTACCCATTCAGAGTTCCGTAAATTAAGAAAGGGATAATAAATCAAATCAAAAACATAACTGATGAGAGAAGATTTTGCTTCTCTCTTCCCCGATCACTATCTCATTTTAATCTCAATCTCATTCTCCTCTTCAATCACTCTCTAGCAAGATTTATTCTTCCCTCTTGCACTCTCACTGCCTAAATTCCTCCTTTTCCTTCTTTTCAAACCCTCATTGATTTATTTCCATTTTTGGAAAGATGTCTGTTTAGGCTGAGACTTTCTCGCCTCTACTGTAATACCTGACTACCATAGATTATATACCTGAACATTTAGAGGACATTCAAGAACATACCCTATGACAATGGCATGTTAGCGCAATCACAATCACTTAACATTGCATCAAAAATAAATCACGAATATACTAAAAGTCAATTCCTCATTTCATTTATAAAACACAATTTACAATGTCACTTGTCACTTGTCACTCTATACTCCTTGTATATACACTGTATCAAAAGCATAAGAGAGTTTACTACTTTTTACAACATATTCTATATGGAATGAGAAACTAAACAAAAACACTCTATCTAACTCCTCAGTCTTAGCTGACTAGACCTTTGACCATTTCTTGAGTACAAACCGTAAGTACAAGACTTCTTCTAAAATGTCTTGGAAGCTAAGTCTCCTCTCTCATACCTAAAAATTAATATTGCAATTTTGATGAGTTTTGCAAACTCAGGGAGCAAACCATCATTCTCACTTATATCAAAACACAACATCTCAAATACAAACCAAACTCATAGAATACCTCATCTTAACAATACATCATGAATTTCACATATTTCATATAATCTTTTTACAATAATTCAATCCTCTTTCTTAGTCAATCATATTATCAAATGTACACTTACATGGCATATCATCATATCAACTTAATTCAATAATTGTTCACAATCAATCATATAGTACATTTGAAAATATAATTACAAATGCATATGCATATGTGATTCCACTTTTGTTATTATTTTGTTGTGACCGAGCGCCTATATTGTTCCATATCCTTTGTAGATATCAGGCTTATTTCACATTATGTCCTATACCCATTGTGGACACTCGGCTCATTAATCACTGAGCCTATGGCTCTTTATACGCATTTTTTAGCTTTAAGCTCTTTCAGACTAGCCACTCTGGTTATAACCCCTTTATCTAATCATGTATATCATGTAATGAAATGTATGAATTCACATATCACACTTTCAATAGCTTTTATTCATTTCTGACACAGTCACTTTCATATTCATCAAACATAAGTCCAGAATTCAATAATTTTGTTGAGAACATATATTTCTTTCATATTCACATACAATCAGAACACTCCCAATGCATTCCTAAATATCAAACTCCTCGGACCATAAATGTCCAGAATTATCACATCAAACCAATAATAGTTCAATAATTGAAATTTTAAGAAAACAAATCAATCCTAGTGAGAAACATCTAGGTTACTCACAATAAGCTCCAGATAGTTATTGCCTCAACGAATCGGCAATGTCTGGATGTTGACATTCGACTTGAGCGACTAATATCGTGCAACACACATATTGTACACACATTACTAATTTGCTCAATCATATAAGTATTCAATCATACACATATGAATATGTGTTATGTATAATGCATGCTCAATGACTTTCCCAGGGATGTGTCCTTAATCATAAGTCTTAATTATTCAAACCATTCATTCATTAACCCTTTTCTTACATCATAAGTATTCACACAATTCCCAATGCTCATTCATTCATTACTTTAACATTCACATTCCAACTTAGATACATTGTTATCAATAATCTTTTCCTTAAGTTATAACATCATTTAACAACTTCAATTTATCAGACATTCAACTAACTTATTCAACATCAAATTAGGTCATTTTAAACCCCAATCAAGTCCTTATATACCACAGTAAAGTACCTTATCCTTAGTTAATTCAACAATTACACAAAATTAAACTTATCACTTCAAAGCCTTGCCCACAATCGTGGTGGACCTTCCCACGATCGTGACAGAAGCTTGTGTAATAGGCCACGACTGTAGGGACTATTCCATGATCATGACAGAACCCAAATAATCAAGCCACAATTGTGCACTACATTGTTTCCCCTAATTTTGCACAAATGTGTCAAACTTAGACACATACCAAACACTTGAATTTTCCAGATTATAAACCCTTTAAACCTACTTCATTACATGATCATCTAGCTTCATCTTGATTACTCTCAGGTTCATTAAAATTTTCTTATTTTTGTCAATAACAATCACTTCATATACATACACTTACATCTCCAATTCAAGAACACTATATTAACGTCTTTATTGAACATAAATTCACCTTCTTTGTACTTCAAATTCCAGTCCAATTCATCCATATAACAACCTATAATCCATGGTTTTCATACACCAAGAAAAGCATAAAAACTTCCAAGTTCATTCAACATATTCTAGCACATATCATTACCAACGTCATATACATTTCATTCCAATTCAAGCATCATTCTCATACTATTAAACATGCCATAAAGATCATATTTCTACTTACTTATTAGGCTTCCATGTCCAGCTCAAAACTTCAAATTAAACTAGCCCTCCATTTATGCAAGATTCATCACAAACTCAAGGTGAAAACAGGTTGATTTTCGGCAAAGATGAAGAACAACAATCAGCTGGTTCTTTGGCTATTTTGTGAAGAGTAAAAATCTGGTTTTGGTTTAACAATTTGGCAAGGATGAAAACAAAATACAGAGAGATGAGTTGAGAGCAATTTTCTGTGGAGGAACAACAATGAAGATAGCAGAAACATTCTCTCCAGGTTAGTTCAAATAGGTGCAAGGTGTCCTAATTTGACCAAGGTATTTGTCACAAAGCATGTAAGCCATTTGCCTACTGAATATGTTGTCATTTATCCACTTCTTAAGTTTCCATATGTCACCTTGTATGTAGTCCACATGTCACACAATAATTGGTCCATTTGTCATTTAATTACTAGTTTATTTGTCACTAATTTAATTATACCAAATGTCACTCATTTATAGGCTTAGTCACCCTAATTTTTCATGTATCAATTTATCTTGCCACTTGGCATTTTTCCTAGTCCAAATGTACATATTAATTTATCACTCTCCCAATTAATAACAACTAATTTCAAATTACTAACTGTAATTCAATCAAACCAAAATTTAAGACATAACAATTCACAATTCACATCATGTTCATTTTAAATCTTTCATATCCCAGAATATGTCAACTGAGTGCATATGCTATCTTTGTAATGTGTACAAATTATAGTTGATGTGTGTATGCTAATGATATGCATGTGAATGGAATGATCTCAATGCTATTATTCATTTACAATGATTTGGGTTCTAACCCTAAGTATGTTCCAGAACCCGGATATTACATTTACATTCCCTCCCTGCTCCTCCAAGTGTTACCATCCCTAATGATATTGCTTCCATCATTTTTCCACGTTTAAACTCTCCTAACAACCAACTATCTAAGCCCTCACTTCCCCATAAACATTCCTAGTTACAAATGGCTAAAAAACCAAACCTTGAATCCAAACTTTTTTACTCTTCCCCTATCAAACTTGAGGAACACCACGTAGTTGCTCCTCTTCTTGAATCCCTCAAATAAGGAGTTGCTTGATAGAACTCCACGCTAGTAGGTTATTTTCATAACAAAAGAGTGGCTTTCCCAATCATAAAAGAGTAGGCCTCCAATAACTGGAATTGGCTAAGATTGGTGGACATCATTGTCAATTAAGAGGACATCTTCTTCTTTAAGTTCTTCAACTCTTACTCTGCAAACAAAATTTCTAGAGGAGGGTCCCTAGCATGTACATAAGAAGCCACTACTCCTACAGAACTATAGACTAGGTAATACATTCGAAGATATTAGATTAGTCCCAGTATGGATATGCATTCATGGAGTCCCACTTGAGTAATGACAAAAAATGGTCTTAGTCATATTGCTAGCTTTGCGGGAAGATCTTTATATCTTGATCAAGCTACTATTAAAATCAAGCACATAAAGTGGGATGCTATGCAAGACCTACTAGTAGAAATTCTAATAATGAGGCCTATTCAAAACTTAGAGATGGTTGAAGATGTGGTAAAAGTGACTTATACGTAGAATCCTAAATCAAACAATCTCCCTAAAATGTAGAAGTCCACGGGTAAGGTTTTCAAAACTGGTGGATATTAGAAAATAATAGGAGAGGATATTGAAACCGCACTTGCTAATTGAGAATTCATCTATTCAGTAAGAAGAGAAAGTTAATAAGGAAATAGAGGAAGCTGAGAAGCACAATACTAAGGAACTTAAAACATCAATTAAAGGGAAACAAAAGGATACACAACCTGATAACTAATTATGCTCAACTCCTAACAAAGAGAAAACCAGCAGTAAAGATTAAATCATTCAATTAAATGACTTACAAAATGGAATTTTCAAAGTTCATAGCAAAGAAAGTTTAATAGGAAGAAGAAAACATCTTCTTCCAAGGTTGGGGATATAACCATTGTCACCTAGAATGTCAAGGGAATCAATTCCCCTAAAAAACAGTTAGCCATTAGGGAATTTCTACTTGACAATAAACCACAAATTTTTTATATTTTAAAGTCCAAATTCAGAAAGAAAAAATGTGAGTTTCTTAACTCCCCAAATAATGAAAAATATGGACTATTACTTCCAAGCACTATAATGGAAGGATTATAATACTGAATGATACAGACCAACTAAAGGTTTCCAAGTTGGTATAGTAGAACATCTCAGCTTCCATCACCATTGTTTATGGCTTTAACTTCACTTTCTAAAGAATCCCTCTTTGGAAGAAACTAAGAGAGTTACACAATACCATAAACTACCCATGTTTGATAATAGGGGACTTCAACTATATGCTCTATCCCAATGAGGCTAAAAGAAATTACAACTTGAGGAATTATAGTGATGATCTACTACTTTATGTATATGACATACAGATGATTGATCTTCCACATATGGAAACTTTTTCACATGGAGTCAAAAACAAAAGAAGTAGTGGCATATAAGAAATAAATTAAACAAATGTATGGAAAATCTAGATTGGTTCCAAATCTTCCCTCATTGCTACCACATATTTGCCAATACTTTCTACTCTGATCATACTCCAACTATTGCTCACTTATTAACATATAACGGTGCCTCCAAACCATCCAGATATCCATTCAAATTTAATAATTTTATACATGACTTGGATGATTTAATTGATACAATTGAAAGAGGGTTGAATGTATCAATTTAAGACACCAAACAATTCTTACATCAGAAGAAGCTGCACCATATATGAGTAGCTCTAAAACTCCTCAATAGAGAAAGAATTGGTAATACACCATTTCTTTAATACTGTAAAAAATCAATTGGCTAAAGCTTAAACAAATCTATACCAAAACCCTTCTAATCCACCTTTGCAAAAGTTGGAAAAAACATGCCTTAATCAGCTGTTCCAAATCTCTGGACTTGAAAACTCCATTGTGAGGTAAAGGTTTAGTGTCTTATGGCTCTTTAAGGGTGATAGGAACTCTAGTTTTTTCAACAGAAGTGTAGCATCTAGAAGAGTCTCTGACATAATTGTCTCTATTCAAATTTACAGCTCCTACCTCCCTTCACAAGATGACATGTAAAGGGAGTAAATGAAGCATTTTTCCTCAATTATGGGATCCAGCCCCCAAGCTATAGCATTAGTACCTTTAAACAAAGAAATAGTGCCAACTGACGTCAAAAGAAGTGGAGAGTTTGACAAAACCTTTCACCAGAACAGAAATAGATTAAGTTTTCAGAGCTTTGAACCTATATAAGGCCCCTAGCCCTAATGGTTTTAACATCGACTTTTTTCAAACAAACATGGTCAATCACTAAAATAGTGGTCCTTGATGCCATCATGAAGTTCTTCAATGAGAAGAAACTTTTGAAAAGTCTGAACAGAACATTCATTGCCTTAGTTCCAAAGATTAAGGAATGCTTAACAATACAAGATATTTGCCTAATAGCATATTGCAATTCCATATACAGGATAATATCTGAAGTCCTTATAGATAGACTAAAGCAAGTCCTCAAACCTTACATCAGGAATTAGCAGTGAGTTTACATTTATGGGAGGCTAATAGAAGATAATTTCTTACTTGTTTAGAAAATTCTCAGACATTATTGAAGAATAAATGGCAGGAAAAATTGCATACTAAAAGTGACTTTAGAAAGATTATGACACAATGGAATGGTCCTATATAATTAATATTCTCAAAGCTTATGAGCTTCCTAGTTCACTCATACAACTGTTGGAGCAATGCAAAACCATAGTGACCTACAACATCCTCATTAATGGAGAGCCCTCTACAATATTCAAAGGAGTAATAGGACTTAGCCAAGGGGATCCTTTATCCCTTTACATGTTCTCTCTAGTTATGTAGGTGCTCAATAAGGTAATTCATAAGGCCACACTAACTAATAAAAGTTTTAAACATCACTCTAAATGTAGAAAGCTAGGAATTTTGGGGCTTAATTTTGTAGATGAACTACTTCTTTTTACTATAGTTGAAGTTAACTCAACTTTATCCAATGATTAAAAAGCTCAACTGATTTAGCTGACTCAACCATAAAAAACTTGAACTACCCAATTTTGTAATTCAATTTTTTAACTTTTCGGTTCGATTTATTTACTAACTCCTGTTGTTAAAAATCGATCAATTTATTAATTAATCTATCAATTTTAGTAAATTAATAAATTCCTAGAAACTAAAATAAATCAATTAATTTTTATTTAACAATCTATTTTTTCAATTAAAATTTTTCTTTGATAGTTAAAGACAATCCCTTTTAATCATATTTCAAATTTTTTAATTTTATTTAATCTCTAGCCAGTTTTATAACAGTCTAATACCGGTTGAATCTTTTAAACCTTAAACTTCTTATCTTACTAGTTTAACTTCCAGTATGGTTTTTAAAATAATGGTTTTATCACTCACTACTACATTAAAGATATTTAAAAATGTTTTTGGCCTCCTGATGAACTTAGAAAAAAATACTAGATAGTTATCTGCCTGTTTAATCAACAATGCTTCCTAGTTTTCCATATTATCTGGTTTCAAGTTACAATCTCTGCCTATAAAGTATTTGGGCATTCCAATATCTTCTTTAAAACCTTCCTACTTAGATTAAATGTCTTTTTTGGAGAAGATTCACTGCAAAATCAACAGCTAGAGTTCAAAATTCCTTTCAATAGCATAAAGAGACCAACTGATAATTTCAATTTTATCATATCTAAACATCTACTGGACATCACACTTAGTTTTACCAACTGCAATGATTAAATCTATTAATAAAATGTTATGGAAAATTTTATAGTCAGGCAACAAGGAATCTTACTCTAAAGAAAAAGTCAAATAATGTGACATTGGTATGCTAAATAGACAAGAAGGGTTTGGTTTCATACCTCTCAAAACAATTAATAAACCAATGCTGGTCAAAAGGATTTGAAGACTATTTAAGGACAAGTTTTCCCTATAGGTGCAATGGGTACACAATTATTACATCAAAATCACTTCTATGAACTCATTTTATCATCAAATGCATCCACTTTAATTACTTTTCTCTTAAGGATGAGGAGCAATATCAAATGACTCTTTCTCTTATAATATTGGTAATGGTAAAAGTGTTCTCTTATAGAAAGACATACAGTCATCTTTTGGGATACTAGAAACAAAAAGTGAGTTACTCCCTCTGAAAGAATTTTTCAATCAACATGCATCAGTATCACAAGTTCTAGCTAATTGAGACATGCTCCATAGCATGCTAACTAACCTGAATATACTCAATTATGTAATGAACTTCACATTTAATCCCCACAAGGAAGATGAAGTCTTATGGAATAATAAACCAACCAAAAACATCATCGTAACCTCAATCAAAGACTAGATACCCTAATATCAAACAGTACAAAATTGTATGGATAAAGCACTCACTACCAAATGCTACCTTCACTCTATGGTTAGTAGTCAAAGGTAGAATATCTACTTAAGACAAGCTCAGCAAATTAATGTATATCACAAACGGGACATATACAGGTCAACCTTTTAATTTATAAATCACTTAGTGTTTCAATGCTCATACTATATCAAGGTATGGGAAGTAGCATTACAATAATGTGATCTAAGTAAAAATAGGGTTAAAATTGTTAAATTAAGTTATAATCTCAAATTCATGGAAGCTAATAACTTATAGATGTATGTTGTGTCCCTATCTTACCTTGTAGCAATTGGGATGAGAGAAATAGAAAATTCTTTTGAAGCGAAAACATTAAAGAAAGCAACTTCATTAAAGACCTGCTATAAAGAATCAGACTACACCAATGTATACTCAAGGACAATTTCTACTAGCCTTCCGAAGCAAAATGAGATAGATCATTAATTGAAACCTCCTATGTAACTTTACCTAGTGAATCATAGAAAAGCCAGTCACTCATAATTGGTTCAAATCCTCTTGTACTCATTTTGTATCCCTTTGTGGTTAATCAATAAAATTTTCCATTTTTCAAAAAAAATCGAATCAAAATTATGTAATGTAAAATACGTAGACATAAATTTCCCTTAATTATGAATACTTACGAATTATCCAATTCTATAACAAAGATCAAAAGCAATATTAGAGTTTGTTTATGAACTCATAATAAAAATTTGTACATGTGACATTAGAGTACAAGTTTTTATTCTCAAATTTTATATAAAATATATAAGTAAAAGGGGAAATTTGTTAACATTTGATTTTGCTATATTTTTTTTCTAGAAGTTAAAGATTATATTGAATTGAATAAAATCTCCTTTAAGAGTTACAAACTTGTGTCTATGTTAGTTAACATACTAAACAATTATTTACACTGAAGTAAGCACAATGTAGTCTTTAATCCTTTTCTAGTTTAAGGAGTTGTTTTGTTAGCTAGTACTTTAAGTTCTTCTCATAATCTATTTGCATTAGCTTAGCATATGGTGTCCCTTAGACTCAACTAGCCTTCTCTAAGATAATGTATCATATATTCTATCTCCTGGCCATATTCTCTATACAGTTGATGTGTGCTTGGTTTGCTTCTATAATGCACTACAAGAAAAATGTCATATAGCGATGGACATTATCGACAAAAAATCTAAACATTCCGTCGAGCGACAAAATTTATCGACAGACAAAGGTGTCATAGAAATGGTCATAGGTAATAATTTTGGACGAATAATAGAATGTCTATTAGTAAATTTACCGACGGAAAATTTATTTAACCGTTGGTAAATATACTGACGGTTGTTTGTACGATCAACCATCGGTAAATTTCTGACCGTCAATATTTTTTGCCAGCGGATTTACAGACAATATTGTTTATTCTGTTGGTAAGTTTATTACAACATTATCGATGGTTATGTTTATTCTGTCGGTGAGTATACCGATGGTTATTCTACTACAAATCTTGTCGATAAATTTGGCAACAGAATTGGTTATTCCATCTGTTACTTAATGTCAATATTACCGATGAGTTTTTGTTTTTTGTCGGTAAATAGAATTGATTTTACCGATGCATTTTTTTCGTTTTGTCTGTAAATTAACCAAAAAAATTTTAAAAAAATATAACATCGTTAAATTTTATTTGATGATCTTATGGTTGATGCATAATTTAAACAGTTGTGAATTATCATTGCAAAATAATTTGATTTGTTTATACATTTAATTTGTTTAAACAAAAAGTTGATTGATGATATAAAGTTCAAATTATTTTTATTGATAATAAAAACATTAAATTGTACATAATAAGTATTTGTAATTCAAATGAAATGACTACAAGTACACTATTGAT
>JAOTAY010000005.1:33571649-33586791 GCA_025629805.1 Erythroxylum baracoense
ACAATATATTGAAAAGGAAATAATTGATTTGTTGAATATAATATTCAATTACAAACATAAATTAATTGCTATCATCACTTAATTGTAAATCAAAATCATCTTCTTTTTCTGAAGAATTAGAATCAAACTCAAGCTCCTCTTCAGATCTCTGTCCCTCCTCATCCTCTGCAGATAAAATTTCAACATATTCATTAGCTGGATTGTTCAAAGTTTCATTATCATCATATATGATAGATGCATTTATTTCATAAACATCTTCCTGAAACGCTTCACTTTCAATTCTCTGTTCTCCTTTTCCATGTGATTTAAAAATACCTCTAGGTTTAACTTTGCAAATAGCCAAACAATCTAACTTATCTCGTCGTAAGCTAGGAAAAGGGACATAATACACCTGGATCGCTTGCATTGCCAACACGAAAGGTTTAAATTGTCTAAGTCTTCTTCGCTTGTTAATTTCAACTAGACTGTATCGACTATGCACTTTTGTACCAATATTTGGAGTTGGATCAAACTAGTTACACTTAAATATCACACTTCACTTTATTGACAATGCAGGGTACTCAATTTCAAGTATCTCAATAATTTTACCATAGTAAACCATCAATTCTCCCTGTATGCAAACTCCACTATTTATTATTGCCATGCCATAACCATGATATTTTGTATGATATTTGTATCCATTAACGAAATACACCGGATACGATTTAACAGTTCGCAAAGGTCCCTTCGCAAGAAATTATCATATTAAACAGTATAATGTCATTTGAACACTTAAATCTTATAATTCAATTATTTCAATATTTGTAAGTGAAAACTTATATATTTCTCGAATCATCGAGGAAAGTATCTTCTAACTTCTTTATTGATATCATCCTGTGTTTTGTCGGACATGAGCTTGCGTAACAATTTCTCAGATAACCTAAAAACATCATTATGTATTTCAGTTATGAATAACACTAAATTTTAAAACCCAAACCTCTTCACAGTTCAATAAAATATAACCATGGACAACCTCAATTTCTTCCTCTATTAACATTCTTCTTGTTAAACATCCATACATTCATCCAGGATATGTGAAAATGGATAAGTTACCATCAACATCACTCGTTCCTCCCCCATCATTATTACGAGGAACTTTTCTTTCTCTTGTATGAACATGTGACTCAAAATAAAGTAAACAAAATGTACTAGATTCCTCTACTAAATAAGCATTACATATTGAACCTTTAATTATAGCTTTATTTTTGACATTTTTCTTCAAGTGATGCAAATATCTATATTAGCGAAAAGGGTTATAACAAGTTAGTTATTAAAACACATTATTACTTCAATTACAATCATTTTTGTTGAATTACTTCTTAAATGGATATATCCATCGATATTGAACTAGACCGGCTAGTTTAGCCTCGTGTGCTAAATGCAAAGGTACATGCTTTATACAGTCAAAGAAGCTTGGAAAAAATCCCTTCTAACTTGCATAAAATTATTGGAATTTTCTTTTCTAGTTTTTCCATTTCAGTCAACTTGATTTCAAATGATGTTAAGCTTTTGAAAAACAATCTTAATTATGTTACTACTTCTCAAATCTTATTCGGTAGCAACTGCCGAAATGCAATTGGAATTAGCCTTTGCTACGCATGATAATCATGACTTTTCATCCCAAATAATTTGTACTTCCTTATGTCCACACACCTTACCAAGTTTGAAACATAACCATCAGAAAACTTTAGACTTTTTAACTATTTACACAATATTTCCTTTTGTTTTTTGTCCAAAGTGTAACATGCTTTCGGATATTTACCGGTGCAAAGATCTTTGATATAACTCATTCCTTCTACAAAAAAGTTTCAAATCAGCTTATGATTTCGCTTTGTCTTTTATCCTCCCTTTAATATTCATTATGGTATTGAACAAATTGTTAAAAATATTTTTTCAATATGCATCACATATAGATTATGACGTATCAAATTAGTTTTCTAATATAGCAAATCCTAAAAGATGCTTCGTTGTCTCCAACCAAAATTTTTACTTAAGTTTGTATTAACTTCATCAGCTTCAAATTCTATAACTTTCAACAATCCTATTTCATCAATCACATGCCATATTTCTTCACCAGTTTTGTGAGGGTGAGGAGGCATTTTTACCATCTTATTCTTAATGAACTTTTGTTTATTACGTCTAAATGGATGATTTAGAGGAAGAAATTTTCTGTGGTTATCAAACCAACATATTTTGCCCCCGTTTGGAAGATAAAATGTATTAGAATCATTGTCACAATAAAGAGAAGCCAATTTCCCTACTGTGCTCCATCCAGACAACACCAAAAAATCACTAACGGTCCACATCAAAGCTGCTATCAACATAAAATTTTGTTTCAGAGACACATCATATATCTCAACACCATATTCCCAAAGATGCTGCAATTTAGATATCAATGGTTGTAAGAATACATCAATTTTATGCTTTAAATTTGTAAGCTATGACACAATTATTGTCAAGAAAATATATGCCTCTTTCATACACATCCATGAAGGTAAATTATAAGGAGTAATTATGATTGGTCATGATGAATATTGCTAGCCAAATTGACTAAAAGGTTAGAATCCATCCGTAGACAATCCTAACCTAACATTTCGACTTTCAACTGGAAACTTATAATGGATGTCATTGAAATGTTTCCCCATGCCAGTGCATCTGATGGATGACTCATTATTCCATCTTCCTGTTGGTATTCATTATGCCATCTCATATGAGATGTATTAAAATCAGAAGCATATTATAGTCTTGAAGTCTTGGAGTTACCGAGAAATAATACATCCACTTCCAGGGTAATAATTTATGTTTCATATAACACTTTCTACGCTCACCCTAGATTGACCATAAAATTTGTATCCTTCATGTTTCCTAAAGTTTACAGAACATCTAAACTTTACACAAAATCCCTTAAGTATTAAATAATTGAACTAATCACCCACAATTGATTTCAAAACTATGGTACTTGACGTTGTTTATATGGATGAGTTCTTGGATGGTATAATAAGTTCTCGCTATGACCCTTAGGCTCGTGAAATTTTTCACCGATAAGCCTCACGGGAGTTGCATCATGGGTTTCTAACCTATATACTGTCCTAGTGGTTTATTAATGCCTCAAATCATCCATAACATCTCAAACTCATTCCACATATAGTAAATACTTAGACTATTAAATAAGAACATAAAAACTCATCAATGATTATAAGAATATTCTAAACAAACACACAAAATCAAGACCTCCTTTGCATTCACACAAATTCCAAATGTATCATAATCGTATTATTAAAGCAATACATATGGTAGACATTAGTTGGATGACTAACTTGGGTGGATAAGCGACGCTCTTCAACACAATATAGGATGAAAAAGAATATTTTGTATTTAATATAATACACTTGTTCTAATATTTGTTAAGAAAATAAGATAAATTGCATTAGTTAAATCTTATGGCGTTTCTCGATCCTTTAATAAAGTTAGCTTTTGGTTTTTCTACTTCAAGTTTGTAATTGAACTAAATCCCTTTATCTTTGGTGTTAATTTAGGTGATGATTATATTTTTGTCCTTTTTAATTCTTCCAATATTAACGTTTATAACATTGCGTGCGTTATTGGCTATGGTATGAGGTTCTTCAACCTTTAACTTTCAAATATACATATTATTATTGTTTGCATATCGATCCAAGCTATGTATCTTAATTAGAATAAATTATAAAAAGACTAGGAGTTTTAAATGACATCCACACTTAATATATAACTAACTAGAACAGAATAAAAAACTTAGCAATTGAAATATTAAATTGTTTTCTTCATTCATATTATATCATGGAGATGTGTCTAAATTTGTTAATTCCATCAGAATTAGTCAAGTAAAAGTATAATTAATTAGAAGCATATCTTTATATAAGTTTGCTAATCTAAAATATAATAAAGCAAGTCTAAAGTTTAATTTTTTCATTTTTACTCTTATAATTAATTTGTGAACCCGAAAGGAATAAAAAACCACTCTCATATTAATAGTTTATGCCAACTCTAATTGACCAAATCATCAATAATTGATTGGCACAAGAATATGAAATATACTTATACACAACTAAAGTCTATACTATTCTTTTGGTGTATCTAAAATCAAAAGTTTAGAGCACTTCGGCCCATGGTGGCCCGTGGTCGGTTAGTAGGGCTGGCCGGATCTGTGGCCCTGGCTATAGCCTGCCAGGCCACGAGCTGGGCCTGCCCGCCCGGCCCGACCATTAATTTTTTAAAGTACAAAAATTCAAAACATCATTTTGAGAAAAATGGGAGGGCAGAACATGGTCGGCCCGTAGCCCACCTGTGGTCCAACTAACCCGAACCAAAAATAGGTCGGGCGCCATAATTGTCATGCCTACACTCGTCTAAAAGTATGAGGAAAATAGAAATGGTGCATGAATATATTTAAAAGAATGAATTAATAACTAATTGGTATGTGCTCCTGTTTGATGTCATCCATTTGCATTTTAAGCCTCTAAACCTGCAGTAGAATAGATTTATTATTGACATGTCATGGAGCTACTTGCAATACCTTCTTTACACCATTAGGATTTTAGAACCTACATAAAGAATCCATTATTAACTCTTTTATTAATAGTTTTTACAAAGATTGCCACATAAGTTGGTCACTTTACATGCAGTACACATATAATATCTAAAATAATTAAAAACAAAAGGATTTCCTTTATGTGGTTATGTCTCCTATCATTGCCACTAAGTTATGTCCATCAAAGTTCTCCATGATATCCAAGCCTTAACTTTTCTATTAGATCTTGAAAGGAAGAATCATGTATTCCATAGAATAAAACCAATACCAACAAGTATCCTAACCTTTACTCTTCCTCACTTTCTTCTAAACCCAAATCTGACACTACTTACAATAAACCAAGCCTACATTTAATAACATCAAGAAACAAAGAAAATTTTCAAGAACCTAACAATAAGGTGATGAAAACAACCACAATAATAACTAGTACAAAAATTCTTAAGAAAACGTACAAAATCTTAAATGAAACCCAAAAAGAATTAAGTGTGTAAACAATCCCATTTTCATAAAAAATGCATCTTTGAACAAATTCAAGTGTATCATAAAAACAAGGAGATCAAATCCTAGAATTATTGAGAATGTTCCAATTTTAGCAAGGAAAAAGCTCAGAAATAAATGAACATGATGCACTTTCTTATTTGCTTCAGTATTGTTGTTATTTTTCTACTATTATTTGGATTGCTCCAATTTCATTTCTCACACCCACCATTTTAGGTTTTAACGGTTGGTTTTTAACAATAAATTGAAAGTTTTAGCATTTGGTTGATATTTTTGATATTTATAACTATTATATTAAAAGTAGGTAAAGTTCAAGATTTAAAATGCAAATACCTATTCTAAAACCTTGAGCAATTTAGAATATAAAGTCGTGGTATTAGTACTACTGATAAAATATTTACTTATTAGTGACTATATTTTACTTGAAAATGGTGTTTAGAGATGTTTCATGACATTAATGAATATCCTAATCACAACCCTTTCTCATTTTTTTGAGATATAACCTCCATATAATAGACCATACCAAATTGGAGCACACATTTGAATTCAAGTAAAATCCTTACAATACTATAGTTATAATTAAATCATAAAACATTTTCAAGATATTCTTTACATTTTTTGTCAAATATATTAACCTACTGTAATCTATGATCAAAGTGCCTAATCTATATGCCAAAATTCTAAGGCACTTTATAGGTAAATCCCATAGTCATCGTTTTTTACATTTAATGAAGTTAATCAACATATAATTCAAACTCTAAAAGTGAACTTAACAACAATGTGTATTCAAACTGAGGTATACAAATTGTATCTTACGTGTTCTTTTGCCTTACAAATTCTCTTATATAAGAGATCATAAATGAGGACTAAAAAATTGTAATATTGCCTTGCAACTTAATGACATCATTACCTACCACAAAATATGTGCTTATGGCCACAAATAAGAATTTTTGTCTGGTTGTAAGAAAATTCAATGGGTTCTTATCATATCATAAAGATTGCAAACACCAAGTTGTAATCCACTAGGGCTTTACTCATATTCTACTTAACATCATTATCTGCATAATTTGATTTTATTATTTTTATCTCTCCTACTTCTAATGAAACATAACAAACTACTAATGATTGTTCTAAAGTATAAGGGAGAAAATTACAAATAGAAAATATTTATTATTCAATTCCACTATAATATTTATTATCCTTCTTTTCATAACTAAAGATGTTAAGATAGTTAATGTGGAGTTTATTATATAACTACCCAAATGAACTTCAACAATCACGCTCTTGGGTAGTAAAATTGATGAAAACCTATTAAATGATATGTTGTACATCTTCAATTTCTCACATTTTATAAGAAAAATAGACAAGAAATCCTAAAGTAAGCTACATAGGAAATCCTAAAGTAAGATAGATAGGAAATCCTAAAAGCTAGAATGAAGTTCCAATTGATAAAGTCAAAAGCTTTGAAAACCTAAAAATTTATAATATTTACATAGATTGAAGCAATATTATATCTCATTGCACTTAATATTTTAGAAATGTATTACTTATGCCAAGAGTACTCATACCGATCTTGGAAAGAGTTAAGACAAGTGCTAATCACATAATATTAAATCATGTGTTGAATGTTTTGGGTGACAAGTTGCTAATCAATTGTTGCCACACATGGAATCACAAGCATTTGCACTTATTCGGTCATAAATAATATTCAAATGACCTGGGATTGAAGAGAAAATTATATGAATAACACAAATAAGTCAAAACCAGAAAACAAGCACCACGATTTTGGTGATGATGATTTAATAATATATCTTATCATACAAGAGTTTACATCATGATTTATTAGGAAAAAGAGATACATGCGAGCATGATATTATGGTAGAATGAAAATATATACAAAAAAAATAACATTCCTAGTAGGTTGGACTATTCTTTCTTCGTTAATTTCTTACGGTTGGTGATTGCCTGGTCCAATCAAGATATGACATAAGGCATCCCCTAAAAAGGTTAATAAAAAATTAAAGAGTACCTTAAGGTGCATGGGTTAGCATAATGACAAGAATTCTCATTAATTATTTCATCTGTGTGAAAGAAAATAAGTTAATAAAAAGGTATCATATGACAATCCACTTATTAATAGCAAATCCTACCAAATTATAAGCATAAATCATCATTAATGATCAAAGTTAAGAAAATAATCAATCGAGAAGTGTCATGTGGCAGCACATTTCTATGCTTTATCTTCTTATTGTCTTATAATTACAATTCTATATACATTTAGAGAAGATTTTGTAAACATTAGACAAATAATGTTTGAATATTTTAAAATTTTTATAAAGTTTTTTAAATAAGCTGAATTTTTTTTCCAAATTTTTAATTTATTTAAACTTTTGTGAGATCAAAACCTAAAAACCTAAATTTAACAAATTAACTCATTATCATACGATATATACTCATATTAGCATAAATCAGTGATGCAACACCTAATCATGTAGCAAATCATTTACATCCTTGTATAAGTTTCTAGAAGACTTTTAAAGTTAAAGCATCAGGCTATCTATATACAACGATGACTCTAAATTGGAAAGATAAGAAGATAACATGGAAATCTCTCCAACCACATAGAAGAAAGAGAATCCATTATCTCTAAATTGGTATCAAGAATATGTTATCTTAATACAAAATATACTAGACATTATACATTTAATGTCATGCCTATGTACAAAAATGTATAGCGTCATTCATTACAAATAATTAATACCTACACTTTAAATAGGTATGTCACGATTGACTACAATGCATATCATGTCTAATCATAAAATATGCTAAGATACTATACATATAATGTCATATCCTTTTGTAAAAATATCATTGTACATTATAGATAAGTGACAGATACCCTTTAAAATTAGTATACTATGACTGAGTTCAAAGGAAATCATACTTCAATATAAACTATACTAGGACAATATACATCCAATAACACACCCAAACCTTTATTCAATACAGATAAGTAACATCTACACTTGAAAAATGGGAATAATCTGATTGAGTACAAAGAATATCATGCCTCAATAAAAATTATACTTAATGTAAACTATATTAAAATAATATACATCTAATAATATGATTATGAACAAAAAATATCATCATTTATTATGGATAAGTGACACTTGAACTCTAATTTTGGGAATATCATGATTGCATATAAACAATACTAAAGTATTAATGCACACCACTATTTGACTATATACATCTTATACTATGCGTAATGATAAAAATATCTATTATTTATTTACATATTGGTAACACATTCACTTATCTAAATACAAAATGTGAAGAACATAGCATGCTTGTGTTTTAAATAGTTTTCATTAAAAGTTATGTTAGGCACAATTAACTGCATGCTCATATGGTCAACCATGTTCATGTTAGAAATTTTGAAGGGACAATATGAAGGATATAGATTGGCACAAACCGAACTTCATACCATAAACAAGTTTCAGTTGGTGCAGGCCATTTACATTAAAAATGTGGCAAGTTCAAATGGGAGGTTCAAACTACAAACAAATACCCAAATTAAACCAAGTACACAAAAACCCAGTAAATAACAAAACCTACTTACCTCAACCGACACATAGAAGAAGTCACTGAAGCATATGAAGGAAGAAGATGACGGAGCTAGAGCGTTCGACGGCCAAAGAAGATAACTAAAACAAAGAATAGAAGACAATAACAATCAAAGTAGTACACAAAACACAGTAACAAACAAAACTTAACGACATCGCAAAAAAAATCAAAGAATAAAATGTTACCTCAATCGATGATTAAAGGAAGACAACAACGATGACACACGATGGGTGAGCGACGGTGAGGAGAAAAGAACGAGTGACAATGATGACCTATGATGATAAGTGACGGCGAGGTGAAAAAATGGTGAAAACATAGAGGAGAAAATGAGGGGGGAAGGTTCAAGGTCGGTTTAACCCCGAACGGAAACAACGTTGTTTGATATTAAACCAAACGATGTTGTTTTTGATTTATTTAAAATGAATAAGCTGAAGCTAACGACAGACTGGCCAAACCATCAAAAAATCACTAATGGAATACATTACCATTAGTAAACCTTGACGTTGATTATTGAACCAAGCATTTTTCATGTAAATTTATCGATGGAGCGGTTTTACCGTCAGAAATTCATCTTTGGAAAATATATTCGTCAGTAAATCCCCAACGCTAGTTTAATGTGTCAAGCGTGCCCACCTAATTTACTGATATGTATGACATTTTTGTCGCTATATTATATCAAAAAATTTGCCGAGATATTTTCCCTCCACCTTTACTGATGAAAATTTTTTTAGTCGCAAAATGAAATTTTTCATGACAGTGTTACCGACAAATATTGATTTTCTGTCTCTAATTAACTACAGTATTTATTCCGTTGATAATTTATGATTTCCTTGTAATGAACTTCCTTATCCATAAAAATATACTTTGACATAATTTATGCATCTCCATGTTCATGTTAATAATTTTCCTAACATTCCTTTCCCTTTTGTATCACATAGACCCTGTATCCAAATGTTATTTTAAAGATGGTGTGATTCCCCTTATTTAACTAATGCGGCTGTAATTCCTAATTCACAATGTGTCCTTAATAATTCTCTTTAAAATGGTGATAGCAAAGGTGCTAGATTTTTCCCCAAATGATCTTGGTGAGGTTGCATTTAAGAACAAGTAATCTACAAACTCAAGGCATATGTTACGTAGCCTACATGATGGATTATAGTTATGAATTTCCTTCATTCTATCCACTTCGATCAGCCTATTCATAATGGATAGTCAAAGAAAAACGAGAATTTAGAAGGGATAAGATTAAACTAAACCAATATGTAACAAATTGCTTTAAGATTAATTGTTTTAAAAAGCTAGTAATAGGATTTATTTATGAATCCCCCTAACGAGTGACTCCTCCATAAGATCTTTTCTTCTTGTTATTTAGGTTATTTTTAATAATAGAGAAACCTCTAATGCTACAATGCCATCCACTTCCCTTTATTTATTCTTCTACCTTAACTTTAGGTTAAAGCATATATCTCAAGTTGTAAGCTTTAAGGAAGGATGAAGGGACTCTAGCTCGCTCTAACTGTCAAACCAAATATAAGTAGTCTTCCCATTTCCAATTTTATATTTTCATTCTCCATATAGTTTATCACTTAGCTTTAAGATTTAAGTCAAAGTCTATGAGGAGTCTATTCTAGTTCTAATTTCTTATAAGCTCCTGCTTTCTAAATAGTGAGCATGTATTCATCTCATCCATAAGACCTCCTTATCTATAAGGATTCTCCATGCTCTTTTTGCGAATAGGACTTTGTTTATATTTTAAATTAGTGTGATACCAAGACCCTCCTCATCTTTTGGGAGCCCCATCTCTACCTATTTAAGTTTAACATAAGTCTTCTTAATTGCATCTCCTATTTATAAGAAGTTCTTTCAAATGTTTTAGTTAGATACCTTAATCAAACTAGAAGTAAGAACCAGTATACATGTCTATTATTTAGAATTGAGAGAATTACCTACAACCTACCAACATATGAGAGACTTATATTGCACCAATAAGCAATTCTTCTTTAGACAGCAACAAATAATGGATGATAGCCCCTAAATGTTGTCTTTAATAATGATTAGACCTCTTAAATAGGAGAAAAGAGGACTTTGATTTTTAGCCTTAATACTATAAAGAGTCGTTGAGCATAATGATCTATTCCAGCTAACAAATTATATGATTCTTATCCTTATAAATTGAGATACTTGATAGCTTGTTAAATAGAGATAGAAGTTCATCAATTTTTTAACAAAATTTATATCAACTTCACATACCAATAGCAAGTCATCATTAAAGTATAAATCGAAAATCCTTAACTTCTTGCACTTATAACAAAACTTGAATTCATGTTCAAGCCTAATCTTATGGTCTGTTAAACTAGTAAACACCTCAGTGCACAAGGTAAAGAGGTATGAGGAAAAAGGTTAAACTTATCTCACCCTTTTTTCTCCTTAACTTTGATTCTGTTCTTCATTAACTAACATGTTAAAAGAGGTAACAATGATGTATTGCTTAATCCATTTGATAAAATGAAGTGGGAATCCAAAAGCTACCAAAGAGTGAATGATGAAGCTTTAATTAATAAAATTAAGAGGTTTAAGAAAATTAATTTTTAATGCATACCTTTTGATTAAAGTATTCCTATAATAATCTTTGAACAGTTCAAAATTAAGAATAATGCTATCACCCATGCTAAGAATAATGGTATCACCTTTGCTCCTCCTTTTAATGAAGGAACCCTTAGATGATTTGACAATGGGGATTAACACTTACTTCAGTGTCGATGCTAGAAGCATGGGTATGATCTTGTATAAGATGTTGCAATATTATATTGGCCTATAATCCCTCAAAGCTTTAGTTTTATGGGTTTTAGGTGTTAGGCATATGTAAGCATTATTAAGCTTCTTCACCATTTTTCCTCTTTAAAAGAGCTCATAAATTGCCTTATTTTCCTATTCCATTATCAGACTCTAAGACTTCTTAAAAAAGAATGCATTTATTTCCTTAGATCTATGAGCCTTATTAAGATTAAGGCTATTTAGAGCCTCTTTAATATTCTATTAAGTGAATGGCCTAGTAAAAGTATGAAATTGTTCCTTAGTGATTAGTAGTAAAAAGAAAAGTTTAGTATGAAGATATTGAGTAACTATCTGGATGAGCAATAATCAGTCGAAAATCCTACAGCGCTACAAAAGTAGGTTTGAACTTCCTATTTTAGCTCCTCCTACTTCCAAATCTTTTCCATATTTTCTCTTGTTAGTTTAGTTATCTGATTGGTATTTCTCCCTGATAAAAATAACTTTATAGAAGTATGAAGTGATTCTATCACTCTCTAGCAACCATTGGACTCTAGATTCCTAATTTAAAAGGGAGTTACGAGATTCTAGACTTTTAGTGCAACATGAGAGGGCATCTTTTTCCTAATTCATCTTTGTAATGCTCTTTAGATTTAGGTACAACTCTCTTTATTTTTGGTGTAGCATAGCTCTAGTTTCTTTAATATCAAAACCATGTTTTTGTTCTGTAACTAGTTTAGAACTTTGAGCTCTTTTACCATTTATAGTTTCTTAATGCATTTGAATAATTCAAACCCTAAATACCAACAACTATCCCCAAGGCTACTACTTCCTGATCTCTTCTATTGGTCAAGTAGTTATTGAATCTGAAAGGGTTGATCCTTATAAAGGCTTTTATCAAGTTATATAAATCTATATAAAGGAGTGATCTGATGTGAGGTTATTATTGAATATTGCCTTATTATTTTGAAATTTGGACTTTTGGTTAACTATGGCTCTATCAAGTTTTTTCCTTATGAACCATCTCCTTCTTACCTATTTCTCAAGTTGAATAGGTTTCTTTCAAACCTTAAATATGTCACATGTTAAAATGATTGATACATGATCAAAAATCATCACAAGTACTCCTCAAACTAGTGTTGCCTTTTGATTCAAATGTTAATAACATGCTATTAGAATCTCTTAAAATAATCTATGACATATTTATATTGGTATAAGCATAATTAAGGTTGTTATATAGTACCTTTCTCTACCATACCAAGTTTATGGTATAAACAAAATAAAATATGTCTAGCTATAACTTAGAGCTAGCTCACCAACTAAGTAGATTACTTGATCAATTGATTTTGTCTTAGTGACTACCATTTTTCAGGATCACAATTTATTATAATTCTGTCATAATGGTGAACTTGGTGATTTAAACAAAGTTTTTTTATAATAATCTGTTTTAATTTTTATAGCCAAAGGGCCAATTAACATTGAATTTATTAATAAACTATAATCAAAAAGTACTTTTTATTTTCTAGGACTATTAATTCCTCTCACGTTACATGCAAATATTGATATTATGATTGTTTAGGGGTTTTATTTGCACCCTTGTCCCTCGCTTTTTTAATTGATCTCTTGGGAGTTTGAGTGAATTCTCCTTTAGGATAGCAGGATCACCTAAATTCTTGTTGTTTTCTTTAAGAGACATAACAGTCACCTTATACTCCTTACTGAGTGGATTCTAAACTAATTGGATCTAATCGAGTTATGAGGTCTTCCCCCGCTTTGGCTACATCTTTATCCTTACGATTGAAATCTTGTTTTCATATATGTATACTATTTTCCCCTTGTTATTCTTAGGAATTTTTATCTTCTTTGTCACATTACCATCGAAGTACTAAACTCTCTGTGTGCGTTTATAGATTTTCTTTAAGATAGCAAATTTATCCATATTATCATTACCGTTAGGATCCTCTAATCCCATTAGTTCATAATAGTCTCTTCTTATGAATAGTTTACTCGAAGCCTTTCATTCTTTCCCTAAATGTTTCACAGTTAGTCTACGCTGGTAAGAAACTGACAACACATCCTCTACCATTTCATCCTTTTCATTCATCCTTATAATCGAGATTGAATTAGGAAGCTGCATAACCATCTCAATTTCCACACATAGCCTTGTATATCCTATTCTTTTCTTTGAGGCAGTAACCTCATCCAAGCATGTTGATTTACCCATGAAGTTGGTCAGGGAGCTTAGCTCTAGTGTGGACCAATACTCTAAAGAAAAATCACATATGTTTATCCAAATTAGAACATGCGTCATCCTCATCTACTCGAGTTGCAACCCCAATTTTCATTTTTATAAAAAGATCAACTTATTATCAAGGTGCTAAGGCCCTGATACCTTTTAAACACTTGATTGTAATGTAAATTTGAAGATAAACAATATTTGCTTATTAATTAGAACTTCTCACATTCCAACTTCTTCCAATTCGCTTATACCTAATCATTCATAAATGAAGAAGCTGACCTCTTTTTCACAAAGAAACCTCTTAATGAAGATGTGCATTTGGAAGCTTTGTTCTCAACACCTTCAAACAATACAACTACCACATTGTGCTCTTATATATCTGATGAAGGAAAATATTTGAGCTTGCTTGTAGACTTACGGTCTGTCACCACCTGACACCAAAAGAGCTTTGCCAACTAAAGAGTTTAGCTTGGAGCAAATACCAAGGTTGACATTGGTATGCCTGTAGGATGGGGTTGGTGAGAACTTCAAACAGTACAGAAGTGTCACCAGGAGTAGAGCGTGGAGGAAAATGATATGAGGTAATAACTTCACTTAGTGGTATCTCGATTTCATAAAAATAAAATTGAAAGATATTGTATTACAAATTTGAGGGTAGTAAAATCATCCTTTTACTGTTCTATATAGATAATTTATTATTTATATAAAATAACTTACACACTTTGTATAAGATTGAGAAACTATTAACTAATCATTTTAATTTCAAAGATGAGATAGTTTCATCTTTTACATACCAGTGGATATTAAGTGGGAAGAATGGAACCTTTTCTCTTTTCAAAAAATGAAGTAACTGTATTGACTAAGCTTTAAGCTTTCAACAATTAATGAAGTGTACAAAGATAAACCCTCGATAAGGATCCCAGCAACTTGCTACACAATTAGACAACCAAGAAGGGAGGTGTGAAAAATTAGGTCTATAGTTAGGAGTTTAGGTCAAGTTCCCAACTAATCTTCATTTGGGCGGTGACTCCAAGGTGAGCTTTGTTTGCTATAAAAAGTTTCTCTAATCCAAAAGATTGTATTTGCTGACAAATGACAATGTATATTTATTCGTGGCTAGGCTTTTGTGAAGCTTGTTGTTCCTTTCCCTCCAAAGAACATAGATGGAGCAAATGAAGGTTGCTTGGAAAATGCAAGCATCCTGTTTCATAGGTTTGGCCTTCTCTACAGCCCAACCAACAATAAGAGGCTATTGCCTCTCATTGCAACTTATACGTATCAGATGTTGGATTTTGGATTTTAGACCAAATTACTTGAGATTAAGGCCATTAAAAAAAAGATTAGCATTTAATTCAAGAGCCATTTGACATAATAAACATAAATTTGTCTAAATACCG
>JAOTAY010000005.1:33586891-33615655 GCA_025629805.1 Erythroxylum baracoense
TTGAATAGGAATTGTGGTGACATATAAGTAAGATATGTTATGGTATAAAAGCATGAAGATGAATTAATAATGGTTAAGGTGTTTTTCATTGGATTACGCCCACGTTATGGTAATAAGCTCACGTTTTATAGCCTCTGAATTGGACTCCGAAAACGGGGTCCAACAGTATTGGTTTACCAAAACTCTATCTACATTTTTTTCTTGTCACCATATCTCCTTATTGTTTGTTGTTATGGATGAAAAAGTGACATGTGTAACTTAGATCCACCAAACCAACTTTCTACACCAGTTCTGTGAGTTCTTTATAGGTTCCTACTTGGTGGTTTCTTCCTCCTTTAGCTTCTAGTGGAGAGAAGATACAATTAAAATCCCTAGTTAACACCTACGGATTTGTAATTCCAGCATGTAAGGCATTGATATCTTCCTAGAGTTTGGTTCTCTAAAGCAAGAAATCTGATGCATAAATCACATTCATTTCAAACTTGGCTTACACTTTATGAAGATGACATTTCAAATGTAAACCTTATTCTAACTCCCTTTGATAAGCCCCTTTCCTGATGATTAGGTGACCTGCCTAGCAACCACAAAAACCCTCTAGTCAATATCTAATCCAACTAGAAAGTCCCCATGGAGCTAATCCTTTTCCCTTTTTTTTAAAAAAGGGTAGCAGTGGAAGTTTTTTAAAGTAACCTTCATTAAAAATTTCAACAGCATAATATCTGTTATTTAGCAAAACAAAACATCTTAGGTTCCTGAAAAGTAATTCAAACACTTTTATTCACTTAACTAAAGCACCACTGCTACTTCTGGACTTCAAGTCCATTAAAAAACAATCACAAAGGTTCAAACATATTCATGCATTTAGTTAAAGAAAAGAAAATTTATAAATAACCATATTTTCACAAAACTAAGATCAAGACATATTTACGAAGATGAAGAACTATACGTAGTAAAACATTTACAATCTATCTTTACACAAAAGATGTTCAAAATATGTTTATAATTATGCAATACATATAAAACAAATGCACAAGCAAAACTACCTACACAATTGCACATGACAAAAGATAGCTACTCAAATGGTGGAGTCCTAGCTATTGAAATCCCTGAGCGTGCACTTGGGACGTTAAAATTTAAAAAAAAGATCATAAAATAAAAGGTGAGCTAAAAGAGCTTAGTGAGCGTTATGGTTTTCATTCGAAACATTTATACAAATATTAACCTCCATAAAAAACAAAGAAAATTTCCTTTACTTTTTAAGCAATAACCAATGTTCTGATATAATAAATTCATATAAACAATGCACTTGTAAAACACAATCAAGTTCCTCTTTTCTTATAAGGTAAACAGAGATCGAAATTGAAAATTTCATAATCTTTCTTTTTTAAAATTTTCTTTGCCATTTGGTACCGTTAGGTGTAATGCTATGGGCCTGGTCCTGCATCGCTTACCTGTGCCTGGCTAACTTCTAGTAATGAAGCTAGTTCTGCATCGCTTACACATATTAGGTTAACCATAATATATCGATTTTTGTGGAGCTGGTTCTGCATCACTTAACCATAACGGTGCTGACACTACATAGAAATCAGTGGTTACGGAGCTAATTCTGCATTGCTTAGTCGTAACAGCACTAGCACTATATATACTCCATACGTGCAGACTGTTAGCACTATATATTGACAAGACATACTGACAGACTCGACACCACCCACTGTTAGTGATGGACGCTCCCCAGACACTGCCATGCACGTTAGGACGCACTCTAATCGATATAATCATATGTATAAAAAGACCTAATAGTGTACCATAGGCTAAACGACAATTAATACATAGGTACACCACATTTTTATACCAATTCAGTTAATGTTTAAATTCCATTGTTGTGTCAATTTAGTGCAAATGCAATTTCAATTTGATGCCATCTCAAAGCATATATATAAATCTCATAAAAATTAGCTTTCAAATTCGAGTAACAACACCAATGAACTTATTCATAAACATACTTTTCATGATAAAATAAAAACCATTTTTCTTTCATAAAATAAAAACCTCTCTTCTCCCTCTTCTCTTTAGCAGAATTTTCCCTCTTTCTCTCTTCTTTCTTCCTTTCTTTTCAGTTCTCACAAATCCTCCTTTTAAATGAACTAAAATTTGTCATCTTTTGCCTTTTATACCACTTTAATTCTTTAAACATGTCATATTCTTATTAAACATCTTAAATGACTCATCATCATCTAATTTAATGTTTCTTAAACCATATGGAGTCTTGTAATTGGTCAATAAATGTGAGTCATTTAAAATTTATTAATTGACTCCATTTATGTAAAAATACCAATTAGCCCTTTCATAGATTACTACACCTATAAACCATATCAAATCCCAAAAATATTCCACAGCCATCTCGCCACCAAATTGACCGTGGGATACTTTAATTAGGATCAATACTTAGTAATTAGATGCCTCAAAAATTTTGAATAAGGGCATTTTGTCCTAAACTTATAAAATTCCTGAAATTCATCTTATTGGACTTGTTTTTGATGCGTTTCAATGTCATTTGACTCTAATACCTATTCTGGGTATTTTCACATTTTTTTAGGGTTGGGTCCTCAAAATCCCTATTCAAGTGGAAATAATGTTTACCCGAGTTTATTATTCATCTGGAAATACTATTCACCCATAATAAAATATATAAACTGATAAAAGGGAAAGTTAAAGGTTTTACAATGAATCAATTAATACCAACAGAATAGTAAACTCAAAGAAACAAGCAACAAATAAGGAATGAGACAAGCAAACAAAGGGTCTGATAATGAGATATTGGAGGTCTTCTGCACTCTTAACTTTCAACTTTGGCTCTCGTCTTCTGCTTCAGTTGCTCTCCTCCAACCAAATGTTTGCTCGAGATCAACTCCAACTCTCACTTTTGGCCTCTCTTCCTAGCTCTGACTTTCGGCCTCTCTTCCTAGCTCCCACTTCTCTGTTGTTGCTCTCTTCTTCTCCTTCTCAGACTATCTCTATTTCTTGTCTCGATTTATCTTCTTTATCTCTATCTCTCTATACCTCCCATATCTATGTCTTTGTGCGAGTAGACGAATGAAATAGTGAATGAAAAATGCTTTTTTTCAGCCACACCCTCTCTTGCCTTTTATAGACTACTCCTAAGTTTAGGGTTACATGCCTTGATGTCCTAAGCTGCCACGTATTAAAGCCAGAATTAATCTTAAAACTTCTCATGGGTGTGCATTGGAGTCAAAGGTGTGACTCCCCTGTCACACCCGTGAATTAACCATGCACAGTGGTGACTTACCAAGTCACCACCGTGCATAACATTTAATTTAATTAAATGTTATGCACTTTAAGGCGGTGAATTATCACCACCTTGTACAGTGGTGAAATGTGTCACCACTTTATTCTTTTCTTTTTTTTTCTTTCTATCCTCTTTCTTTCTTTTTTTCTTTTTTATTTTCATGCAAAATTTACGTAACTTTGGTGTTTTTATGCAAAAATTTACAAAATAACCCAATTAATATCCATGCAATATTCGCACCATTTTCACTCAATTGATCTCACATTTGGATCAAAACACAAGAATTTGTAACCAAAATCAAGATATGAAGGCAATTAAAAGCAATAAAAATTAGACACAACACAAAGAAATAAAAAATGACTAATGAATAATGGCAGTTCTTTTGAATTTAGTATACACACTAATCTTCACTTTGTTATGAATTCCTAATGTTGTCAAATAAAATGTATTATTAATCAATCTAAAAGATCCAACATTTTGACATAACAGAATTCTTTCATTTTGAAATCCTAATTTGAAGTGGCTCTTTCGTTTATTTATTGTAAAGAAGGAATTTCTTCAAATTTGAGCAATTGAGACATCCGAAAATAATATAAGAAATACTCATATATTTATGGAACAACATTACAAGTAAATACTAAGCAAGAGATTCCTTGTAATTATAACATATCCAAAAGAAAATTAGTTGATATGTTCGAAGATACTCCTCTTAACAATTATCTAAAAGAAAGATATTAATAAGACAGATAACCCCTTTCATCGAAATAAAAATTCAATCACGATGTTATTTTCTTGTTCCTGAATGGGTTTTTCAATTATTTTTTAAGTTTGTGCTATACTCCAAGTAAAGATTCACTTGATTTTTATTTGTACATATAGGGAAAATGCCCCGAATACCATACCTTTTTGCTATAACTTCTTTTTTTTTCAATTCCTTACACATTTTCCTCTAACGATTGATTATGAATCAGTTTTAAATTACTCTTATTTATAACATTATATTGAAATGCCTAGAAAAAAATAATGGTTTGGAAGGTTATAGTAGCAAAAGTCGTTGGATTTTGGCTTTATACAATGGAAGAATCTATTTTGTTATTAAAAGAACAACTGAAAGAAAGGAACTCAATTAGTTATTCATCAAAGTTTCCTTTATTCAATGACCAGAATTAAACGAAGATATATAGCTCGGAGGTATAAAACGAAAATTAGTTTATCCGCCTCAAGCGTGGAAACCTCATGACCGGAAGTAGTAAGATTGATTTTCATAATAATAAATAAAATGAAAAATATGTCAAAAAAATTTTAGTCCAAAATAAATGTTTGATAGCAAATTAGTCGATTAATTCAAATTAATTAAATAAGAAATGGTAGTTAGCATTCAATTTCATCGAACAATCCAATAATGTCAATAAATGGGAAATTCAAAATAATTGGGGATGAAATTGCGGGAATGTATATAATACCCTCCTTTAATCAGATACAATTTAAAGGTTTTGTAGGTTCATTGATCAGGGTTTAACAGAAGAGCTTTATAAGTTTCCAAAAATTAAAGATACAAATTAAGAAATTGAATTTCAATTATTTGTGGAAACATATCAATTAGTAGAACTGTTGAAAAGAGAAAGGGATGTTGTATATGAGTCGCGTACCTATTCTTCTGAAATATATGTATCTGTGGGATTAATTTGGAAAACTAGTAGGGATATGCAAGAGCAAACAATTTTTATTGGAAAAATTACTCTAATGAATTCACAGGGAACTTCTATAGTAAATAGAATATACATAATTGAGATTAATCAAATTTTGTAAAGTCCCGGGATCTATTACCGGTTAGAATTAGACCATAACAAAATTTTGATCTATACTGGCATAATAATAGAATTAGAAATTGATAGAACAGTAAGGATATGGGCTCGTGTTAGTAGGAAACAAAAAATATCTATTTTAATTCTATCATCAACTATGGGTTCGAATATAAGAAAAATTATAGAGAATGTGTGCTACCTTGAAATTTTCTCATTTTTCTTGAATGATAAGGAGAAAAAAAATGGAGTCAAAAGATAATTCTATTTTGGAGTTTTATTAACAATTTAATTTTGTAGGTGGAGATCTAGTATTTTCTGACTCCTTATATGTAAGGAATGACAAAATAAATTATTTCAACCAAATTGTGAATTAGGAAAGATTGGTCGACTAAATATAAACCGGAGACTAAATTTTTGATGTATAATAGAACTTTTTTGAAATGCAAGCAGTAAATAACTCTCTGTGGTGGAACAAAATATCTCGCATTTCACCCTCGAATATTCTCTTCTTTTTGTTTTTCAAAGGATTGAATAGTCTCTTCTTTTTGTTTTTCAAAGGATTGTTTGTTCTTGCATATCCCCACTGGTTTTTCAAATTAATCCCACGGAAACATATAATTCATAAGAATAGGTACACGATTCATATTTTTTATTCTGATTGTACCTATATAACCTAAGTTTTTTATTTGTTATTTGAGTTGCTAACTCAAAGGTAAAGTACTCAGATTTTAAGTACTACTAACATCTTTTTTGTGCATTTTTATGAAGAAAGAGATTTGTCTATACTATCGGTATAGTTTGTACAACCACGACTGATCCTAAAAGGAATGAATGGAAAAAGCAGCATGTCGTATCAATCCAGATTTTTGAGAATATTTCATTTTTAGTGGATCGACCCCCAACCTTGGTTGAATTTCTTGGTGTGCAGCATTAATTTTTTTTACAAAGTTTTGATATAACATCTATAACCACTTTCACTTTAGGTGAACAGCCCATCAAATAGACATCTACAGGAATTAGCTTATCAACTCCCTAAACAATACTATAAGAATCAATACTGAACATCCCCTATAATTGTACCTGCTCCCATAGTAATAACATATCTAGGTTCGGGCATTTGTTCGTATAATCTCATTAAAGAAGGAGTCATTTTCATGATTACTGTGTCGACTGTTAAAATCAGATCCACCTGTCTAGGACTCAATATTGGTACTAGTCATAATGATCAAAGTCAAATATATTATTTTTTCATTATTATTATTATTATTATTATTATTATTATTATTATTATTCAAATAAAAAAGAAGAAACTTTGGGATTGTTAAATCACCGATGAAATGTAAATAAAACAATAAAGCCACCATAGTTTTTTGTTAACTCCTCCTAAGGGAAGGGTGGTTATTGGATCATTTACCAATCTAGGCCTACTTGATTTTCTTTTTTCGGTAGATGCCGGGATTCATATTGAAAATAATAAAAAATCCAGCAATTATAATCGTACAAATAAGGGTTAACTTTCCACTATTTCACTTAACTTTCGACTATTTTAGATTAAGTAAAATCAACATAAATCAAATATATGCAAAATAAATAGAATGAGTAGAATAAGAATAAATAGAATTAGCAGACTCATGTGACAAGCCAAAGATCTGAAAAAATCACTTAGGAAATCCCATATCTAAAAGCCCATTTATTTCAGAATTTAGACAAAATGGAGTTGTCATGCTGGGATCTTGGGTAGAGACATGTGACATTTTAGTTGGTAAATGACTGCCTTAAATGGTGAAAGAATATGGTTGACAGTATACTTTGGATCGAAATCGGGGGGAATACTGCCTGATCATTTTTACTAACTTTTGCCCCAAATTATATTTTTTTATAATTAAAAATTCAAATTCAAAAGAAAATTAACATTCCTTTTTTAATATTTTATATATTAAAATTCAACATTTTTATATACTAAAATTCAATATTATGCAAAAATTTTCTTTTGAATAAATTAAAGAACCTATATTACTAATCTGTTGTGTATGTTGGTCTTCCTATTCATCTACTCATTCTATTCTTTCTGAATCACCCGTTAAACTTAAAGTAATATTATTACTAGAATACATTACTCTACTCGAATCCAATATAATTTAGAAATTGAATTTAATTCAATTGGAATGGTTAAATTCGAAAGTCTTTGCAGAAAGATTTATAAAAAACTGATACAGTTTGATTTCCCAACTCACTTACTAGTCCTTCTAAAGTCCTTCTAAAGCCCACTTCTGCACCATACTGCGAGTGAAAAGGAAAATGAAAAGAAACAAAAAACTCTTTTTCAATTTATCAAAAGAAAGAAAAATATGGGTCATAAAAAATGTTCTTTATAAAAGAAATAATAAACAAAGTTTCACAATCAAAAAGAAATCGAATTCTATTATTTCAATTTTGAGACATATATGACTTGAATAAAACTAAAACTAAAAAAGAATAAGATTTGATAATCAAGAATCAGAAAATTCATAAAATTTATGGCCAAATTCCATCTATAGAGTGGATAAATTTTTCACTGACTAGGATTGAAGTCCTATATTTTACATATCCATACAATTGAGTCCTTGGGTTTTCAAAATAGTGTATAAAGAAGTGCTTTGAATTATTTCTATTTGACTCGGACCTGTTTTAAAAATAAAAAAGTCAAGGCATTTCGAATTGTTTATGTACTCTAAGGATATAGGAATGCATAGAGTTGAACATAGTAAAATAAGAAATTGAAATATTTTGTTGAAATTATTAGTTTGGAAATTTACCGAAAAGCTAATAATAGGTTCTTCTCTCCATTGGAACAATAGGGTCGTTATACTCATTACTGAACTTGTCGAAGAGATGAAATATAAACAAGGAATATCTTTTTTATTAGGGGTTGACTCGATTATCATAAAAAGAATTAGGTCAAAAATTAGGATACAATTTGGGAAATTTTGCTATTTTATCCCAGACTCTCTCAATCATAAGTCTAAGTTAAGTGGAATTTTTGAATTCCTTTTCAGTTGACTGTTGCAAAATCAAATTTAAATATAAAATTATCTTTATTCCGTCATTTGTACCTATTTTATGCATTCCATATCCACATATAGAGTTAGATACAATTTTATGTGATTCTGTAACCTATAAACATAATATAAAAAAATTCCATCATTGTTAGATCAATCCATATAATTGGATGAAGAACCATCCAATGTACCTTGCAGTTCGTATAGTTTGTTGACCATACCTCATAAGACCAATTAGCATGGGGAACATATCGTAAATAGTTATGAAAAATTTTATATTTCGTTCTTTCTCTTGGTTGAGGCATCAGGCAATGACATGCAATGCGCGCTGCGGCGGAACTCTGAGGAGAAGAGTCACACCTTGACTCCTAAATTTGTCAATTTATGATAAAAGTAACTTAATATTAATCAATAACATAATCAAACAATAATCAGAAGAGTGTAGAAGTAAAAGAAAGGAAAACTAATTTACAATAAAAGTAACTTAATATTAATCAATAAAATAATCAAACAATAATTTGGAGAGTGTAGGAGTTAAAGAAAGGAAAAGTAATTTATAGTAGTTTCAAAAACCAATCTTGCCTAGATCCACTCTTCAAGACATTTCTTAAAAGTTTCAGTAAGTCTCTTTTTTCAACAAGGTGAAGAGGAACCTTCTTGTAATAATTTATTTTTTGTGAGTAAAAAGTACCTCTTATTACAATCTTTCTCTAAAAAGAAGAGTAATCATATTCACAAAAGAATTTACAAATTTAGAAGACCTTATTGAGTTGGGGGTCAAACTAGCTGTTAAAAATAATAACTCGTCATTATCGACTACTAGTTATTGTGTATTGATTGATCAATATGCGGTTGAACAACATAGTAACTGTTGGAACATTAATGTTACTCTTGAGAAATATTGTATCAGTTCATCAATGTGCGGTTGACAGATGTACTAAATGTTGGAACATTAGTTAATTGTAACATATTTGTTGACCAATGCAAAATCAATATTGCTACAAACTTTTGGTACATAAGTTTTGACAACTTCCTTTTCTTTAAAATCAAAACCTTAATTACTTTTAATGATTAAAAAGACTCATGCAATAAGCTAAAATAATGATGTGTTTATGTATAAAAAGCCTTTAAAATATCAAAGTGATTAACTAGGAAGTATAATAAACATTACATATTCATTTATAACTTTGCTATGCTTGTTCTTTCTTAGTCTTGATTTTGTTCTTCAATTGAATAAGTTGACCTTCAACTTTTCTCTAGTGACTTCATGAGATGTATCTTGATTTGTGCATAACCACTATTGCTTTCATAAGAAATTCATTAGTGATACTTATGTTTTGTTATCATCAAAATATACATTGTAATTTCCATTAATTTAACACTTGTAATGCTTAGTAGAATTATTCAGCCTGATTTAATGTCTTAGCTTCCAATTGACAATTAGTTGTGAAATAATTAATCTGACTTTGGATGTTATTCCAACAAAATAACCAGGAGGATAGAAAAGAAGTGCAGAAAACAAACAAAAAAAAATCATCCTATTCACTAAACGCACTGCAAAATTATTTACATTACTAAGAACTTATACGTAAGACGCAGACATTACTTGGTGCTTATTGATTTCTTAAAACAAAGAAAAAGGAGGGTGGATGACTATTGAAATTAGGATACGCGTAGAAAAGAACCTTTCTAAGCTAATTAAAAAATCATTAATTAAAGCAAATATCATATTCTACATAGGGGAAATTGCAAAAATATGCCTCTGTTTGCTTGGAAAATAGGAATATCGAGCATTCACTTTTCTTGTTGAACTGAACCACTACAATTTCCTTTAATCACAGAGTGAACCTGTAAAATAGATACGGCCACACATTTAACTCATCAACATTTCTGAAGTTACAACTAATGAAGGCAAAATTGTATCACACCATCTTGAAGATTAAAGAGATGCCCATATAGAAGATATACATCTCTCATATGCTCGTTTAACCCTTTCAATTTTTCATATCTTAGTTCTTCTCCTCCGATATATTAATTTCAAAACATATTAATTTTAGATGTAGAAAAGTCGATCGTGACTTAGCTTGCACGACCTATGCAGGCACTTGCACAGTCGTGCAAGTATAAGAAATTTGTTACCTAATATTTGTCTAATTAAAAATCAAGAGATTACAATTACTTGACAAAGTAAACATCCACATTGCTAGAATAATTTTACTTAGGTTGTTATATCCTCCAAAATCTAGGGAATATTTTTCTCATTTATGACATTGAGAACATCTATAAATTTATAATATCAACTTTTTTTAAATCACTGTCAATGCTTCATCGTCATTCATACTCCATCGTCACCCCTAATTCTGTGATAAAATTACAGAAGGTAATATCAAATAATGTATTCATCACTCAATTTGTTTAGCTAAATAATATAATCGTCTGAAAATATCACATAATTTGATGTAGGTTGAGATTAGGAAATTTGGGTATTACAAGGTGTAGGAAGGTGGCAAAGAGAGACGAGACGGTGAGAGAGTTACTTCTTTAGTATTGAAAAGAAGATGATAGAGGACGTCGGCTGGGGTCGGCTTGGCTCGTAAGCTACGAACTTTAGACGAGTAATAGAGTGGTTAAAATTTAAAAAAAAACGACAACATATTTCAATTAGATATAGTAATATTAAACAGAGGATTTGAACTCATGTTCACAATGCCTCAAAAGCGACAGTAAGACTCACTATCTAACTGTGAAGGATAATAAACAAAGCAATGTTATCGTAGATATTTCCTTTAACTATCAAAACGTTAATCATATCAAAATTTCCATATATTTTTGGTACTTTTTACACATTTTAGAAACGTTATGGTTCAAATTGCATGTTTTGAAATGTTAGAGTTCAACTTATATTCTGATGCAAATATTAAGGTTCAAAATATATTTTTGGACTTTTACTTTATTATATTTGTGACCATGAACCTTATTATTATGGTGCTCTTAATATGTGATACTTTATTGCCAAAAATTGTAATATTATTTGTATTAATATGTGATACTTTATTGCTAAAAATTGCTAAAAATACGTGAATTTTGTAAAATACCAGCTGGTACTAGAATATCGTACGGATCACAAATTATATAAAATTAATATCTTTGGTATCGATTATTAGTATCAGCCAGTACTGAAATTTTCAGTCTATAGTGATTAAATTGTAAAAAGAACTCACCGTAAATTTCACGCAAATTTCTTCTCTCTCTCCTCTCTACTCATTTTCAATGGTCTCTCTCTCTTCAACGTTCACCGTCACCCACTATGCCACCACCACGCCACCATTGAACTTGCCAACAAAAAAGATGAAGGTCGAGGTCCATGAGATAGATCAAAAAAGGAAAGAGTTCAATGGGAGATGAAAACAAAAGGATGAGAGTTTTAAAAGTGTAAACTACGTGGCTTCCTCTCAAAAACAAAAACAAAGCTTAGGGTTTTGTCGAAATATCCCTCTCTGCCTTCCATGTAATCCACTTCTTATTATTATTCAGGAAAAGTGAAGTGGGTCTAACCAAATATAAAAGATGCATCTCAAGCACATATATATTACATTTTTCTTTTTTTGGGTTATACGTATCAAAATTAAAGCACTTATATATTATACTTGGTTTCTTTTTTTTAGGTTATATCTATCAAAATTAAAATAAACATAAGAATATATTTTCTTTTATTATATTTTGAATTATTTAATGATTTTTATAATTTATTTAAATTTAATTTCTGACTAATTAATTTTTTGTTTAAGGAAGTACAATACACCTAATTTATTTTTAAAACGTTTAACAATAGACTTCTTTTACTAACCTTTAATAAGGTCTTTTAGTTTCAATTAAATATAAATTACCATCTTTAATTTAAGATTGATTTAATAAAAATAAATCAATTTTTGTTATTTTAAATTATATTATTATGGAAATAGGGTATATAAAATTATAAATTATAAAATACAGTATAATGAAGGACTATTTTGTAATTTTAAAAAAATTTAGGAACTATTTTATAAATTTAGAAAAATATCTGAAACAATACCTGATATTGACCAATACCGATATAGTACCGTACCAGAACTAAATTTGGTACCAATATCAGTATGATATTTATAACATTGTCTTGAATCGAGGTAAAGAAATTTAGGGACTATTTATTTCTATTTATGTTTACAAATTTTATTTTTATTTTTAAATTTAGTAAAAAAAATTGTGTGTTTGAGTTTATAATTTTTGGTTTTTATAAATTATGAAAATCATAAAATATAGTTTTTATTATTGTTTATATTTTTATAATATGATTGACTATCAAATAAATATATATATAATTATTTAATAATACTTATTAATAAGAATTATAGATAATTTAATGCAATATCATATATAATTATTTATCATTAATTATTAACAATAATTATATATAAGCACTAAAAAGGCAACTCAGTAGTAAGAGTGGCAGAATTATTCAAAGTATTTCGGCTGGAACAACTATGCATGTTTTCGATTTTCTCTTCACTCATATTGTTCGAGTGGACTCAAACAATATGAGTGACTTCTTTACTGCGAAAGGGCATAAGCAAGATAAGGTGATTTCCTCCTGATATTATCCTCTTATTATTATTACTCTGTTCTAATTTTATTCTATAAAAATCTATTTATTTAATAAATGAAACTTACAAATTGAACAACTGACTGAAGGCACACCTAAAATTAGAACAGAAAAATCTTGCGTCTCCCGAAACTATGAACAACATCAGTGAAATATTAATACTGAGCGATGTAGCGTGAAGCTCCAATCATCTCTGTATCTTAACTTGCCATGTGCGTTACTCTAATAGTTTGAATACGTAGCAATGCTATATATTTTTATACAATTCTTTGTTAACGAAACTTCTATTTTTATTTTTTTAAAAAAAGGTGATTTCTTTCTATCATGTGCTTGAGAGTATACCTTCATTTAACAGATATGTGATTGAGTTAACAACGTGCTCTGAGTCTGGAAGCTTTCCTTTTCTCCTTTGAATTTTTGCTGTTAATTAATTTAAATATTAAAATAAAATAAAATACATTAATTTTAATTTAATAATTATCATTTTTATATTAATTTTTATAATAATTAAATAAATATTAATTATAAATAAAAATTTTGTCTTTATTTAAAAATTAAAATTAAAAATTAAAACAGACAAATAAAAATAATAAACTCGAAACATATTTATTTCTTTCTGTGAATTACTTATGGGCCTATTAGGTCCGAGAAACATAGGTAAGCCCGAAATTTATTTCATTTGGTGTACCGGCTCAATTTTATCTTGCCTTATTTAGAATGACGCCGATACCTTCTATCGTTCGCTTCTCTCTGGTCCCTCCCCTTTGGCTGTCTGGTGTAAGCTTCTTGTGGCTGTGTTAGCCCTCTAATTGTTGAGCTTCTTTGAGAAAGTATGGATTTTGGATTTTGGATTTTGATTCCCGAAATTGGTTTTGTTTTGGGACCTAAAGTAGTAGTAACAATACTCTGAAGAATTTTGGAAGCGCAGCAAAAAGGGCGAGGTGAGTAATAATAAGAAAACAGATGCCAATGAAATTAAACTACGAGGTATGGCAGTGGTCGGCACGGCGAGAAAGCAAATCGAGAGGGATGCTCTAAGTGGCCAGTAAAAAAATGGCCGCTCAGAAGAGTTGGGTTTAGTTTTATGATGGATTATTGAGGATTGAGGGTCCTATCGAGGGCAGTCTAGTTGGAATCTATAGCTTTTTGTTTGCTCCTGAAAGGTTGATTACAAAGCACCCTGTTTCACTTGATATTTCTTCAAGTCATCCATTGTTAACGAGGTAAAATATTTTTTGCCTTCCTCTGTTTCTGCACTATCTTGGAAGTATGCACAAAGCAAGTATCGATTTGTGCTTCTCTCGTTTCAAAGAAGGTTTAAAGCAGGGTTCCACGGATTGCAAGAATTCTTCCTTTTTGCTTAATTTCCCATTTCTTTCAGTCTCTTCTAGGTTACATGCGGGTTTCATCCTTCCAGTTTATTTCTTTGAGGAAATATGTTAAACAAGTTAACTTATTTCGGTTTTATTCTACTGCAACTATTGCCCATCTGGATTCCACCTTGGCAGACCCCATCTCAGTGGAGCAAAGTCCGAACCCCTATAACGACAATCATTCGATTAATTGTTTCACTAAACTAGACACTCCTAAAGTTGCCGAAATTTTATACTCTTTGATTAAACAGCCCAATCTTGCCATCTCATTCTTTGATCAACTAAAAGAAGGTGGATTTTCTCATGACTGTAATACTTATGCGGCAATCATTAGAATCTTGTGTTATTGGCGTTTGGACAGGAAATTGGATTGTGTGTTGTTGGAACTTATTGGAAAACAACAAAATTCAGGATTTCAGATTGGATTGTTGTTTGAAGCTTTGGCAGAGGGAGTTCATAGTGAGTTTTCTAATGTGCTTACTCATGTGTCCGATGTATTGGTTAAGCTTTATGCCAATTACAGAATGTTTGACGAGGCAATTGATGTTCTTTCCCAAATTATGCTGCGTGGGGTAATTCCACATATATTCTCGTGTAATTTTCTCATGAACCGGTTGATTTTGTGCGGGAAAGTGGAGTTAGCTCTGACCATTTATCGGCAGTTGGAGGTCATTGGGTTAACACCTAATGATTACACATACACTATTGCCATCAAGGCATTTTGTGTAAAAGGTAGTTTGGAGGAAGCATTAGATGTGTTTCAAAAGATGGAGCAAGATGGGATTGCTCCACGTTTGTTTGCTTACACAACTTATATCGAAGGACTCTGCATGAATAAACGACCAGATTTAGGGTTTAAAGTTCTTCAGGCACTGATAAGTGCGAAGGGTCCAGTAGATGTCTTTGCTTTTTCAGTTGTCATTCGTGGGTTCTGTAATGAGAGGAAACTGAAAGAGGCTGAGAATGTTTTGCACGAGATGGAGAATCAAAGTCTTGCTCCAGATGTGTATGTATATGGTGCCTTGATTTGTGGGTTTTGCAGGGTTGGAAGGTTAGATAAAGCTATAGCTTTTCACGATGAAATGGTAGCAAAAAATATCAAGACTAATTGTGTTATTCTCAGCTCTATTCTTCAAGGCTTGGTTCAGGCTGGCATGATATCAGAAGTTGCATACCAGTTTAGGGAATTTAAGAAGATGGGAGTTTTCCTTGATCGGGCTTGCTATAATGTAGTGATACATGCTTTGTGCCAGTTGGGGAAAGTGGAAGACGCTTCACTTTTTTTCCTTGAGATGAAAGAGAAGCAAATGGCTCCAGATGTGATCAATTACACCACTTTGATTCGGGGTTATTGTCTTATGGGTAAACAGGATGATGCTTTAAATTTATTTGAGGAAATGAAGAGAAATGGCTCCAAACCAGATATTGTTACTTATAATGTACTTGCTAGTGGGTTGTGTATAAATGGCCTTCTGCGAGAGGCGCTTAACTTGTTACATGAAATGGAAGCTCAGGGTTATAAAACTAACACTGTCATACAAAATGCAATCATCGAAGGTTTGTGTATAGCGGGTAATGTGGAGGATGCTGAAGCTTTTTTCAACAAACTGGATGAGAAGTGCTTGGAAAATTATAGTTCCATGGTAAATGGTTATTGTGATGCAAATTATACAAATAAGGCCTTTGAATTATTCATTAAGCTCTCTAAGCAGGGATGTATACTCAAAAAAGGTTCTTGCTCAAAGCTGCTCTCTAATCTCTGTGTGGAAGGTGATGACCAGAAAGCTCTGTTTTTGCTTGAGAAGATGCTAGCTCTTAATGTTAAGCCTACCAAAATCATGTATAGTGATGTCATAGGTGTGCTTTGCAATGCTGGAGAAATGAAAAAGGCTCAGTATGCTTTTGATACTTTTATCCGCTCAGGACTGGTCCCTGATATGATTACCTACACGATGATGATAAATGGATATTGTAGAATAAACTGCTTAAAGGAGGCCTGCAAACTCTTTGGTGACATGATGAGCAGAGGGATTGAGCCTGACGTTGTCACTTACACTGTTTTACTTGATGGTTTCTCAAAACAGAATCTAAGGTCTCATTCCCTGTCGCATGCCCATAAAAACAAGGATAAAATGTTTGATCCCTCAGCATTTTGGAGAGAAATAATAGATAGGGACATGCATCCTGATGTAATTTGTTATACTGTTCTCATCGACAGTCACTGTAAAATGAATAAAATTATTGATGCTAGAAGTCTTTTTGATCAAATGATTGATAGAGGACTACAACCTGATATTGTAACATACACAGCTCTGTTATCTGGCTTCTTCAAAGCAAGAGACATTAATAGGGTTGAAGTTCTTGTCAAAGAAATGCAAGTTAATGGGATACAGCAAGACGGTCGTTATGAATCGACGTTTCGTCGCGGTATTTTGAAGGCCAGGAATGTGCAGTTTAGTTGATAAGTCTTTTGTTGACTCCCAGTGGCAGATGTTCCTGGGACCGTACCTAATCAGTTGTTTGTTGCATAGCCTATGTTAAGCCACTGAATCTAGAGTTCATTGCTGTTCATACGTTGAGGAATTCTTGAGCAAGACATGGTAATATATCATCCTACTGAGGGCTGTTATGCAACGGCAGGCCTAAAGGAAGATGATGATGCTTTCTAAGGAAGATGAACCAGTTTTACACCCTTCAAAAATTGTGTGGTCAGTTTCTTTTTTCTTTCTCTTGATTTCTCCTATCTTTTGAAATCAAGCATTATTTTCTTTTAATTGAAGTTGTTCAGCACATGAGTTGTTTGTCGGAGATGTATGCGATCCAATTCCTGGTTTTGCAATTTCCCTGTTTTACGATGTTATTTTCTTTTAATTCAGCCTTCCTGTCCAAGTTTCCCATCTCGGCCCTCCACCAAAAGTTTCAGGAATTCGGTGGTCCCCTCCCTTCCCTCGCACAAGGTGAATTCTTTTGTTCCTTGTTTCTTTCCTTCGCTGTGTTGGAATACATGTTTGTAGCATTTTTATAATTTTCGTTTTGTTGTTGATAATTATCTCGTGGGTGCAGACACATCTTCAAATTGGCTTTTATCCGGCAACACTGAAGAAGTTTCCTTCATTATTCCAAGTCAGTATTATTAGCCAGGTGCATATTTTTCACATGCAGTCAAAGTTGGTGATTGTAGAGAGCCTAGAGTACTCTTGATGGGTTCTTTTCTGGTGTCTCAATTGGTAAAGATTTGTCACGGTGGATCTCTTCTGGAGGAATTCACTCCATCAGTTTTCCTCAAATTTTCTCATGTTTGTCATTTGAAGTGCATATTGCACATTTCCTAAGACAAAAAAGAAAGGAAAACAGACACAGCAGATTTAAACTATTCCTAAGATGGTTTTTCTTTTTCAATTTATGGTGGCTACGTTGATTGCTGTCTAAGCACATACTAGCTTTGCTCTGTTGCATGGGGATGGGCTGTTGTAATATACTGAGATAGTTTCATCTTTTACATACCACTGGATATTAAGTGGGAAGAATGGAACCTTTTCCCATTTCGAAAAATGAAGTAATTGTGTTGACTAAGCTTTAAGCTTTCAACAATGAAGTGTACAGAGACAAACCCTCAATATGGATCCCAGCAACTTGCTACACAGTTAGACAACCTAGAAGGGAGGTGTGAAAAATTAGGTCTATAGTTAGGAGTTTAGGTCAAGTTCCCAACTAATCTTCATTGGGGCGGTGACTCTAAGGTGAGCTTTGTTTGCTATAAAAAGTTTCTCTAATCCAAAAGATTGTATTTGCTGACAATGACAATGTATATTTATTCGTGGCTAGGCTTTTGTGAAGCTTGTTGTTCCTTTCCCTCCGAAGAACATGGATGGAGCAAATGAAGGTTGCTTGGAAAATTCAAGCATCCTGTTTCATAAGTTTGGCCTTCTCTGCAGCCCAACCAACAATAAGAGGCTATTTCCTCTCATTGCACCTTGTACGTATCAGATGTTGGATTTTGGATTTTAGACCAAATTAATTGAGAGTAAGGCCATTAAAAAAAAGATTAGCATTTAATTCAAGAGCCATTTGACATAATAAACATAAATTTGTCTAAATACCGTATCACCTATCCCTTGTTTGAAATCTGTCTTATAGCCAATCAACTAATAAAAGAAGACTTGGTGGAGAAGAGTTTGGACCAAGAAGATGAAACAAGGGAACTCTTAACAAATGTGGTCTAAATAAGTTATAATAGAAATATGCACTTGATGCATAATATATGCATAAGTATTCATTAAGCCAGATTTTACATTTATAATTAAACTTGTGGATTTAAACTACTAAATGCAGGTAAACGAGTCGTGAAACATCTAAAAGAAATCAAAGGATTATATGTTGATGTGCAAGAAAGGTTTAGAGCCTTTCTTATAAATTATATGGATTCGAATTTTACTATATGCATAAATGACAAAATGTTCACGTTAAAATATATTTTTATGTTGGGAGATGGTGTTTTATATTGGCGAAACGTCAAGGTTAGTATTATTTCTCCTCCTTATGTCTTTGATAAATATATATCTCTCTGCAATGCGGTCAATGTAGTTACAAGTTCAAGGTTTTATAAGAGGAAGGTTAATGATTTGAAGCTTTAACAGCTTAAGCATGCATTTTATGCTGATAGGATCGGTTTGTAGGACACCAAACCTGGTAAGAGCATATGGAGACCCATTGCCGTTTTTGTCGTTTGGTTGAGTGCGTCTGCTCTGCTGCCTACTGTTTGTGATTTCTGAAGATGAGATAATTTGGGCGATATCATTCATTTGCTTCCCTCTTTTCGGCAGATGATTTTGATTTTTGTTCCAAGACCAATTTTGGAAGGAAGGAAGATAACCAACTTAGACTGATGGTAAAGCAGGTTTAACCTGCACCAGACTTGAAATCGAGCAATATGTTGCAATGGTTAAGTGTCATAAATATACAGGTAACTTAGTCTTAATAATTTCGTGGACATCACTGATAAAGTTAAATGATTTTTAGTTGAGGAAGTGATGCATTTGGCTGCCTATATGTTTTATCTTCCGAATGTTGAAAATGATGACCATAATTCTGGGGGATAATACAGAAGTATATTATGTGAAGTTTATAGCTAGTTTGCAAGAGAAATGACCTTCAAATGAAGCTTGAATACAAATTGCATTTTGTCACAATATCTGATACCGAAATCTAGCTCTTAAGTTAGCAACCAGAATACAGATTGCATTTTGTCACAGCAAGCACAGAAGCTAGGTAAGAACTAAAAGAAGGAAGCATACGGAGTTTTGATGCGTAAAGTAGGGTCACTAGCATGCATTGAAGACAGTTGGCTAACTGGATTTGGGCAGGCCCAGGAAGGTCAGCTCGGCTTTGTCGTCATGGTTTTGGGCTTGGTCGAATTAGAAATGCAGCTAAAAGCTTCCTTTCCAGGATGAAGGGTCTACCATTGTGACTGGTGTGCCATTCAATGGTCGTCATTAATTGAGCAAAGTTTTGTTGGTTAAACACGCAGCAAGAGGGTATGTATGAGCCCAAGTCCAAGACAGGAAAAGCAATGCTTTGAGGTTATACTTTTAATGGTTAAACATCAATTCTCTTTCGCCCAAGTAATGGATCTTGTACTATTAATGTGGGGTCACTAATGGGCTATACAACTCTCTCAGATATAATAACGATTATGTAAACATATAACAGATTACAAAGATCCCAAATTCAAATTATTAAAAAAGTTCCAATCTTCATCTCACGTAACACTTTTTTTTTTTTTATGAAGACGTTGAATACGAAATTACCAAAAATAATTTCTCTAAGGCTTAAGAATGATGACTTTCCCTCAGTTTCTTTCTATCTTTATCTGTACTTTAAGCTTAGGATTTCTCTAGAAAAAGAATGGAAAAGATCAAAATACCTTGAACTCTTGATTTAATCTAATGATTTACTAAATTGTAAAGATTTTTTATTTTGTTTTCTTTTTCAACTAATTTTTCAGCTCTTTTTCAATTTTTAAAACCTAAAATTTTTCTTTTCCTATAAGTGAGAATATTCTAAAAGATTCTCAAATATTTAAAAATACCCAATTACCCTTATGAATCCTTACGTTTTTTATTTTCTCAAAATTAATAAAAGTTTCCTAATAAACCTGAATGATCGACTTTTAAAAATTTTATGTAAAAACTCCTATTAAAAGAAATTATTTTCTAATTAAACTCTATTATAGATAAATATTTGTAGTTAAATTTTAATTATAATTAATTGAGGCTTAAAATAGTAAAAGAGAAATTATAAAAAAACTATGTTAATTAAATATGATAAAATGAAATTTTACACATTTTGAAATTAATTAAATTTAATTACATATTGTTGTATTTAAAAAATTTGATGGAATGAAAATTTTTTAAAATGGGTATAAAAGAGCTTAGAATAAATTTTATAATAGAGGACTAAGGGAATGTTCAGTTACACTTCTGTTTTTTTTTTGGTCACAATTTTCACTTTTTATTTTTATTTTTTAGTTTCTATTTTTTTCTAAATAAAAACAAAAAGATATTTGTTATGTTAATTTAGTTATATTTTTATCTGCTATAATAATTATAAATTAGTTAAAACTTTAAGATAATTTTTTAATTAAATAAATTTATTTTAATTCTTATATAACATTTATCAACTGATTATTAATAAAATTATTTTATATTAATAAAATAAATAATTTAAATTTTAACTTTTATTTATAAATTAATATCTATTTTCAATATATTTTAATTTTGAAATAAATTTATTTAAAATTTCTATATATTGAAGTTATTTTAAATTTAATTATATTTATTAATAATTATTTCATTTAATTATTTAATCTAGTTTAAATTAAATTAAATTATTAATTAAAATTAAATTATTCATAATTCTTATTAATAATTAATTTTAATTAAATAAATATAATATTAATTAAATTATTCATAATTCTTATTAAAAATTAATATATTAAATAATTAAATAATATATATTTAGTTGATAGTAAATCAAAATATTTAAAAAAACAACAATAGAAAACAAACTTTTATGGATTTCATAACTTTTTAAAACTCAAAGAAATCAAAATCAAAAACAGAAACTAAAAACTAAAAACTAAAAACCAAAAACCTCAAATAAATAGATTTTTTTAATGAATTTGAAAAGATAAATAGAAATAGAAAAATTTTAAATATATAAAATTGAGAAACTATTTTTAATTTTAAAATTTTATTCAAAAATATTCAATATCAATTAATATCAACATGATACCTCACCCAAACCAAAATTAATACCAACTTCAATAAGATTCTAGTGTAAGCATAAGCATATTAGTTAATATGGTTGCTTAACATGCATGCTTAATTGTCGCTCTATATTCAAGTTATCGTTTAAGGGTGCAATTATGGTTTCATCCTTTAATACTCAAAAGATTCTTATTTCCAGATGGACAAAAGATACTTATTTCCTTTCAAAAGAAAAAGGGAAGCATTTCTTTCCTTTCTTGGTTTCTGATCGTACATAACTAGCATAAACTTGTGCAAGATGTTATGTTCCTCACAATGAAGCTTACTACACTACATTCCCATTTTGTTGCTTTGGGTTGGCCAAAAAACTTACTCTATGAATTTTTTTTACTATGTTGTTTTATATGATGTTTTGGTCTCTATATATGAGATTCACATTTTTAAATCAGTAGAAGTTGATATCTCATCATCTCTTCCACAACATCAGTAAAGGAAAATTGTTCAATGCAATGGAGTGAGTTAAATTGGTTCCTTTCATTTTCAGAATATGTATGTTTAGGTTTCTTTTGTCTGAATCCTCAAAGTCAAAAGCATTTAAAGGACCTCCAAGTTCATTATTTCTTTATTTTAAGCCTATTCTTGAGGAGAATATTGACATTATCCACATTGAAAAGGATTGTAAATAAGACAAAAAGCATTTTGCCAATTATCAATTGTGAGATATTTCGGTTTTTCCAAATAAGCTTTGCCATTTTGGTTTGAGACGTAGGAAAGTAAAAGATTTCTAAATATCAACTGATTTAATTAGCAGATTGCATTAGTTGTTTGTTAGAGATGTTTGGTAAAATTAGCTGTTTAGTATTAACTGTTTATGTGTAAAATAACATATGAAGACATAGAATTTTAAAAAATCATAAGGGTATGAATATTATATATCTTAGTATTTCGTTGAATATTCTTAATAAAGAATAATAAATTATTTAATGAATTAATAAATTAAAGTTAAATAAAATTCTTAATATAATCAAATTTTAATATATTTTTATTTATAGCTGCAATATGGTACAGAAAACAAGAAGTTGAGATTTTTGTTGTGTTATTCTCTCTGCAACGTTTGTGTTTCTACTTTCTCTGAACCCTATTGCTATGTCGTTTCGCTTGGAGACTCTTCTTACTACTGTGCACCTCGTGTTTTCAATTGCTATTTATTCTTTTGGCTATGCGTTGTTAGATCTGCATTTTTCTCTCTGCCTCTATACTGCGTAAAGAGTAAAGAGGACAAAATCGACATTAAACAAAAATATATCAGCTGATTATCTTAAAATGCTCTTATGGAGGAGCTTATTTAAAATTAGCTGATTGGGTTGAATCAGCCAATCTAACTCATTAATAACCAAAAAACCCAAGCAACTTTTTCATAAGGTTAACAAGCTGAAATGGGTCAATCAGCTAAAAAAGAGCTTATAAGCTCTTTACCAAACAGGTCCTTTATCTAAATCATAATAGTATCTTGTCTGGTTTAGATCATAGTAGGATAGTCGATTTGTTAATTATAGTAGGCTGGTCGATTTGCTTAAACATTATCAACGGTAGTGGTAGGGGACCTAACTAAGCATTGATACTCTGCAACTTGCGAGTGACTTTGTCCACTTTGCCAGCGTACATAAATGGACTACAACCTTAAAAATAATTGTTTGTTTATTTCTGTCATTAGAAAGTTGGCTTATTATTATAAGAGGAAGGAACTTCATCATAAATGAGATATGTTTTTTTATCCTCTTCTTTTTGTTGATTATAATTAAGAGAACATCTGAACATAGGACAAAATCTCCCCTTTCTAAAAATTTATCCCTCCTTATAAATATATGGACACACAGTCAATGATTTTGAAGAAATTACTCTATCAACCTATGTTATTACTATTTCCAATAATCAAGGCAATATATATCTAAAGTCAGTTATAATAGACCATAATTTTTGGTCCATAAAAGTCTTAATTGATTAATATTAATTGAGGGTATATAGTTATAGAAATAATTTCCATAAATACAAAATTAGTCTAAGTGTGCAAGATTATAAACTTGGAAACTAATTAATCAATGTATCCTTACTTACTTACTGTTATTTCATGATGAACTTACATTGTTTTAATATAAATGTAGTTTTTATATCTGCATGCTAAGCATTAAAAATAGCAATTATTCTTAAAGTTAAACTATTATAAGTCTAACATATTTTTTTATAAACTAAAAAGTATCACTTTTCTAGGTTTCATTTTTTTAGAGTTCAAGATTTGTTTTAAAAAAGATGTTAACATTTTAAAAATTAGTCTTCAAGTCTTAATTAATCTCCTCAATCTATGATCGATCTCTAATTACTCATTGGTCTTCTCAATTTTTTGCTGGTCAAAAGGATCCAGTTTATCGTCAATCTTCTCACCTATTACCATGTTCCTCATATTTTAAGCGTATTTTTCTAAAATATTTTTGGCTCCCACTTTCTTCTTAACTTGTTCATCTTCTACCTTGTACTCTTCTATCTATTGTACCATCTTTTCATTATCTTTCTTACTCAATCTTTCCTTGTCATTAGAGATTGTAATATCACTCTTAACACTAATGGTTTTGTCCCTTAAAACACGTTTAAGATACCATCAATGTCGGGCCTATCATGAAAAAGGGCCCCTCGTTGATGTTTACAGGTTTAAGCTAATCCACGGATATGCATCAAACAGAATTTAAGGTTATGACATTATACTCTTACTTTAGTGGTTGTTTCAACTTACATTCTATGTTATAAAATAGGTCATCCTACGTACATATCCACCAAATTTTGAGTCACCTTGTTAAACTCATTCAAAATAATACAACCTACAGGCCCTATAAGGTAGGATAAAATCCATCCTCAACAAAGTATTATACTTTGAAACATGCCAAAAATAATGGCCAAAAAGTTGACACCATATGCAACTTACACTCTAATATTGTTGTTTGATTGCTGTTATTGCTATTTTGTTGTTACTGTTACTATTTTTAATGATCTTATTGTTAATGATATTTGTAAGATATTATTAGCTGATATTATGATCATTTAATATTTGGTTGAGTATGTAGACTTATAAATTGAGTCATTTATGTTCCATACATGTTTGAATATTGTCGATTTATTAAGACTTTTTTTTATTTTGCCCAGGGCCTATAAAACAATAAGAACGGCCCTAGATACCATTGGCTCTTTTATATTTATAAACTTGAATAAGTCACCTATGCCTCCACCTGCACCACCTCCTAAGAATAGAAAATAAGTATGGAGTATCCAAAATTTTCTTTAAATGAATTCTTAGGTTCCTTTTATGCCATAAAGCATAAATGTTGCAGCTCAGGGCAATTTTAAAGATGTTAGAGTCACTTCCCATCAGTTCCTTTCCTTGTTTAGTTCATTACACCTAACATAACCTTTTCAAGACATGTGCAACCAAATAACTGGATAATTGAGCATAACAAAGGTTGGAAACGTAGCATTGAAAGAACAACTAATGGATTCTGATATAGATTTGCAAAGCTGACATGTGAAATACGAACACCTTTTTATTCTATCTCTTATTTTTAATTTGTGCTTAGTAATTAGCTAGAAAATAAATGAGGTTTTGGGAATGACATACTTAGACCAAGCTAGTTCAGACTAATTGATCCTGAGGCAAGGTCTCTTAAATATCTCCAAGTATGATTTATTTGTGAATCTCTTAGATCGTTTTTTTTCAGATTATGGAATCTAAGGATGAAGGATTAGACTTGTGATTTGGGAAGCTAGCTTCAAGCGAAGACAATCTTCTTCTCTTGCTACTCTATTTCCCTCCAACAATTTCTTTCACTTTGGCATTCTTAGGAATCCCAAGTCTCATCATTCCATTCAAATCTCATGTGAAGAGGACCTAGATTGCATCAGATATCAAACCAAAACTAAGTATATAAACCATTTCCTATCAAGCATTTAAATTCTTGGCAGAGGAGATTCCTCAACTTCAACATCTGATATAAAGTCCATAAATGCTTCTTGCTAGGTTTCATACCCCAAAATCCCCTATAATTAAATATTAGAATGCATCCAACTTTTAGTGCATATTTTGTAGGGTAAAATTTACCTTCACCATTTTTTTTAATCTAATATGTATACAAAGTTTTTGTTTTTATTTCTATTTACAGTTTTTTTAGTTTCTACAATTTTAAAAAATAAAAAAGTGACTTTTAAAATCTTTCACAATCAATATCCTTATGTTTTTTAAGCATATTCAAAGTTACTCATTAACTAATATGACAATTAGAATATTAATAAGAAAACGAAAACAACCCAGCTTACAAATTAGCTTACTTAATATTAACTCTTATTAATAAGTATTTTTAAATTAAATGTATGACTATTATATTGAAAAATCATTGTAATAAACTATAAATAAAATGCCAACAATATTTCTAATATATCATGTTATGCTGTTTCTACTACCCATTTAATGCATTTGATCAAATTTGACAATAATTTGTGATAATCATATAAATGCCAATAATCAGTTAAATATTCTTAAAATTTTTAATTTTTAATTTTTACTTGTTATTTGACCAATAATATAAATAAAAAATTGGGAGGAAAATAAAAAACCCAATCCTGTGAAGCATCCAGGTGCATAGCTTTTTGACAATAGTCTCTACGAAAATACATACCTGTCATTTCGTAGAAAGAGGAGTTTTATCCAATTTAAAAAACATGTCACTTCTATTCCTTGCTCTTTCCTTATCCTTTCAAAATGTGAAGTGCACCATGGGGCGTCCCTCCAGCTCCACTAATCTACCACCATATTTGCTTCGTATGTGTTTCCATTCCTCGATAAGGATGTTGCTGTCGGAAAAAGGTCCCACGCCACTGAACAAGATGTTTGACTATGCGTTAAAAACAGAAGCGAATGATCTCAGCAAATTTCAGTGAAGAGGTGAGGTCCCCTGGAGAACCTTTGGATCTTTTGGAGCTCTTAAATATAAGATCAAAAGTAAAGCCCAACTATTTATTTGTCAGTGGTCCTTCAACTGCAACAGTTATATAAGTAAAATAAAGATGCAGAAGCAGAACAACCATCATAAGAATAGGTAGAAAAATAAAGGGACTTTCTACAGGTAAGCTTTGCGTTACTATTAATTTATACATGTTCACCTTATAAAGAAAAAATGTTTCTTGAAAGCACAAAGGGTTGTGCATCTTTTGAGACGATTAATTATCTTAACATACTTTATATTGACTAGACGATCTATTAAATTACAGTTGATGATCTTTTTTATTTTATTTTATCCATATTATAAATATATTACTTTAGTGATAAAGTGATTTCTGTACTTGGATTCATTTACGTCCAAATTATATATAAAAAAAATCATGTAGATGTGTTAAACGTAAACCTAAAAGGTTAAAAAAAGTACATTTGGTCCACAAGTGGTGTCCGAATGTTGTGTAATCAGTAAATACAGGTACAACGGACTCTTGACTAGTTAGGTCGTCCAACTCCAGCCTCGCCAATTAGCTGAATCTGTGTAAACACATGCCAGTGATACGTGTGACCCATGAGAACAACAATATGCTGCATAGAAATATTTGTAGAACAAAATAGATCAACCTTCCTGTCGTGATTTAATGAATTCCGTTAAAATTTTATTAATTTTAAAATTTGGTTAAAAAAACACAGCTATCTGATAAAAAAAAGTCTAGAATAAGTTTTTTCAACTTTTTCTTTAATTTTTATTGACATGTTATTTTTAAATTACCTAACATCTTAGGTGTGGACGACTACGTCATAATTGAGATAGTAAAGTATATGGAGAATATGTTACTTATTTTATTAATTTATCACATTTATATATCATTATTATTATATTAAGTAATGACACTTAAATACGATAATAAATAAAATTAATCAATATATCTATTTATTTGACGTCTATGCCTCTTGTAGTTTAATATCTCAAATCATCCCCTTTAGATATGGCTGTCCATGTAGAGTGTCACATGTCTCAAAAAGTCGAGATTAAAAAATTAATAGAAGGACTTACTTTAGACTTTTTTACAAAATATAAAGAGCATCTCACTAGACTTTTAAAATATAAGGATTATAATGGAATTTATGCAACTAAAGGAGATGCTAATGTCTTTTACCTTTATTTTTACGATAGTTCCTAATTCAACATTTTTCATTATAACATTGGTAATTAAAAAATCTTAATACAAGTTATTGTTAAGAATTTAGCAGAATGATTATATACATAAGACATCATGATTGTGTTTATATTCTGATATTATATTCTTTAGCTAGAATCTATTGGTTGTTAATGTCTACTCAATATTACATTATAGCAATAATGTCAGGAAAAACCCTTTGTAACTAACAAATGGTGGCCATCAATGGTCATCATTTGCTAGGTGAGACTAAATAATATTTAGATATTTAGTTAATTAGCATTAGCTAGTAGTTAAAATTATAGTTAACATAGCTAAGAATAAATATTTCAAAGTATCTAAGAAAATGTCAATCTCTTTTAGTGGAAGCTTGTTTTTTCCTGCCACATTTCACAATGCATTCGTTGATTAATTATTGTCTTGAAGCTTGCTAGTGTGAACCCCACTTTCAATTTGTAACATAACTTTGCAAGCATTTTATGTTGTTTGCCATTGTCATTTGTGATTTGCTATTATAGTTTTCTTATCAACTAAATAAGCATATAAGTGTCCAAACAAGGAATCATTGCCACTTGTTATTGGTATCTTTGTTTTCATGCTTGCATTATTGTACTTGGCCTAAATGAGATTTCAATTTTTTATATCATAATCAACTATTGTAACTATTATTCCAATATCTAAATGTCTTCATTAGTTGTAATTATTTTGATATTTAAAGTTATGAGAGTTGCATATACGTCTATGAGAGTCACCATTTGTAATGTTAATATAAGATAAGAGATAGAGAGTTTTAGAAGCTTCTATGGTAATATATTAGTAATTTATAAATCAAATTTGGTGATTAATATGAGTTCTAACTTGGCTACTTTTTCACTAAAAGAAAAATATAGTTTAGCGACGGACATTACAGACAGAAAGTGTAGATTTTTCGTCGGTAAGCTAATTTTGTGACGGAATTTATCAATGGAGCAAGTCGTCGGAGAAGCGGTCGTAAGTAATAATTGCCGACGGAGCACAAATTATTCGTCGCTAATTTACCTATGGATAACTCAAATTCTTAAGATCTTTCATCTCAAATTGGCACTAAAAAAGTTTTTAAGATTATGAATACCAAATTTATC
>JAOTAY010000005.1:33633482-33644449 GCA_025629805.1 Erythroxylum baracoense
TAATAAACCGTCAATGTTTTTAACTATCTAATCAATTAATTTTTATTCACCCTTCATATTAATTATAATCTTATATTTTAATAAATCTCCCATATTCAAAATTTCTATTATTCCATAACTACTCTTTCCTTACATTATAACTCACTAAATTAACTGGGCATTATTACTGCGCATCGCGCAGTAATACTCTGCTAGTTATTAAAAGTTGAAGACAAATCAAAATTGTCGTCCAAGCTATTATATATATATTTCAAAATTTTAAATATAATCATAATAAAAAAAAAAGAACATAGCCTATCTTCTAATTTTGTAATACATAATTTAAGATTTATCATAAATATTATTATTTCATTGCATTCATTTTACAAATTCAATAATAAGAATAAAATTTAAAAATATATTGATTCCAATAAAACTTTTTCAAAAATTTTAAACTTGGTCAGGAATAATAAGTTATATTATTAAAAATTAAATACAAAAGAAAGATTAAATTATTGAAAAGGTTTATACTTGGTTAAAAGGAAAAAGAAGAATAAAAGAAGAGAATTGAAAAGGTACGAGGCAGGGGCTGTAGTCAGGGAGAGAAATTTGGAGAAAGTGGAACTGTAAGAAATACAAATTCTGTTTTCTGATCTCCCTTCTCCCACCTCAAATCAATCAACAGGTAAAAGTTTTTCCCTTCGTTTTGATTAGGCGTTTCATCTGTATATCAATCTTCTATTCTTTTTCTTTTTAATATATTCTTCTTTGAAATGATTTAATCCAGTCTCGTTGAGTCTAATATCTGCGACGTGTTTGCGACAATCAGAGTGAAATTTGGTTAGTTTGTAGGGAAGAAAGGCGAGAAGCTTGTAGCTTCCCTTAATTAATTTGCGGCTTCTGCTTTTCCTTTTATCAGGAACTGTTAAGTGTTTTAGTTTGGTTTTGGATGGAGTCTTGTGGTCTTCAGTTGTCACCCAAGTATGATTTCATTGTCAAGTGATACTTTTGCCTTAGACGCGCTTTTGATATTTCAATGTTGTTCGTGTTAGGCTGATATTCGGCATTTGGCAACCTTCATTGGACCTGCTGCTTCCCTCCAGCCTTTCTTTGGTCTATAAAAATATGTTCCCAGTCTGTTCATTTCAAGTCCCAATTACTTATCTTTTTAAAAGTGTTGAATCTAGGGAGGGCTAGGAACTGTGGTTGGTATTTTGGTAAATTGGAGACAGGGTTTGGTGTTAAAAGCTTGATTTTTACTCATGATGTAAGGGATAATCAAACTGCGGCTTAATGTCTCTATCTATGTGAATCAACCTCAAATATGCTTAGAAACTGTTCTATGCTTTAAACCTTGTGATCTTCAACTGTGCAGTCAATTTTCTTGCCAAAATAAATGTGCATATTACCAGATAAACAAGGAAATCCTGGGCTTATTGTATATTTTTTTTTCTAAGATATCTTTTTAGTTGATGATAGATTTCTGGAAAGGCTAACATGTGTGATTTGTTTGCTTAATTGTTTCCAGTAAGGAGACAGCAATGGATCCATCGGAACTTAGGTACTTGGAGGATGATGACTCCCCAACTATGAAAACAGTAAAGGGAGCAACTATGGGTTTAGCTGCTGGAACTATTTGGGGGACTGTTGTTGCCACTTGGTATGATGTGCCTCGTGTAGAGAAACATGTTGCACTTCCTGGGCTAATCAGGACCCTGAAAATGATGGGTAATTATGGTCTGACTTTTGCTGCCATTGGAGGAATTTACATTGGGATTGAACAGCTGGTGCAACATCAAAGGATGAAAAGAGACTTTATTAATGGAGCTGTTGGTGGTTTTGTGGCTGGGGCTTCCGTTCTAGGCTTCAAAGGTAAAGAATTCCTGTAGACCCTCCTAATTTTACCTCCTCTTTGAGCTTTTATTCTTTGCTAGATTTATCATGCATATGCTGAGCTTTGCAGGTGATAAGACTCGGAGAAATTAATAGTCACACCGGAGCTTCCTATAGCAGAAGTAAATATCAAACTGTGAACATGCTATCTTGTTTAAAAGCTGATTTATCGATTTAACTGATAAACGTAGAAATTATTTTCTGAACTCTACATAAAAGTTCATTGAGTAGATGAAAAATGCTGGTCTTTAAATGTTTCGAGATAAAGTACTTCTTCAACCTTGATAGAAAGAAACTGTGATCCAGAGAAACTTGGTGAATAATTGTTACATCACCATATATACAGATCAAAAAACTCCAAAGCTTTGGACAATTTCTGAAGTATACGGAGAACTTAAAAATATGGGTGCTCCTTGTTATGGATGCATTTGTAGGGAAGGCGTATACGCGGAATAGGAAATTCGTTGTTAACTAGGAATCAGATTTAAGGTATTATTTTCAATTATTACTTATCTTTAGAATAGGAAATTTGTTGTTAACTAGGATAGGATGTTTTCAATTATTGTTAGAATAGAAAATTCGTTGTCAACTAGGATAGGACTTCTAGTTAATTTAGGAGAGACAAACGCTATATATTGAGGGTTTACAAAGGAATAAAATCAAGCAATATTTTCACAAAATTATTTGAGATTGGATTCTCTCTCTTGACGAGGTCCTAGGTATTCAGGTCCCTGCAACGAGTTGATCTTCGCCTTCTTTCTCCTTCATCATAGGGAGGAAGAAGAACAACAACAAGGGAAAGTCTTCCCTCAACAGCATCGATTTTCCTGTACATAGCCCGGTGACGAGAGCCTGGGCTAAAGCCAATATCACTCCTCTTGGGACCTTCTTGAAACTAAAATGACCTGCATTATCATGCAGAAAAGTTATCTTCTTGCATTTTATCATTGCTTTTCATACCCTTGAATATACACATCACATGCTCATACAACATGTATGAAATGTTAGTCTCAAAAAAAAAAAAAGAGAAACATTTATATATAGGATTCGAGTGAACTGAATTTACAAGTTTCATTTTTCAATTGGGACGTTGAAAATGGGGCCTTTACTTCAGTAGCACAAACTATTTTGTGGTACTATGAAGTGCTATTATATATATATTTTTTCGTTGGCATAATCTATTTTTACTTTAATTTTCATTCTGAGGTAGAATGAAGATTAATTTCCTTTGTTTGGTGAAGAAGCAGAGTACTAACCAACCTTGAGACTTAATAGAGCACAATGATTAGTTTGAAAAACCTTTTTCTTATGCCAACCCACAGTGAGCCTAACTAAATGATCTAATGGGTAGATATATTATTCATGCTTGGATCTTAGACCATTTGGATGGCAATTAAGCCGATTTATTATGTGTTAAGTGCCTATTACATTGTTTAAACTCTTTGTGAAGATGCTTTAGGCTCAACTCACATAATTTAATTTTGTTTTCTGATATCGATAAGTAGCTTAGATATTGCTTATGGAGAGTTTCTATGTGATTTACATGTGATCTGAAGTGGCATTCGCTACTGCTTTTTAATCATGTTAACTCAGTCCACTTGTTGTATGTATCTGTTACTATTGCCGATTCAAGCAGTTAATAATGCACTGCTCATTGTGCAGGAAGGAGCATGTCAACGGCAATATCTGCTGGAACAGCATTAGCTATCACTTCTGCCGTCATTGATGCTGGTGGTCAGACCACGAGGGTAGACACAGGCAAGGAGTATTATCCCTACACAACCAAGAAAAGATCCACATTTGAGGGTTAAAATCTCTGAATCATCAGTTGGAAAGGAAGATGCTCTCACATGGCAGAAAAGTTATGGTCGTTTGTTAAGTTGTCCATATGCTCATACTCTCCTGATGCTTTTCCGTGTTCTTTTAGGGCTGAATGGATAAGTTCAAATAAGGATGCTTCTTAACATTTTTGTTAAAAACATCTGAAGTATGTGCTTTATCAGTTTGCCGGCCATTTGGAACTGCAAATTATTCGATTCTGTAAGATATTGATACAGGTGTTATTGGAGCTTTTAATCTTCACTTTTCTCCAATTTTGGCTGTTTGTTAGACAAAATGAGAAGTAGTCGACATATCTATTCAAGTGACTAGTCACAGAGTATTACAGGTTCAAGATTTTGAAGCCTATTGTGGTATCGGGCACCCAGTTGCTGATGAAGCTGTTGGTGTATGATCATTAGATGAGGAGTTCACCAAGTCAGTTGTGGAAAAATGAAGTGAAAAAGGGCATAGAAACTGAAATTAGCAACAACCGGAAGCTAATCAAATTTCCATTCCAAATAGTAGCTAAATGAGTAGCAAATAACATTGTTTATGGATCTCATAGTACATGCTTGCAAACTTTGTAATCCAGAAACACAGTCCAAGATGGTGAAAGAAAGCAGTAATCTGGAGAGAAAACATTAGATGAGAAAGACTAGGATTCAGAGGGAAGTGCGGAGCCAGAAGAGGTTCCTCAGCTTTTATTATTCAACTTAAAGCAGTAATCTGGAGAGAAAACATTAGATGAGAAAGACTAGGATTCAGAGGGAAGTGTGGAGCCAGAAGAGGTTCCTCAGCTTTTACTATTTTAACTTAGTCTTGGAGGCTGCTTCCCAGTTTCAGACCCCCTCTACGTACACAAGAAGATGATAAAAGCAACAGCACAAAGATGGAAGAAACCCATTTTCCCTTGCCTCTCCTTCCCTACTTAGCTGGTTAAAAATCCCTCGAAAACGATGTTTATTTTCCTTAACTAACTTGCATTAGTCAAAAGCATGACGACGACTGCGATAGCATCTTAAGCGAAAGTTCAAGTTTCATTTCGTAGGTTGCTTGAATAGGAAATTATCCAGTGGTGTACAGTGTACCTGAGAAATTTGGCTGGGAAATAAACCTACAGTCAACTAACCAACTCTAAGGCATATCTAAAATGGAAGAAAAACATTGTAATTCTAATCTATTGGCAATTTTTCCTCCGTATTAAAGAGATGCTACAATAACGTACCAAATTTACTAAAGTACTATAGCATCTCTTCAATATTTTTCTTTTTTAAAATTTTCAGCTACTCTTTTACTTTTTTTTCCTCTTTCAATTTTTTTTCTTTTTTGTTCATTCATTCTTTTTAAATTCTTTCATTTTTATTTTGTTATTTAAACAATATTATAATATTTTCATTATACGTTTATTTAAGTAAATAAAACTTTATAGTAATTTTAAGATTTAGTATCGTAATTATAAATATTTTCATTATATGTTTACAACTTTATAATTATTTACTTATGAATAAATATTTTAAATAAATAATTTAAAAATATCCATTAAAAACATTAAATAAGTTATAAACCATAAATACATTGATATTAATAGCCGAAAAAGATAATAAATTACAAATAAAGATAAACTAAATTAAAACACCAAAGTATATTACATTTAGTCTTCTTACTTGTACTCGATTTAACAACAAATTGTGATGGTAAAGTGAAGGTTTTAAGAGAATATTTTAAAACGTTTGAGGTTAAATCGGTTAAATAAAAATTTAAAGATTTTAATAATAAATGGTAAGTAAAGGATGAATGATATTGGTTTTAGCTAGTAATGATTTATAAAACATTTAATATGAAATAATATGGAAAAGTCAATAGACGTGGAAAAATGATGCCAAGAATGGTAAAATTTCCAATAAATTAGTGGAAGATGTAAATTGATCAGTGAGTCACTGGCTACTAAACTGAAAGTGGAAGGGATGTTGTGGGACAATAGATAATCGAACAAAGATAAAGTCTGACATTAAGAACGAGAACTAAAATTATATGATAATTGATTGACCGCAAGAATAATAATGATGATTCATTAGAAATTTAAACCAAAATGGTAGAAATTAAATGATGGTTGATTGTTAAATAAATAAATAAACAAAAGTTTGGACTTTGGAGCAATAATAAGACGTCAAAATTAAAAATTGTCATTGATTAATGGTAATAATAACACGCTGGAGGAAATAATAATGTATCAGTTCCTTTCCTTTTGTGATTGGTTTCTTTGTAGAGTATCTACGATGCTTACAGTACCCTATCTATCCATAGTTCAATTTGACGTCATCCTAAATTCCAAAGATATTATTAATAGGATTTGATTTGTTTAACGAGTTCGCACATTTCATAATATTTAAATCGTAATTTGCTCCATTCCGTTACCTTGCTCACTTTTTTCTTACATACGAAGCGATTCTATTTGTAATGACTAATTTGAGATTAGTCACTATAATTAGTAATTACAATGATAAACCATGAATCATGATCCACGTGTTCCCACAACCTTCCTTCATAAAATTCATCACAAATCGAAGTCTATGCAGCTGCCCGCACCCAACCGTAGCTCCCACTCTCCTCCCTCCTCTCCCTCCCCGCTTCTCTCGCTTTCTCGCACAAAAGCGGCATTCGTTGCTCTTCTCAAACATCTGTAGAAGAAAAAGAAAAGCCCAACAAATCTCCATTTCTCTCTCTAATTAACTTTCTCTCTATAAATCCATGACGGACTCCGTCGAGCCTCCGTCGACGTCGGCCAGCGACCCCATTCCTAGCTCTCTTATACACCCGCGGCGCGAACCTTTCGAGTACGGCCTCCTCCCAATTCCAAAACTCATCTTCCCCGACCCGACCCAGACTCTCATCCAACTCAAGCTAAAGCTCGCGGACCGAACCCGAGTGGACTCCACCGCCCTCTCCGAGGCGCTCCAGATCTCCGTCGACCACGCCAGGCTCGTCCTCGACACTCTCGCTTCGGTTCTCCACTCCGAGACCGATCCTCTCGTGAAAGCTTTGCCGCGAGATATTGACTCGGTCGGAGCAGATTTGCGTGATCTGATACTGTTTCTGTACATACAGTCGTATAAGAAGCTGTTGCCAAGGTCTCACAAGGACTCTGCTGCCGTGGCCGATGTTTGGCCGTCCACGTCAGCTTTTGACGGTTACTTGTCTGCATTATCCCCGCTTCAGGTGGCCTTTTAATCTTTTCCCGGTTTTGTTGGAGCGCCCTTTATAGTTTATTGTGGAAATGTTGGTGTTGTTTGTTAATTACGTGATATATGGGATTAGTTTCTCTTTGGATGTTTGGATTTTTATCCCTGTTAATTATGTTTGGGTGTGTAATGTAGTGGACTAATCTGGGTGTGCTCTCTAGTGGAAAGTTTTACTTGGATTGCTTCTGTATTTTTCATTTGTTCTGAAATGCTGTTAATTTTGTATATAGTTCTTTGCTACTATAAGGGGAGCAGTGTGAATTTTGAGATATTCCCTATCATTACTTGTTGAGCTTCTTGTACTGAATGTTGATTGTAAGAGGGGTTGGGAACTTACTTTGAATATGTGAATCTGCATTGATGGGTGCAAAAATTTTTCTTACTCTCTGCTGGCATTACACATTTTTTACTCAGTACTTGCTTTACTTTTTTTTTTTTCTCCCCAGCTTAGACATATGTTGCATGATGTATTGGATGATTTGGCATATATCTTCTGATATGTTTCATAGTTATTTCTTGAAATGCTGTTTCTAGTCTTGCTCAAGTTTACTAATTGTGTTGTAGCTTGTGCGGAGCAATAGTCGTCGATTTATGCCATCACAGGCTGATGAAGAGGCTCATCAATTGTCTTATCTGCAGAAGCACATTGCTAATATTTTGTCGCTTTTGGCGGAGTCAGTGGAAGGAGAAGGAGAAGAGTCCCTGGTTTGTAAACTAGCTTGTTATTGTCCTTTGGCTCTCATTCGTTTTAGGTCCTTATCAGTTAACTAATGTATGACAGTATGAGAACTGGAGCAAGAGGATAACAGGTCTTGTCCTAATATATGTTTGTGTTTTTTCTTCTCCATCATTTTGGCAATTATAGTGTGACAAAGCACTGTCTGAGGAGTACTAGCGATGAATTATTTAGTTGGGAAAGTACTTAGTATTTCTAATATGTTGTTGAATTTTAGAAAGTAGTTTGTAACATTGATGTGATGAGAACTTGCCAACTTTTTTAAGGTTGGTAATTTACTTGGTCTTCTAAGTGATAAGGAAGCTATTTCTGTACTATCTAAAATGCTAAAATGCAACTCTGGCTTGGTGTCATTGTATGGGTATCTTGCTCAAATAGCGAATCATAAAATGAAAGAGATCAGTCTTTTAGATTTTTTAATGTGTTTGTGGGCTATATTTCAATTATTGTTATTATTGTTGCCTAATTCTGGTGATAGAATTCTAGCTGGGGCTCATATTAAGGTTGAGCGTTAAGTGGTGGTTTTCTTTTAGTTGGGTAAAGGTATGAAAAAGCTTAGCTTCCTTTCTGGTTGATTGTTAAACAGTTTTCTTTTAGTTAGGTAAAGATATGAAAACATTTAAGTTTTCTTTAGCATCTTTTAAACTAGAAAAAGTTCACCGATATAGGATGATAGTAGATGGTAACCGCTCTTTGTATTTTATTTTATTTTTGGCAAATAAGTATCTTTACTGTTTACTTTCAAATGTGGACAACATTTATCATTCTGATTTTGTAGCGATATGTTTTTGTACAAAACTTGTGGCAAATTGAAAAATCTAGGACCCAACATTGTAGGTCATTTGTGTCTTAGTTAATTAATTGATCCCTTTTCTGCTTGGTTTAAAAAGGAATTCAATCATTGAACCTTGATATGCCTCTTCCTGCACTATCTGCTTATTATTTGTGAATAGTTACTAGTTTATTATTTCTCAATTTCTTTATAGTTCTCCAACTATTATATGTATCTAATCTATTTGAATGATGTTTTCTTCTTAAAAGGGGCATTGTTTAGAGGAATTTATATATAGTTTTCCCCTCTTTGACTTTGTTAACAAATTAATCACTTTTTAATTTCCTACTGCATGACCAATATTCGTTATGCTCATTTGTATTTTCCTAAGCTTTGTTTAAATTGCTAGCTTATACAATACTATTTTAGGTCTTGACTGTAGAAGGCTTTGAGCACCTTGGGTTTCTAATTCAAGTTGGCGAGAAGGGATCTGAAGGAATTCCCTTAAGCCAGTTTGCGCCCTTTTTTGCCAATTCTGATCCTGATATGCCTGCTGTTCCTGTTACTGCGACACAAGTCCATGATTGGGTTTCACATAAGATAATCTCTGCATTGGAACACGTTACTGAAAGAATTTCTGCAAAAGAAAATGGACCATCAAGTGCATCTGATCAGGATGTTGCCATGACCGATGCTTGTTCAATCAAGGCATCACCAACTGCTAGAGGTTCCAGTTTTATTGAGGGGATCTCTAAAGCATCTTTTTTGAAGCAAGCATCAGAGCTTAGAGGTTCTTCTGTGAAGGTTTGTTGTAATGCAAATATTCATGTTTTCTTGTGTTTGATTTTCCATAAAGTAGTAATTTCCAGCTTCAGTTTTGTTGATTAAGAAAAAAAAGTCAATGAACTCCAATACACAAGGCACCTTGCTTTGCAAGTGTATGGGAGAGAGGTATCAATTGTATGCAGCCTTACCTTTGTATTTTTACAAAGAGGCTATTTATGTGACTTGAACTTGTGACTTTTTGGTCACTAAGGAGTAACCTTACCAGTTGCTCCACGGCTTGCCCTCAATTTTGTTGATTAAGACGTGTGTAAAAAAAAAGTTTATTATTTTGTAATGGCTGGATGCATAATTTAGACAGTAATACAGATTCTTATGATTCTAAAATGGACCTTGAGCTTCATCTTTAAAACTTTATTTAACAATGGAAATCTCCTAGCAAATCAGGCATAATTAGAAGAAAGATTACTTAACTACTAATTGGATCATAAAAAGTAAAATAAACAAGGCTTGTGGAGATTTGTGAATATGGTTTTTAGAGTATTAAGGGCGATCCTTGGAGTAACTGGTAAAGTTATTCTTTTGTGACCAGAAGGTCACGAGTTCGAGTAACAGAAACAGTCTCTTTGTAAACTGCAAAGGAAAGTCCGCATGCAATTGATAACTCTCTATTGACTCTTGCAAAGCGGGGAGCCTTGTGCACTAGGGATTGCCCTTTTTTGTTTCTGGAGTACTACCACAGATGAAGAATAGCAGTAGCACTTGTACAATAAACCCTGACATAATCCTAGCCACCAAATCAAGGCTTTGGACTAAGATATTTACCCTACTTGTTCCTTTTATAAACTTGAGTTGATTTCTATGAGTCTGACTTTTTAATGCTCAATTTTATGTCTTTACCATTAAGTATTAAAGGAGACTCATTACCTATTGTGTTTCAGTTAATTCATGTTTTGGTTGTTTTTCATACAATTACACATTTAAGGCAAATTTTTATGAAAATTTTGGTTTGCTTTTTAAGGTAATACATTTCTGTGCAAATCCAGGTTCTCAATTGTCATGATTCAGTAATTTACATCTTAGCACCTTTGAGATATGCTACTGTATATGGATGCTCTGAAGCTACTATAGTCCTCGGAGCTGTTGGCAAGGTAATTACTATTTTGATTGTTGGTATTTACTTATGTTCATGTATTTTAGATGATTTCATTATGGATGCTCTGAAGCTACTATAGGCCTTGGAGCTGTCGGCAAGGTAATTACTATTTTGATTGTTAGTATTTACTTATGTTCGTGTATTTTAGATGATTTCATTCATTTTATTGCCTATTATCTATGTAAATAGATATTTAATGTACATATTTTTTTGAAAATGTTTCTCTTGAATTCTAAAAGTAGATTACAAGAGCTGTATCCAAGAACAGTAATAAACAAAAAACCATTGAACATGTCTATAAAAGGAGATTTGATTTGATGAATAGTCATGAAATCAGATAAATCTTGGTATACGTGTTAAAAAATTGCTTGTACCTGATCTAAAAGTTTAGTTTGCTCCTTGAAACACGTTAAAGAAGTATGTTGTATATGTGTTCCTGCAAGGAGACTCCCTGATGCAGAATGCAAAATAGCATATTCAGGGGTATTTTAGTAAATTCCAGAATTGCTGAAATTTCTGAAATAATTATATTTCTGTTTTAGTAGTTCTAGTTCTAGATTTATTTGGTTTTCCTAATCTAAATAGGAT
>JAOTAY010000005.1:33644549-33659467 GCA_025629805.1 Erythroxylum baracoense
TTTTCTTAGGTGTGACTCCTAAGAACCCTAGGTGTGAAACTTAGGTTATTTTCTTCTAGGTGTGATTCCTAGAAATCAACCCTTCAATTCCTATTATTAACCCACCGAAATATCCTAAACACCCAACCTCTAAGCTGTCCTACATCACTCCCACTTAAAAGTGCATGATAAGCATGTATGGTTGCCTATGTTTGATTATTGATTTTTCTGTTATGGTAGGACCAATTGATTGTCTATTGTGTTTCAACATCAAATGAAAGTCAGTTTAGTTATCTAGTAATGATTGTCGCTAAGAGTGAATATGATTGCTGGATTCTTTCTGATGTTTGGATTACCTGCCAAAATAGTGTCTTGCAACAATGGATAGTTCTGATGACCACTCTTCATTCTTGCATTTTGTGCTTTTTTCTTTGTATGATATTTACATACATATTTCTGTCATACTGACTGCTAAAATTCATTTTTGGTTTCATATATTGGCTGAGTAATCCAATCACGGATCTACTTTAAGAAGGAACATCTGCATTGTATATTTTGCTGCGAAATGCAAATCTCTGTTCTTTTGTTTGTGACAGAAATCTGCCTTTTACAGATGATTTTATTTATCTTAGATTTTGGAAGTGTAGTATGCCCTGATTAAATAGGAACCAAATTTATTTTTCTTAGATGCTGTTGATGTCTTTACAGGCTGTAAGAATTGAACATTGTGAGCGAATTCATGTGATCACAGCAGCAAAACGAGTCTGCATTGCCAATTGTCGTGAATGTGTGTTCTTTCTTGGGGTAAATCAGCAACCACTCATTGTTGGTGACAACCATAAGTTGCAGGTTAGTTTGTGCCTTTTCATGTGATATATGTTATGTAATACTATATTGGTTGCCATTTCCATTGAACGGATCGGAGAAAAATAAATTAATGTTTGAGGGAAGTTGTTCTGAAATGCATTTTTTGTACTAAACATCTGACTTCTAACATAATGATTTTTCATATTGGACTTCTTTCTGGACATTCTTAGCCACCTTAACAGGATAGACTGTGCATATTTTGGGTGGGAATTCATGGTTTATCAAGTTTTTTACATTGGGTGACATGTCATGCTTCATGTTATTGTCAAATTTAGTTCCAGAAGATATAGTTTTCTTTTGATAAAAAGTTTGCTATTTCAAAATATTGAATTGATTCTTTTCTGGCCATTTGATCTGTGACTATGTCCTTAAACTGTTATCTAGTACTTAGCTGACAGATGATATACCTGCTCTGTGTCATTCCCAAAACATCTGGTTGAGATTATTAAATCTGAATACTAGAGCATATGGGGAATGATGGTGGTCATGGTTGAATTTTATAAGATTTAGTCTTTTTTCTGAGAAATAAGATTTATTTTAGTTGACAGTTGAGTTGGGATTAATATTCTGCTGATTGACTTCTTTTTCCATGGAAAATTTTGTTTTATTACTGGGACACCCTAATGCTACAAAAATTTCTGCATTAGTATCTTTATTTACTTGATATTTGTTGGAAAAAGCGAAAATTTAGAAAGTGGTTGGTTGGGATGGTGTGCTCTGTTTTAGTTTCTGAAAGGAGTGTACACTTGACACATCAGTAACTAGCCTTCAAAAGTTCATGGCTATATACATCTCCAAGTTTAAGTTCAGCAGTTTTACTTCTTGAAAATAAGGCCCAAGCTACCACCTTGATGGATAAAGTTTTGGTAAATATGTGGCATATAAAATCAGGTTGCACCATACAATACTTATTACTCAGAGCTGGAGGAACACATGGCTGAAGTTGGCATTGGGGCAACTATCAACAGGTGGGATGAACCTGTGACATTGGGGGTGGTTGATCCACATGATTCATTGTCTCATCCTGCAGGCGTATCTGAAGTTCAAGCAGAGACGGCAACACGCCTGGACCCTGACCAATTCACTAACTTTTTGGTATGTTCATGCAGATAACTTTTTATTTATAGGAACACTTCACTGCATCTTGCAATTAACACTGAATATTTTTTTATTTGATTAGTTTCACTTGTTCATTTCACTCAGTGATGTCTTGGACTCTTGCTACTTCAAATGATTTTGAAATCAACTGATATTTAGTTATTTATTTTCATAGATTCCTAACTGGCTTGGAGGCGAATCGTTTGGATCTACAAAAGATAACCCATTTATTTTGCCAGACATCTACATGGCATCACAACAGAGAAATGTAACTGTTGTTGATTATAATAAAAGCTGTACATTTGTTTCTAATAGTTGCTCTGTGTAGCACTCAAGTTTACATGCACCTGATGTTTGAATTGGTGAAATGTTTTTGATTTTTCCAGCAAAAGAATTTGGGCGAGATAAAGCAATTATTAAGGGAAGCACCTCTTGAGGAAAATAAGAAGCGGGAGTTGTCATGTGCACTTCATCTTTTATTCAAGGATTGGTTATATGGTAATTTTCTCGTCAAGCCCTGACTATTTAATTATTTGTATAGTATGCGAGAAATAAAATACTTTTGGGAGGTGTTGCTTATATTCAGTCAGCTTGACCATTTAGAAACAAAAGTTGTCCATCTACCAAATCCTGGTAGACCTTTTCTATGTCAAAAAGCAACAAATGAAAAAAAGTCGCGTGTTTTGCGTGAGATGATGCCGCCATTCTTGATGACCTGCTCCATGTTAATACTGTCTTTGTGGTGCAGTTTTTCAACCTGCATTTAACCTTCTAATTAAGCCCAGCAAGACTTATTAAATTGTTGGAGCATAATCCCTGTAATCACAATAGTCCTTTTGGTATATTTTAGTAAAAAGTATGATTTCATTTGTCATAGGTTGCCTTAAAAAAGAAAAGTGCTGAAATATTTGTCCTATAACTCCTATTTAATGTGTTGAATTTTGATAGGCCTTCTTGTACCAAGCTTACCTCTGTTAGAAACATTATATCTTAACGTTCAGTGTCGTGTACTTTATGGGCATAGTGAAATTGAACTTTCTGCTATCTGGTGATATTCTTTTCCATGGGGTGGGTGGGGTGGTGGCTGTTGGGGTTGCTTAAATAGGGATGGGTTTCTTGCTGACATGGTTGTGATTTCATACTTATAGAATGAGAAAAGTCTATACTGAACTTACGTGACCAAGTATACCTATGAATTTGCTAATTGTTAATTAGCTCATTGTAATGATTGAAAATGCAGCTTCAGGAAATATACGTCAGCTTTACTGCCTACAAGGTGATTAATGTTGAATGACAAAAGTAGTACTTTTGGAGCATTTTCCGTATCAGTGGGCATTATTACTAGTGATGTTTAGAGGCAGTTGAGAATCAAGTCGTTGATACACATTTATTTCTTAACACCGGTGCACATATTGCATTGGCTACACAGCTACACTAATCTCGGTGTAATATTTTTCGAAAGGAGCAAGTCCCCTGTAATATTTATTTACTTGGTTCTCAATCATGTTGCTCTTTTTTCCTCCCTTTTGGTGTCTGTTGGTTTATCAAAATTTATTACATTGGTTGCAAGGATTCTAAAAGTACACTGGTAAGTTTTTTTTTTTTTCATTTTGTTATTATTAACTATTATCTTCTGATGTAGTTCTAAGGTCAGCCAAGTTGTATTTGCTCTTTTAACAGGGGGAGAATGACCCCAGCAAAGATAGCATGTTGCATGAATTGAAATAATGGATAGGAAAGAATTGAATCCTTTGATGAAAAAAATGGATAGGAAAGAACTGAATCGTTTGATGAAAAACTAACATAAGAAATTATGTGTATTATTTGCAACGGAAAAAAAAAGATATAAAACACAGAAGAAAAGTTACTTGCTTTGACCCGAAATAAGAGTAATCAAATCTGTAATTGAACTCTTACCAAATAACCCTAGAAAAAATGAATTAACAAACCATCTTATTCTCAACCTTATAATATCAGAATGCATGTGAAGGATGTATTATAAGTTCAATTTGAGTCAAATCATTTGCTTCAAATAATAGGTGCAATAAGGTTTAACCTTAATTGCAGGCATTAAGCATATGGGAATGAATTTCAAATTTGTTTTTTTTAAATTTCATTTCCATCCAAAATTCTTATTTCGATTGGTTCCCAAAACTAAAATTGACCAAGAGATATAAAGTGCAGAGAACAAGCGTGCCTTGTTGAGAGGAAAACAAAATTCCAATGACCTGTGTTTGGGTGACTAAGAATCTTTGTTTCTCTTGTGTTGCAAAAGAACCATTCCCACAGAGTAGAGTCGTCGGTCAAGTTAAAAGAAATGGATTGGAGTCTGAAATTATGATAATCTATGAGAAAGTTTGTTTTCCACTTAAAAGATGCTTAGCCAAAATTGACTAGCCTCTGACGTTATTATCTTTCATTGTCTTTAGTTTTGATGGTCAAGTTAAAAGAAAGGGATAGGAGTCTGAAATTAGGATAATCTATGAGAAAGTTTGTTTTCCACTTAGAAGATGCTTAGCTAAAATTGACTAGCCTCTGACCTTATTATCTTTCATTGTCTTTAGTTTTGATTTGTAAAAGCCTATTTAATTGTAGAAACAAGGGATTTATTTTATAAAAGTTCCGCAAGCAAAACCAACACGTTGAAATGTAAAGAAGAGCCCAGTTGTGACCCAATAAGAGCAGAGAACGACAGAACAGAACACAAGTGCCTTTCCTCTTTGGATGAATGCAACCCTAAGGCTCTTCTCTTTCAATACGCCCACAACATAATCCTCGCCTCCCTCCTTTTTAGATCTCTCACACACAGACACACAATTTAACGACTAGACAACCATTTTCCATCTTCTTGACTAATGTTCATGTCGGCCTCCTACTCAGACCTCCTCCGCCGCACTATTGTCATCACACTTATCACTACCACCATTATTGTCATTTAGTCTCTGAAATCCTCATTCACTCTAGTAACTTTGAGATCAGGGTAAAAAAGGTGTTGGGTCAGGCTTGGTCTGCTAGATGGCTACGTTGACGGGTCATAGTGCGCGCTTGGGTGACTCTGCTCTCCACTTTTCCTCCAATAGGTATTCTTTTTCATCACCTCGTTTATATTATGCTGCTTAAGAATTTTGTCTTTTTATATTTTTGTTCAGTTTTTTTTAAAAATGTGAAATTGACACTTGCTATCATTTTAAAGGAATGAACTTTTCAAGTTATCCATTTTTACTCTCTACCCTATTTCCTTCCCTCCCTTCCCATTTGGAAAATCGAAAAGTGGTTTGCTGTTAAGTTAATGACTCCCGTGTTTTGCTATTTGGTTTTTTTCTGTTTTTGTGAAACAGGAGGAGTACAAAATGGAGATGCCCGCAAGCTGCCTTAATACCTAATTTTCATCTCCCAATGCGTAGTTTTGAAGTTAAAAATAGGTAAGGTCCAACATTTATTTATTCCTTTTCTAGATGGTGCATTAAGTTGACACTGCAATTCACATCTCTAATACGAAGTAAAATGGGTGCTGTATGTGTTATGCCCATTTCAACATAGTACGCGAAGATGTAAATGATCTCATTATCTTTGTTTTACTTATGAAATGAGATTCTGTTTTGTGCAGGACATCATCAGAGGATATAAAATCTCTTAGATTGATAACAGCCATCAAAACCCCATATCTACCTGATGGCAGATTTGATCTTGAAGCTTATGACGCTTTGATGAATATGCAAATTGTTAATGGTGCTGAGGGTGTGATTGTTGGTGGCACAACTGGTGAAGGGCAATTAATGTCTTGGGATGAACACATAATGCTCATAGGTCATACTGTTAATTGTTTTGGTATTTCAATTAAGGTGATAGGAAACACTGGAAGCAACTCTACAAGGGAAGCAATTCATGCTACGGAGCAAGGTTTTGCAGTTGGAATGCATGCTGCTCTTCACATTAATCCCTATTACGGCAAAACCTCCCTGGAAGGTTTGATTGCACACTTTGATAGTGTATTACCAATGGGCCCCTCAATTATATACAACGTACCATCACGAACTGGCCAAGATATACCACCATCTGTCATTCATGCTATAGCACGGAGTCCTAATCTAGCAGGTGTAAAGGAATGTGTTGGCAATGACCGAGTTGAGCAGTATACAGATAAAGGAATAGTAGTGTGGAGCGGAAATGATGATCAGTGCCACGAATCAAGATGGAACCATGGGGCTACGGGTGTGATTTCTGTTGCCAGCAATCTGGTTCCAGGCTTAATGCGAGAACTCATGTTTGATGGAAAGAATCCTGCATTGAATTCAAAGCTTATGCCTCTTATTGAGTGGCTCTTTGTGGAGCCAAATCCAATTGGGTTGAACACAGCTCTTGCTCAACTTGGAGTGGTTAGACCAGTTTTTAGGCTCCCATATGTGCCTCTTCCCAGGGCCAAGAGGGTTGAGTTTGTGAATTTGGTGAAGAAAGTTGGACGGGAAAACTTTATTGGAGAAAAAGATGTTCAGGTTCTGGATGACGACGACTTCATATTAGTAGGCAGGTATTAGTGAGGCGGTCTTGTTCAGCAAATCTTTCACTTTCAATTAGTGGTTTGGACTATTGGCTATTGTATTTCAATTTAGAATCCAGGATAAATGGGTATGTTAGTATTCTGGCTCAGGTAAGCTTTAATGTCTTTTGTTGTTTGCATGTACCCAGTGACTGATGCCAACATATACGTACGAATGACTTCAGACCCTATGCTTGGGATTTTAGTTTGACTTTCCTTTCTTACTAGTTAAACCTATCTGTGGAAGTCATTTTTTATGAACAATAAAGACTAATTGCTTTTACTTTTTACGAGATTTTTATGAAATTGATATTAAATTACAAAGCATTTACGGAAACGCATTGATTTTGAAAAACCAAACAGGTTAATCGGAATCTGGAGTCCGACTAGTTTCCAGGAATCGAGGAGCTTTGTCCTCCAAAATGTGTTACTTATCCTTATCCTTGCCATGAAAGCTAGGAAAAAGATTTTCGAAAAGAAATCATTGAAAAGAAGTCGTCGATAGATTAATAACGAATAAATGAACATGATCAATTATGTCGACTAAGTATGCTAAGAGGTGCACAATTAAGAGGTAAATGCATGCTAAAGTGAGATTATATACAAATCAAATGTTTATATATATTGATCTGCATGTCCTCTCCATTGAAATCTTTAGTTACGCAATTGAATGAAAAAAGCAGACGTATGAACTTAGAACGAGTGAAAAGTATTCAATATAATTTTTTTGGTTGTATTTCCATCTGAAATCATTTGGATGTATGAAGTGCGCACCCTCTAAACTTTTTTCATTTCCCTAAAAATGTCTATGAAGCAAGCAAGCTTACTAGCTACCATGTGTAAATGATATCACATACAGAATAGGAAGAGATGTGAAGAATTTAGGAGTTATGAAGAGATATGCATAAATAAATTAAGGAGATCTAGGAGTGGTTGTGGCAATTGAAGACTTGTAGGCAAAGAAATTGGTCTGCAGCTGCGATAACAAAGCCTTTTCAACTTATCGCTCTCTTCTATGATGCTTTTATTCTTTATGTATAAGTTGAAGTTCTTCATTTTCATATCTGTCTCTACTGCTTTCATCTTCTTCTCCTTTGCTTCTTTTCGACTCCTTCACCTGTAACTTCAGACACACGCACACAGCTCTATACACATGCACATTTCTACAAATGCAATATCCACAGAACAAGCTATGAAGAATTTTACCCGCTAAGCAGGTTGCATCGAACCTTGTGCTAAAGTTTGAAGAGTTGATACTGCACATGCTTCTTGTCCTGTAACGCTCTAATCATATAGATGCGGAGATGTCCTAAGTGTCTAAATGAAAGAAAAGGCAATCAAGAGAGAGCAATGTCTCTTATTTCTTTGGCCTTTTTAGATTACTACATAATTGAGAGTCCAGAGGATAAGTTTTGAAATAACTGGTAAGGTTATTCCTTTGTGACCAGCAAGTCACAGGTTCGAGTCACAGAGACAACCACTTTGTAATTTAAAAAAGAAGGCTGAATATGATTGATGAACCTCCCTTGGGCCTCACAAAGCAAGGAGTCTTGTGCACTGGGCAACAATTTATATAATTGAGAGTTTAGAAGACAAAGTTGGAGGATGGATTAGACATCATGGATTTGGATTGGGGCTTTAGTCCGGAATCCGAATAGAACTAGAAAAATATTAATTTCTTTGGAATTTTAGAATTCTAAGAACATACAGAAATCCTGATTTGGGAAATAGTTATGTCGTCTTGAAGTAATTGTTTCACATGGTATAATTTGTTATAAGTAATCATCTCTTTGAACAATTATTAGGTCATAGCCCTTAGCATAGTCAAACACATAACTAAATGTCCCTCCTAAATCGAAGTCTTCCCCTAAGTAAAATGCTTGTTTAGAGCTCAATTTCCTTCATTATAATTCAAACTTGACGACAATCCCATGATAGATACATATGGTTAAAATTGTAGCCTTGAACTCTTAAGAACTTGGAATGGAAGGGATGCATGATTCTACTTTAATAATTAGCATAAATTTAGTCCCTTTTTTCCTTTTGCAAAACTACAATGTTTTGAGAGTTTCATTCCCTAGGAGATTCACGGCAATAAGAGAAAGGTTACCAACTCTAGCCTTCAACTAGGATAGAGCTGATAGTTGGATTTGACTTAGACATGAATCCAAATTATTCAAAAACCTATCATATATGAAAATATTTGTTCCACCTAAGCTAAAATTGTATTGGCATAACCTGATATCACAGAAGATAAAACAATTGAACAATTGAACTGCCCAATCATTGCAGCAGTCTGCCACAAGTTGCTTACCCTTGTCAATATGCAATTCAACAAAAATCATTGGAATAAAATTATGGAATGGATAATCTAGTCACAAAATTGATTAAAGGAGGATCTTCTCTTATTTATAATGGATTTTAACAATCTGATTTATGCCATATAGACGGAGAGAAATCACAAAATATTTATAAGAATAAAATAAGAGGAAGAAGGTTCTGCAACAACACTATGCCCTGGATACAAAATTGATGATGATGAGCATCGTTGAAGCAAACATTAGTCAATTTATATCTCAAATATGGAGACTGACAGAAATAATTAGTTGAAGTAGATTCTTGATGTTAGGTTGAGGTGATCATGTCTTACAAGTCTTTGTGTTCTGCTAAATTAAGTTTGAGATGTATCTTTTATTGGCCTAGAAGACCTCTTGTTTTATCTTTTTGAAAATGAACAAATTTTATTCTTCAACTTTCCAAAAAAAAGGGTGTCTCAAAAGCCAATGTGTGTGTGTGTGTGTATATGTTAGGTGGAGGTGATCATGTCTTTCATGTCTGTGTTTTGTTAAATTAAGTTTGAGATGTATCTTTTATTGGCTTAGAAGGCCTCTTGTTTTATCTTTTTGAAAATGAAAAAAATTTATTGTTCAACTTTCCAAAAAAAAAGGGTGTCTCATATATATATATAGTGATGATTATAAAGTTAACTTGGAGGTGTCATGACTATAAAGGTAACATATGAGAGTTAAAAATCTTGGAGGGCTTTTGAATGGTAAACTTTCTTGTGCAAACTCATTATATTCCACATAATTCTTAAACCTTTTCTCTTATTAAACAATATAACTTAGAAAGAATATTTTAGCCTTATAATAGGATTAAAGTTGCAATTTCATTTTTTATTCTTTTTAATAAAGTTATAATCTGCCATATTACTGGGTCATTTGACTCGATATGTCAAAGACTGATTCTTACAAGGGTGACCAATCTTATCCTATCGTCTTTTAAAATATTTAATTTCAGAATTGTGACAAGATTTAATTAGGTTATTTAAAATAAGTTGAAATCTTATGATATGAGTAAATAATTACAAGTACAACCAATCATAAATTGAATCACAACTTAATACTAAAGGGTATCTCAAACTCTAAGCTTCATGACTTGCACTACTCTTTATACTCTTTCAATAAAAGAGTAGTCTAACTCTAGGACCATATGCACTGCAATAGATTATAGATAGGAATAGAAAGGGTAAGGAAGGTGGTGTGGTCATGGTCAATGAGATTAGGTTCTTATTTTGCCCATTTTCTGCAAATTAATTGAGCACTTCACTATTCCTCATGAATAGTAGCACTATTTATGGTGAAAATATAATTAACATAATAAAATCTATAATATTATTTCCTTTTAGTAGAAATGGTATCATAATTAAAACCTAGTTCCATTATTTCAAAACTTCATGTCTAGCAGGAGGATGATAAAGAACCATTTTTAGGTCCACCATTTTACTTTTTAGTCCAATGCTTCTTATTTAACCATCAAATATCTTGGTGAACCTATTATCGCAATGGAATGATTGATGAATTGACCACCATATGCAAGGGACTTCAACTACTGTAAGTAAATAAAAATTAGAAAAAGTTTAAAAAAAGGTCCAAAGATTTTGCCTAAAACTTAAGTAGAAAAATCTTTCTAAAAGTTCAAATAAAACTTGAATGTTTAAAAAGACTCTTAAGTTAATAGGAAATTTAACCTCCATCAAATATTTCTTACACAGAATTTTCTATTGCTTTCTTTAACACCTCATTGCCATGTGGAGAATTTATCTAGGATGGCATGGAGTCTGTAATTTCAATAACCCCTTAAATTCGATAAAAATTTTAACCTTAATTTTTCCAATTCTTAAAATCCCTAATTTCTTGTTTCTGTTTCAAAAAATCTATGCAATTTGTCTTCTTTAGTCGTGTTTCATCATTGTGTGGCCTTCTTTCTCTATGTTTCCTTGCTTCTCTGTGTGGCCTTCCTTCTTTGCATCATTTTGTTTCTCTGCATCACCTTACTTCTACATCTAATTCTATCTCATCTTTTGTTCTTTATTACAAGCATAAATTGTTTGTATGTTTTCAACTTCTGTGTTTTTTTTATGATTTCCTTGGTTTAATTTTTCTCACCTTAGTTATATGTCTAGTTACAATTTATCATTGTTTTTACATATTATAATTTATACATTTCTTAAATTGAGTTTTCAATCAAGAGTGGGGAAATTACAAGTTTGTAGGAGCTTGCCGATGAATAAATTTCACACCTTATAAATGAAAGAATGTGTGGGAACTTACTGATGAAGCAAATGCAAAATATGAGAAATGAGACCTCATGGCGGAACTAGTGTTGGTTTTAAATTAAATGTCATGGTCTAGTAGTGCAATTTACATAGGAAGGGATGGATATTGATATTGATTGCTAAATGACAGTTAATAATGTCTTATTACAAAGTCAAAAGTGCCATTATCTGTCGATTGTAAACAAAAGAGGGGAAGGATTTGAGAACTAAAATTGAGGGAAGTTTGTGAATTATGCTATAGTGTTGGAGATTTTTTTTGGTTTTTACAACAATATTACACTGCATGTAAAGGTTGTAAACTAAAACTAATTAGTATATAGTAGATAAATTTTTCAATAAAAACCTTTCTAGTAAAGTAACTGTAATTAGCAACAATATGAAATATAGAAAATATCTAGTGTTCTTTCCTATATGCAATGTGCTTTATTTATCGTCTTTCATTTTTATTTGTAACCAATTATGTTTGAATTCCTTTAATAGAGCATTATGCCTTAGAAAGAGCATTTCTTTTCATGTAATGCAAACAAGTTCAAATATATATAGTTTCTTTAACTTTCATTGTTTTGTAAATGGAATTTGAAGACTTTAGCAGTTTTAGCTATAGTAATGGGCCAAAAGTGATTTAATATTATAGGCTAAAAGCTTCTTTAAGGACTTTATAGAGTGATAATAATTTTAGGAGAAAATGTTTGGGATGTCTTGATTACCTAGTTGGTAATTGTAAGTTTTTTCAATGGTACGACAAGTAATTTTATGCTAGAATTGACTATATTACTCATAATTTAAGAAAAAGAAATATCCATACTTAAGAAGGATGAATTAAAGAGAAATTTAGAAGAAATAAAGGTACTAGATGAGAAAATGAAAATTATGAAGCAAGTTATTGAAATGTTGACGAAAGAGAAGAAAGAGTTGAGGTTTAACTTATTAAATATAATTGTAGGCTTTATTTTAATTTTGGTTTTGTTGTTCATCTTTTCATAGATGGTTGTAAAATAGGTTTAGTTCAATTATGCAAGTAAATGTGTAAAATTTTAATTTGATCCCATTGAATTCTTTCATTTTCATTGTGAATGTTTTTCCTCTTTGTCAATTTTTGTTATTTTCCAAACATCCTAATTGCTCAAAATAATCTACCTTTTATTTCTTTTAATAAAAAGAGCAATGGAACTAGTTGCAGTTGGTCTCTATAATCACGTAAAAACAACTTTATGAGATGTTGTATTGTTATTTTAAATCAAATTTGTCTTTAAACCATTATAAAACTAGTAAGGGAATATTTGGAAACTATATATTCTTATATAGGAATAGCACCATAAAAGGGCTCTAGTATAATTTATACTTGTAAAGTACTGTAACTAATGTAACATGTGATTCCTAAGAGAACTTCTAAATGATGCAACTCATGCTTAACCTATGGCTTTGGATGCTAAAATATTGATCTTAACCTGGATATTATATATACAACTAGTAGCATCTCTGTCAAAGGAAAGTAATGAAAAAAGAAGTAGAGCAGTTAGAAGTGATTGTTATTTATAGCAGTTCCAAGCTCATAAAATGTGGCAAATCTAATACCTTCTAGGAGATGAAATAAGTTATGACCTGAAATAAGTTATGACCAATATACACTTTTTAATTCATGATGTTTGCAAAATAAGCTTAACATAAAGTATAATTTATGGCAAAACCTGTTTAATTGTTTAGAAGGTCAATGTCTTAGCTGTTGCTCCCAATTTCTACTCTCCTTTTAGTTACTGTAGCTTGTAACTATCTTAAAGTGATGCTAGATTTACCTTAACCTAAACCCTCTAGGTTTAAGACATAACTTTAAATATGTAGGATTTTCATCTCCATAAATTTTTTAGTCAATTTTATAGGATTGGCAACCTGTGAATCAACATTGATTGATCACATGTTGATCATTTTAATAGTGACAACGAATTTAAAAATTAAGCACTTGTTAAGCTCACATTATATGTTTCTTAACTAAATATACGTTCTTGATTAATTAACATTATGTTTTTTAACTAGATATACATTCTTTAATTAATTGTTGCTAATTCATCCGAGTTTACCTGAGAATGTTTCTTTATTGATGTTGGTGTTACTAATCCTTCTCTAAAAGTTCACCTTTCTCTAAAGTTGTTGAGACCTACAATATAACGTTACCATTGAAAACTAAATGAAACAAATAATGTTAAACTACTTGTTACTTACATTGCGGTTGTTCACTTGGTGTTGTTATATTAAACCTTTTGTTATTGTGCCCAGAAGTTTCACATTTCCTACATTTCTGCACTTGACCTTTTTGTGACATTTTGCTTACACTAGGCACTTATATTAACTAGGCACTTATATTAACTCCTTCTTACCTCTTTCGGTCATCTTGGCATTATACTTTTAATTAGTTGATGAATATGTTTATAATCATTCTCTAGCTAAAAGCTTATCCTCATAATAGGCTACAACACCTTATCAGACACTTTTAGAAAGATGTTCTTCTTGTAACATTCATTAAAAATGCCTCAGTTCTTTGAAGTGATTAATTGCACTGATAACATATTTTATGGATAACCATATAGGTCCCATGCTCTACAACTATAATAATTGTCTATTCCTAGCTTGACAATATACTTCCCATCTCTTTTGCTCATCTTTTAGGCTCCGTCCCCATTCTATACAATCCTGTATTAATTACTCATTTTTTCAATCTTTTTGATAACTATAGGTGCAATGTCAGACTTCCATCCATATGCATATGTCCTTCTTTCAACATGTTTATTTATAATCATTGCCATAATGGTCTCTAACTTACTAATAATTGGTTTATCACTTATTGATAGTTTCCATCCATTAAAAGTCTGCCATAATGGTCTCTAACTTACTAATAATTGGTTTATCTCTTATTGATAGTTTCCATCCATTAAAAGTCTCGCTCATGTCAGATCCCGTTTCCAAAGTCCAACTCGCATGCAGAAATCTTAATACGTGAGTTTATCTCCCAAAGAGAACACCTTGTCCATTGTCGAATTATCTTCTCAAAACTCCCCCTTTTTTTTCTTTCTAGGCTCAACTCAACTCTTAGAATAGTCGATTACTACAATGATAGTCAACTTGTCCATTTATCCCTTTTAAACCTGAATACTTCAATGATCAGCGTTGGTGAGTCCCCACTTCACACATATACTTTCTTCGGGGCTATTAGTATAACTTCTCCTATAAGCATCCATACTAGGGTTTCTTTGGATAGATTAAAAGAGAACCTCAAAAGCTAAAACTTTCATAAAAACCTCGAAGGCCAAATTTATCTTCTGAGGGGTCGAAAATAGGGCAGAAGATAACCATGAATAGTAACCCAGACGATAGCGTGAACAGTAACACAGAGGGTGCACTTCAACTCAAATAACTTCTTAACTCCTCCTTATAATCCTTGGCCCATAATCTATCCTCTGTGTTTGACTTTTATCTTCTGGGTTGACCCCTTATCGTCTGTGACTTATCGTCTGAAGTCTGTGAACAGTAGCACAGACGAAGTCTATGAACAGTAACGCAAACGAAGTCTTGTGTAACACAGACGCTACTCTGTGAATAGTAGCACAGACAAAGTCTGTGAATAGTAACACAGACAAAGTCTTGTGTAACACAGACGTTACTCTGTGAACAGTAGCACAGACGAAGTCTGTGACCAGTACACACAGACGAAGTCTTGTGTAACACAGACGCTACTCTATGAATAGTAGCACAGATGAAGTCTATGAACAGTAACATAGAGGGAGTCTGTGAATAGTAACACAGACGATACTCTTAACTAATATCACT
>JAOTAY010000005.1:33663080-33676581 GCA_025629805.1 Erythroxylum baracoense
ATGTGCATATATGAATGCATGAATATGTCAATGCAATATTATACACTCCTAACCCGTGCCAAATTACCAAATTACCCATCCCATAAGTGAGGGGATGTTACACAAATAGTGGTGGCTATCAACCATTTAGAATCACAAAGTAGAGGGATGTTGTCATCTCAACCCGAGGTAAACTCGAGGAATGTTAGCATGGTGACCTGAAGGAGAGGTAAGGAGCTTGAGTATCCTAAGAGGATGGCTAAAAGATGCAATTAAGGAGGAGTTAGGAGAAGAAGGAAATCCCTCATCTAAATTAAAGGTAAATTCTGAATGTCCCAATATGGTTCAGATTAACCCTCTATCTTTTCCTAGCTGGTTGGAAAAATTGAACAAGGAAGAAAAGGATAAGGAGACATTGGAGATTTTTGGAAGATAGAAGTAAATATACCTTTATTAGAGCAATCGAACAAGTGCCCAAGTATACAAAATTCGTAAGGAATTATGTACCAATAAAAGAAAACTGAGAGGTGATAAGAAGGTCAAAATGGGTGAGAATATTTTTACAGTCTTCAGAAAGGAAATACGTCCAAAATGCAGGGATCTAAGTATGTTTACCATTCTTTGTAAGATTGGTAACATTGTAATTAAGAGAGTTATACTATATTTAGGACTATCAATTAATGTTATGCCTCGCTCTATCTATGCTTCCTTAAACTTGAGCATTTTAAAAGAGACCAGTGTTATTATATAGTTAACTGACTGTACTAATGCTTACTCTAATGAAGTGGTTGAGGATATTTTGGTACAGGTGAATAAGTTGGAGTTTTTTTATAGATTTTTATGTTATGGATATGAATGATGAAAACTCGTATAATCGCATATCTATCTTACTAGGGAGACCATTTCTTAACACGACCTAAATGAAGATAGATGTTCGTGAGGGTACCCTCACGGTGGAATTTAATGACAAAGTAATTCATTTCAATATTTTTGATCTAGTGAAACATCCTTAAGATAATCATTCTGTTTTGTTTATTGATGTGATTGATCCTTTAGTGCAGAAGATGTTTAAATTAAGTTACAAAGATCAATTAGAAGTAGTTTTGACCGAGCATCTAGAGTTAGACGCCACTAATGAGGTTAAGTTAAGAGAGGAGGTATTTAAGATGGCGTCTACTTTACATTCTTTGGAAACCTCTCCCACAAGGTATGATTATACTTTTATATAGTTAACCAGAGGCTATTACCTTCTGATGTGCAGGCAGCTGATGTGAAGCTGAAACCACTATCCACCCACTTGAAGTATGCAGATTTGAGAGATAATCAGACTCTTCCAATTATATTTCTGCAGTTTTGACTTTTGATCAGGAAGATAAATTGGTTCGTATGTTAAGAGAGACTATGAAAGTCAATGGATGGACAATTATAGATATTCAAGGAATAAGCCCTTCTATATGCATGCATCGCATTTTGCTTGAAGAGGATGTCAAGTCCATCAGGTAAGCACAATATAGGTTGAATCCTCCAATGATGGAAGTTGTGAAGAAGTAAGTACTGATGCTTCTCTAGGGATGGTAATGAGGTCTTAAGCTGACCGAACCTCAGGTCAAGCCTAGGACCCAATTGTTTAGGATTGAATGTAGCTCAGACCCGAGCTCGACTTAAGATCTGATAGTGTGATAGAATTATGTGATGTAGCGTGTCATAATACTACTCAAAATAAATAGACCTACAACTATAGCAGTAGTGGGTCTAGGTTAATCCCATAGAGATTGTGTGTAATGATTTTGAACTGAAAATAATTAGTGTTTTGGTTATGGGGTGGTTTGGTTTTGGTTTTCAAATAAGAAAAAAATGAGACAAAAACAACAAAAGCAAATTAAATCAAACAACCTAAAAATGATGAAAGTCATGAATTCGTTAGGGACTCGATCATCGATTCAATCTCAACCTACACACAGTTGATTATATTTCATTGAATTTTTGTTCTTATACCTCTTTTAGAAACTATTAATCGTAGGTTAACAATAAGCTATGTTAATCTCAATTTTCCCTTAGGTATTGTTTAATTAAGAAGAGCTCATTAATTAAACCTAGCTATCGAACAACCTAGAATAAGCTCTCTAGATTTAATTCGACAGTCGCATTATGAATTAGGAAAATAGATTAATCAAGGAAACAACCACACAAGCTCGAGTCATTTAACCTAAGTTATGTTATCCCTAATGATTAGAAACCATTAGTCACCACAAACGAATCTCAACATAACAATTAAGGATTACATTGAAATTCTAGCAATAGGTTCTTACATAAAAATAATCAAATCGAGCATTCAATCATTTTTCAGACACCCAAACATTAAAAATAGGATAACACAATCAATCCCTAAAAGAAAGAATAGCAAACAATGAGAGAAATGCTTAACCGTGTTCTTCGGCGTCGATATCACCTCCGAATTGGCATCAAGAAGCCTAGCCATCTATAGGTCTCCAAAGGATGAGAGATTTTCCCCGCTTCATTCTCCCAAAATCTTTCTATCGATAAAGTTGTTCTCCATTCTTTTTAGTGTTTTCTTGTCTCATGTTCATTCTAATCCTTCTTCTTCTTGTTTCATGAAGACAAGGGAGTGTGAATCTTTAGAGAATGACTCAAATATAGTGCTTTCTTCTCACTTTAGCTCTTTTGCTTCCAAATTATACCTAAAATCAAATATGAACTAAAGTGAGTGTCTTAAGCATTTCAAAGTCTTAATCACTAAGTATCATGAATTAAATGTATCAAAAATTAAGCACATATCAATTTCTCCCACACTTAGCTTTTGACTATCCTCGGGAAAAAAATCAAAATCAAAATCAAAATCACAGATCCAAAAATACTTACTCATTTTCCATATTTATCAAGAATATATATTCATAACCAAAGATGGATAACTTTAAAAACCATAGCAAGAATTCAACATTCAACGCTTTTACTCATGATCAATTGACATTCATCACCTTTAGAAATTGAGCAATCTAAAGGTAGACTTGGAAAATGTGTTTAAATAAGATGTATTCATGGGTACACTCTCTTTTCCATTCATGATCATGTCATTCCACAACTTTGCAAATCATTTCATTTCTCCACCATTAAGGTTCACATGCATAATCATGAATCAAAGGCCTTTTCAAGGTTGTAATGTGAGCAAGGGTAAGGATAGTGTAGTGCAAAAGTCATCAAAGCTAGTGAAACGAGAAAAACACTTAATATAACATCAAGTGCAAAAACTAACATTCACTCACAATTGTGTACATCAGCTATGATGAATGCAAAAACTATTTTTCCTAGCTCAAATTCAAACTTTCATACCTCAAACCACATGAAGCATAACCAACTAGAAGGAATCACTCATACAATTGATGACAATACATTGAAACTACAAGCAAAGCCACATATACCTCATATGCATTATAAACAAATCACCCATTCAAGACAACTTTAGGAGGAGAAGCCAATCATACACAATTTTTCAAAACAAATGTATTTCCACCTCGATATTTTTATTCAAACAGTTTTTTCATTCTTTTCTTTTTCTTTTTCTTTTTCTTTTTTTCTTTTTTTATATAAACATTGAAAGAAGCTACATCAATATGGGAGATTCATTGAGAAGCCATAAATAGCATCCCAACAATTATAACCATCCCACTCATATGTATATCCCCACACTTAAAATTTTGTATATCCACAAACTCAACTATCAACAAATGCTCCACTAGCTTTAAGACTTAGGCAGGACATTTGGTTAAGTCAAATAGCATGTAATGTGGTTAATACAAAAAGAAAGGCTAATAAAGCTCAAATGGGCTTAACAAAGGAGATTTCATATTAATGGGTAGGTTATTTGGCTAATGTAGCTTATGAAGCAAAGAATTCCTAATTATTTTCATGTTAATGCATGTGATAAAAATGTGGTCTTGAGTAGAAAGCAAAGTCAAGATGTACATGTCATGAAGGTCACACATAAACAAAGACAATAAGACTGATATGAATGTGTCAGCCTGATAAGGCTCAAAATCTCACTGGCTTATATCTACCACTAATCACTAATCTTCCAAAGATAATGCATATTAACCAATCAAAGGAGTAAAAGTACATGATAAAGTTGCCATGGATTTTTCTAGTCAATTCATACTCTAATTATAACTATATAGTCCTAGGAGCAATAGAAAAAGAGACAATGTTTGTTTGTTGTTTTATTCTCTCTCTCATTTTCTTGAAAACATAAAAACAAGTAAGAACAAACAAACTTAAACACAGATGCATATAAGAAAGAAATGTAGAAACGTAAAGAAAAAAAGTAAACTTCCTCTAGGTTGCCTCTCAAGAAGCGCTTTTGTTTAGTGTCACTGGCTCGACTCCTTGTTTTCCTCCTCAAGTGACAAAATTATGATCTTCGAGTGTCACAATTTGTGCTTCCTCCACGTGAGGTTGTTCTAAATAGGGGCTAAGTTAATGATCATTCACGTATAGTGTCTTCCCTATCTTCAAACTCTTGATCTCTACTGAGTCCCCACGCTCTTAGAATATATCTTCACCTTTCTACTCGTTCAATTTCTCTAACCTACCAAGCAAAGGAGAAGGGTTAGTGTTAATAATAATTATAGACTCAGTACTCACCTTCGATCTGAAAGATATTTCATTTTCTGCTTCGAGCTTCTCCTTCACTTCTTTAACACAAGCAATTCCTTGAGTAAGTCTCTCAAAATTCTCAAGCTCCTCTTCACTATGTAAGGTCTCTGCACTAACATACCTAAGGTACACCTCAAGTTGAGATGGTTGCGTCTTTGCGCTTGGTGATGCTAGGCGGTTAATAGCTTCCACTAGTTGACCCATCTGACTTGCCAATTTTTGGATTCTAGAACTTGTTTTGGACTAAAATCGCAAATCATTAGCAAATAAACATTAACTAATTCTTCTAGAGATGTAGAGTTTTTTTGCCTCTTCGAATCTTGGACGCTATACTTTGTATCTTGCAAAAATTGCCTTACATCTAGCTAGAGCTATTGTGCACTCTGTTAAAGTAGAATATTGTTAGCATTCATAATATTAAGTAATTCTTCCAAAGATGTACCTGAACTAAAAGAAGAGGCTTCTTGGATATGCGAGAATGGTTGTGTCCTGCAAACTATCAAGGAAGTAATTATGTTGATTATCCTATCCATAACTAAAGTTTACATGATCATTCCAGTGTGAGATATATGATTAGGAATAAGAGTTGCGGAAAAAAATTACTTTTGTGCATTGTTTTTTTTAAAATCACAAACACTAAACAAAAAGTGAGAAGATCAAGAAATAACTTTAAAACTAATTATAAACAAATATATACAAAATACCAATTAAAATCAAGAGCAAAGACTAAAACACTGTACTCCCCGAAAACAATGCCAAAATTGATGTCGCTTGTCATAACACTACTTAAAATAGCCTACAACTATAGCAGTGGTGAGTCTAGATCAATCCCACATAGAGTATGTATAAAGCTTTTAAAATGAAATTAATTGGTGTTTAGGTTATGGGGGGTTTGGTTTTGGTTTTTAAATAAGAAAAAAATGAAACTAAACTAACAAAAGCAAATTAAATCAAACAAGCTGAAAATGATGAAAGTGATGAATTTGTTAAGGACTCGGTCATTGATTCAATCTCAGCCTACACACGGTTAAACATATTTCATTAAATTGTTATTTTTATACTTCTCCTACCAACTATTAATCGAGGTTAACAGCAAGCTCTGTGAACCCCAGTTTTCGCTCAGATCTTGTTTAATTAAGAAGATCTCATTAATTAAACCTAACTATTGAACAACCTAGAACAAGCTCTCTAGATTTAATTGGATAGTCACATTACAACTTAGGAAAATAGATTAATTAAGGCAACAATCACACAAGCTTGGGTCATTTAAACTAGGTTATGTTATCTCTAATGATTAAAAACCATTAGTTTCCGTAAACGAATCTCAACATAACAATTACAGATAATATTGAAATTCTAGCAATGGGTTCTTACATAAAAATAATCAAATAAAGCATCCAATCTTTCTCATACAACACTCAAATATTACACATAGGATAACACAATCAATCCTATGAGAGATGCTTAACTGAGTTCTTCAGCATCGATAACACCTCTGAACCGGCATTGGGAAGCCTAGCCCTCCATGGGTCTCCAAAAGATGAGAGGTTTGCCCCTGTTTGTTCTCCTGAAACCTCTTTGTTGATTATTTAAACTTTTCCTAAACGAGAACATAGGTTCTGTCGTCACAAAACAACGTTTTATACTGTGAGCTGCCCTTTCTTACGACTGTGAGACACCTTGCATGGGCATGACATGGGCTATCACACCCATGCAAATAGTGTCATGTCTATGACAAGTTTGTCATGGGCGTGACACACCTCTCACAACCATGACAAATTTTTCATAGTCGTGAGACACATCTTATGCTATGATAAAGCTATTCTTCATTCTTTTTAGTGCTTTCTTGCCTTATCTTCATTCTAATCCTTCTTTATGTTCCATGAAGACAAGTGACTGTGAATCTTCAGAGAACGACTCAAATATAGTGATTTCGGTTTACTTTAGCTCTTTCCCTTCTAAATTGTACCTAAAACAAATATGAACTAAAGTGAGTTTCTTAAGCATTTTAAAGCCTTAATCACTAACAACTTGTTTGATTCACCTGCTGGAATAGATAAGGAATGGAATGGTTATTCTTAGGAAATAGAATAGATGAGGAATGGAATGGAATGGGTATTACTGTGTTTGGTTTATTCCTAAGAATTTCTTAAGATGATGCATGTCAATGTTTGGTTTGAAAACTAGAATTTGGAATGACAAAGGATAACTAACAAAAAGATCAAAATATCCATTATTATTATTATTATTATTATTATTATTATTATTATTATTATTATTATTATACCATTTGTAACAGCCCGGACTACCCCGCTCACAGATATTGTCCGCTTTGAGCCTTGGCCCAATCAATCCCTTGCTGTTTTCCTCTTCCCACTCTTGAAAAAACGCGTCTTGTGAGGAAGAGGTGTCCATAGCCGTATAAGACCTACTTCATTTACCTCTCCATTCAATATTGGAATCTAACATTCCACCCCCTTGGAGGCCCAGCGTCCTCGCTAGCCCATAGACCTGGATCCACCCCCATTTGGAGGCCCAGCGTCCTTGCTGGCACATAAGCCTAGATCTACCCCTCTTGGAGGCCCAGCGTCCTTGCTGGCATACCAATCCAGGTACTGACTCTGATATCATTTGTAACAGCCCGAACCACCCGCCCAAAGATATTGTCTGCTTTGGGCCTTGGCCCAGCTAAGCCCTCACGGTTTTAATCTTCCCACTCTTGGAAAAATGTGTCTTATGAGGGAGAGGTATCAATACCCTTATAAGGCATACTTTGTTCCCCTCTCCAACTGATATGGGATCTCACACTATCCATCCCCTTTGGGCCTCAGCGTCCCTGCTGACACATCGATTCGAGCACTGGCTATGATACCATTTGTAGCAGCCCAGACCACCCACTCACAGATATTGTCTGCTTTGGGCCTTAGCCCGGTCAAGCCCTCACGGTTTTGCTCTTCCCACCCTTGGGAAAACGCATCTATGATGGAGAGATATCCATATCCTTATAAAGCGTACTTCGTTTCCCTCTCCAACCGATATGAGATCTTTACAGTTAGGATCCAAGTTTGTTTCATATATTGCAAATTTATTTATAGTTGACAAAATTAAGGGCAACTTTGTCATAATAACATAACGTCCCTTCCTTATAAGTCAATTCAGAATTTGATTTAAATTTGCCACCATAATATAATTGAAAGCTTTAATATCGAGTCATTCCTATAATGTTAAGTACATAAGCAAAAGGTTAACGTTCAATAATGTGCATATGAATGGAACAAATGGAACACACATTTTGAAAATTAGATTCATGTATAATGATTTTGAAAAATAAATGCAGGTCTGATTATTTTGAAAATTAATGCAAGATGCTTAGAACTTTGCATGCTTTGGTTATATACGATTGCCAAGACTATTGCTCATGGGCAACAAATTTAGATTTTTTACAGTCTTATTATAATTCCTCTGTTTCGCGAGTCTCAATATAATTTCTCCTTCTTTAGGAGAATATTTCCTTTTGCTTATGGCTACTGCTTATAGTTTTTTGTTATATTTTCCATATTTCTTTATTTCATTTTCTAAGACTCTTTTCATCCCTTTAATAATTCTATATCTAAATCCTAATTACATACCACCTTTGATCTGTTCGACACTTGCTTTGGCCACTACCACCACCAGTAATCTTAACAAAGGCTAATTTGTTGACTTATATCTCGCAATTGCAATTATACTATGTTTTTCATTTTCATTCCAAATTATCCTCAATCAATTTCCCTTTATCTAAACATGGGTACTGACTGTATGGTTTCCTTGATAGTCCTTTAAATAGATTCTCCACATAGACAAAACAAAGAAATTACATCAAATTCTTCTTTGACACCCAAATTCTCCTCTACTAAAAATGTCCCTTATTAATCCTATTTTGTCTTTTTATAATTCCTACTTCCAATCCAGTTCATTAATTTAGTCTAGTTGGGACCACTAACAAGCTGTTATCTACGCACAATAACACCAATATGTTGGGAGTAGGAATAACATACCAACAAGTATAATATTATTTTTATCTCTTTAAATGCATACAACCAAGCTGGGAGCAGAAACAATTGATCACACACCAACTTGTTGAGACTAGTAACAAGTTAGGACCATAAATTACCTATAAATTTTGTAAACACAAAATAATTAGGAGACAAGAGGAGAGTAGACAATATAAAACCCACTACGTGAAGCCACAACAAATAACATAAACCAAAGATAGACCTCATAATATACTCAACAAGGCAACACAAAGATGCAAAAATGGAAAGTTATCGTTCGGGTGAGAATATGTTGAGGGTTACTAAAATTATAGACTCATGCCATGCTAGATAAATTTTCTATGTAAAAATGAGGTTCCTAAATATTTAAAAAAAAGGAAATTTCTTGTCAAAGATATTTAACAAAGGGGTTTTTTCTATTAACTTAAAGGCCTTTTTAAACGTTTATCAAATGTTTGGATTTTATTTAAATGTTTAGAAATGTTTGGGTCCTACTTAAATTTCAGGCAAAGTTCTTGGGTCTTTTCTAACCCTTTTGTAAATAGAAAATATTAAATTTCAACTAAATAATTACCCAATGATATCCATATGCATCATTATTAATTAACGGGTTAATTAAGAAAAAATCTCAAATTTTATTAAATTTTGCAATTATAATCCAAACTTTAAAAAGTAGCAATAAAATGCTTGAATTTTTAACTTTTGCCAAAATAGGTTGATGTTAGAATCCATATTAACAATTTCACATGAATAGCATGTGAAATATAATTTCCATATAAAAATTATTTAGTTAATATTAAAATAAATTTAAAAACAGGAAAAAAGTAACAAGTTTCCATCTAGCACTTAAAGAAGAAGAAAATGACCAATTGAAACAAAATCAAAACTTGACACACCTACTTGCTTCCACCATCACCTCACTTTTAAGTAGAAACTCAATTATTGAATAGGGTTTGTTTGAGCCCTCTAGTTTTCATAGGCAAAACAACTCTCCTAGTATTTTTCTTGGGAATTCTAAGTTTGGAGGAAGTGATGGGTACTTCTCTAATGATTGGTCCCAATCAAAGTTCAACTATTTTTTTTAAATTAAGAAAAGGCTTTATTCCTTATTTTATTTCAAGAACTTAAATATAAAAGAAGAAGTAACAACTTCCTAAAACAAGGATCTATAACATATAGTCACATCAAAGTAGTAGTAAAATAAAGAAAACGATATAACAATTAATAGACCTATTATAATGCAAGCATTTCTAACTACTAAAGACTAGTTCAACAAAATAAAAGCTCCATAACTACATACAAGCATAGTTTAAGTAAAATAATTTGGGTTCTTTGTTAGCACCCTTAAAGACCTCCTGAGCTTATCATTACCCCCTTTGTTTCTATAAACCTTGTCCTCAAGGTTTAATTGAAGGAATCTGTCATAAAGCTCTTACGTATTTTCCCAAGTAGCATTGTTTAGTGAGAGGGTTTTCCATTTGATAAAGTTTTCTTCAATAAAAATTGAACCTTTCTTTAGCCACTGTGTATCCAAAATTGCTTTAAGTTCTATAAGAATAATGACATCATCAACAAAAGGGGGTAGCTCGTTACTTATTTCATCAAAGCTTCCTTTTTTTTCTTAAGCATTGAAATATGGGATACAAGATGAATTTGAGAGCCTACTAAAAGACTAAGCTTTAAGCTATTTGCCAATCTTTCATTTAATCTTATATAGGCCATAAATACAACTCACCAACCTCTGAAAGGCTCTTTTAAAAATAGAATGAACGACGATATGGATGGAGCTTAAGGAAGACCAAATCTCACACTTCTAAATGCAACTCTCGCCTTCTAGAATCAACCATTTGCTTCATTCTATTAGCTATAGCATGTAAGCTAGCTTTAAGTTTAAAGAAGCTAGAAATTGGCCTACGTTATTAACTGGAGAGGTACTGATGTGGTATTATGGAATAACAGGTGGTAATATGTTATAAAATACTTGGAATAGTGTTATGCCTGTAGATGAATAATAGTTTGTGTTATAACAAAACTCGGCCTATAGAAGAAAGGAAGTCCATTTTTTGGATTGTTCAAAGCAGTGTAAATATTGTTCAAAGTAGTGTAAATATTGTTCAATGCAATGATTTGTCATTTTCATTTAGCTATTGATCTATGGATGGTATATTTTGGGTACCAAATAACTTAAAAAATCCTTTTCAAAAATCGATGATAAAGATAGGATCTTAATAATTATTGATCATGGCATACTATGAAACTTGACAACTCCTTCCATAAATTTTTCAAGAACCATTTTTATTATACATAGATAAGATAATGGCATGAAATGTATCGATTTGCTCAAGAAATTGATCATAAAAAGGATAAAAATTATTTCCATTAGATGAAGGTAGTCCATTTATGAAATATATTATGATATCATCCTACACTTAACAAGGAATTGGCAAAGATTAGAGTAGACCAGTTGGTGATAAAGTCTCATTTTTATTTCACTGAAACACATCATAGAAAACTATATAATCTTGAATCACTTTATGCATTGATGGACAATAAAATTGTTAAGCTAGCCTTTTGTGTGTTCCTTAAACACCAAAGTGACCTCTAAGTGGAAAGACATTTCTTTGAGAAGTTGTCGAATCAAACGAGAATTAAGAGGGATAACTACCCGATCCTTGTAACATACCAACCTGTTTTGCACATATAAGAAGTACCTGATTTTTCGTTTGTTAATTTATTAACTTTTCTATGTAAAAATAACCTACAGCTTCAGTTTTGATTACATTTCATAGTGATGTTTGTGGAAGAAATAAAGCATTGAGGCTTGGATTACCCCTCAATATGGATAAGGCATTAGTAGCAGAATTTTTACGACCCAGTTTATAAATGATTTCATAATCATACCCCAATAATTTTGCAACCCAATTTTGTTATTCTATCACTCAAGTATTTTAAGGCAACACTGGCTCGTCTAAATGAAAAACTTTTCAACCTAGTAGAAAAGGACACAAAGTATAAATCGTTTAGATTATGGAAAGCATTTTTTGGCATAGACAGAACTTGGCTGTCTAATAACATCCAAGGCTCCACTCATAAATGTAATTGGCCACCTTTATTGAGTGAGCACTACTCGTATGCCATCACCTAGTTCATCACTTTCAATACTAAACAGTTCATCAAAGTTATGTATAACCAATGTTGGTGTAAAGGTCAGTGCTTGTTTGGGAACTTCAAAGGTTGATTATGCTTCTATAGTCTACTTCAAATGTCCTTTTTTTAATAGATTGGTAAAGGGATAAAAAATGAAACCATAATTACAAACGAACTTCATGTAGTAACTATAAGGCCTAAAAATCCATGTAATTCTATAACATTAGTAAGCCTAGGCCAGTTGAGCATAACAGTGATTTTATTTGGATCTACTTTTACCCCTTAAAAGGTAACAATGTGTCCTAAATATTCCATTTCTTACTAATCGAAAGAACATTTTCTCAATTTGACAAAAGATATGATTTGTTAATATTTCAAAAGCTTTTTTAATATGTCCAAGATGTATGGTCTAATTGGGACTATAAATTAAAATTTCATAAAAAAGTATAAATTTTTAAAGGTAAGGATGAAAAATGGAATTCATAATAGCCTAAAAAGTAGGCCGAGCATTAGATAACGCAAAAGGCATGACTAAATATTCATAGTGGTTGTTGTAGATGTGACATGTAATTTTAGGAATGTCTAATGGATGTACTAGAACCTGATAATAACATTATATTAAGTCAAATTTGAAAAGAAAACAGCACCATAAAGTTCATCTACCATGTCATCAATAATAGGAATTGGAAATCTTTATTTCATTATGACTATTGCTCTATAATCAACCTAAAAATGCCAAGTGTTGTCTTTCTTCTTGACTAATAGGATAGGTGAAGGAAATGGGCTTCCACTAAGCCTTATTAGCCCTAACTTTAACATATAATGAGCTTGTTTTTCTATTTTAGCTTTTTGAAAATAGGCATATTAGTATCGCCTAACATTGATAAGTGCAATTCCCTCCTTAAGATTGATGTGGTGTTTATTTTCTCTTGTCAGGGGTAATTACTTTGGTTCTTGAAAAATTTTCAAAATTTTGTAGCAAGAGCTACATATTTAAGTGGACTTCAGTTGGTGTCTTTTCATTGTTGACAGAAGTTCAACAACAAATAAAGAATGTCCTTACTATAGCTCCCTGAATATAGCTTTTATTGATGTGACTTGAATGAGTTAAGAATTAATACCCTACAACTTGTAAGATTGATTTTTCCATTGGAACTCCATTGTCATTTCTTTCTAATTACACATCACTATGCCTAACTACTCTAACCATTGGACTTTTGACACTAAATTCAACCTAATTAGTCGTAAAGAATAGAAAGTTAAGGTAAAGGGTGTGCTTTGGGTTAGGATTTGGATATTCTTAATCCATCCACAACACTTCAAGAGTTTGCTATTCACCACTTCACCTTGAATGGCTCAATTGGTACCACAAATAATTGTAATAGGCTTGTCATTTTCTCATTGATGGAATTGTATGTCAACTCACTATCAATGGGCATAAATAATTGAGGTTGTCTAACTTTAATAATGATTCTTATGGTATGAGCTCGCAACCTTCTTTTAGGGGCATGGAAGGATATTTCAGGGTAGTTATGCTCCTGTATCATTGCTGTATCATCCCCTCACTAATGGGAAGGGTAAAATAGTAATTTGGAGCGGGTTAGGAGTGTTTAATATTGTTTTGCTATGTTCATGCATTCATATATGCACATGAATAGTGAATAGTGAATTTT
>JAOTAY010000005.1:33684339-33716977 GCA_025629805.1 Erythroxylum baracoense
AGATATATAATATTCATATTATTATATATTTTTTAAAATTATGTCCTCATATGTCATTTTACACATAAACAGCTAATTCTAAACAACTAATTTTACCAAACATCAAATAACAAACAGCTAATGTAATCAGCTGGTTAAATCAGCTAATAAAATCAGCTATTAGCTAACAGCTGATAAAATCAACTAACAGTTAATACAATCAACTGATTGCCAAACAAGTTCTTTCTATTAATAAACCTTCAACTAAAGCCTAAACATTTACGGGGATGTCTTCTTTACTCATTAGCCGCCCTTCATTGATTCGTTGGGCCTAATTTAGCAAAGCCCATTTTGTATTCACTTCAAGTTTTGTAAAATTTAGTCTTCGTGATTTTGACACGAGGCAAAGTACTGACGGTAACGAAAATGAAGTTATTTTATTAAAAATGATAAGTTGAAGAATTATTTGTTAAACTTTATTATTTTAACAAATATATGTATATATATTATATTAATGTAAACTTATCAAAAACGGCCTCTATCAATTAAGAGACAAGTTGCTTAACCTTGACAGTTTCCACGTATCAACGAGAGTTGATGTATAACTGCAACGATGATAGGAACGAACACACTACGTTCCATTTCCAGCGACTTAACTTCGACCATCAAATTGACGATAGCAGTGTTCAACTTGCAGCATTAACATTTTCCCCGTGTCTCGGTTCTCTACTTCAACGTTAAATCAAATAAAATAATACCTTAATTTCAATTCTGTTAGAGCAATAATTAAAAAAAAATTACCATAACCCATTTAATTAATTATCAGACGACAAATGATAAGTTGAAGGTAAGGAATTGCGAAGCCTTAAAAAGTGAAAAAAAAATCTATAACAATTGAAATACTAAATTACAGGCTGAATCAAATTGACTTATCCTCCATCCTCGAGAAACTCTTTGTGTACATGCATGCACGTTGTGCTGCAGTATTTATAGTTGTATCTGTGAAATGGAACTTTACCAACCAATGACGTACCACAACAGGTGCAGAGCAAATCAGTAGCTGAACCGCTTAGAGGTTGTAAGCCAAATGTGGCGGCTGTCCCAGTGCTTTGTGTATTGAGAACAGCCATTGCACTTGCGGCCATTCTCTTCTCCGCAGCTGCTGCTCTCTTTTCCCTCTCAACCTATATTAAACACAAATGCAAGGCCACAATCAGGATTAATCTTTTCCTACTCATAAGCAACCATATGTCTATTTACCACCCTGAAAAGGTGCAATTCGGCCGGAAGGTAAGCATGAAAGAGTCAATCAGCGAGCACAACGCATTATAAGCTTTTGGCATCCGTCAAAATGTTATGCCGAACAGATATAATAGGCTTACGTTACATCCAGTATATATGTTGCTGACGAAGATTATCACCAACCATGTGGGTTGGTGGTACTACTAACAAACTGTGACTCATATAAGCTTAAAGTTAGCTTATTTTCAGAATTGAAAACAATCTGACCTCTATAGACTCTTCCGAGCCTCTTGGCTTAGACTGTCCCTGGAACATTGAAGATGAAGTGGCTTGACTCTTCACAATTGTTGTAGCAGCTTGAGATGTGGCAGCCTCAGCCTGCATCAAAATAACAAAAATGGAGCGGTGTTGATCAAGCTCAGATCTTTGTGAAATTTAAGATTAATTGTGATTACAATTTTAAATCTCAAGTTTTTTGTTACATGCAAGGCCAGACCAGGCCAAAAAGAACATGATTGCAGATGGTGCGTCCCAGCATGGATCAAAATGTTTCAAAAATCCTAGATCCACGTGCGAGGTTAATGATCAAAATCTCAAAAAACTAACGTTTTCTCTTTGGCTATTGGATAAGATATCAGGTTGACTAGTCCCCTGCTGCCACAATTAATTCAAGAAAACAGCTAAAGAATAAACCCCCAGATAGACTGTAGAACACACAACGGAATTAAACTAAGAAAAACAAATATGGATCAAAGCACCATTACATTCATTCCCTCAGAAAATACCATATTCAATGTGACTATTAAGCAATATTCACTGCAGACAATAAGTTTCAATAGTGCAATACATCAAGGCATCACACAGGCATACCTGGGCCTTCTTTTCTCTGGCTTTTCGTAACTTTTTTAATTCCTTTGCTCTTGCTTTCTTTTTGGCATCTTTTTCTGCCTGGACGACAAGTAAGATCAATAATCACTCGAATAATTCAAATGGGGTATCAAACCAATCATCACATACTGATCTTTTAAGTGTGAAAACAAAATGCATGAAGGACACTAAATGGATATACAGAACATGCATTGACTATGCAACTGAGGAGAGATAGCACAGATTGACAGGGTGCATTGCTCTTTAAGAATTCAATTTTTACTTGTTCAAAATACTTGACACTACAAGGGATTTACATTGAAGTAGAAGATTAAATGTACATAATTTTTTCTTGAAAACTTACAATTCATAATTTGCCTATTTTCTCTACTTTAAAGGATCACAGTGTATTCACTAAAAAACTTTGCCTCCTTTGCAGTACAAGCATAATGGGACTCAAAAAATGAAAAACTCAATGTTTATTTGGAACAGAAAGAAAACCACATTACTACAACGACAAATTAAGCATAAACTAAATCATTCAAACTTCCAAATATAAAAGACAACAATAACAACAACAACAATAGCAAGACCCAGTGAGAGTCTCGTTGAAACGCAAGGTCTGGAAAGGTCCAGATACACTGTTGTTCTACCTAGTACCGAGGTTGTTTGTGATAGACCAACATGTAATGCAAAATAATGATAATACAAAATATAAATAAATACGTATGAATAAAAAAATAAAACCATGTAATATAATACATAATATAGTACATATAGAACATAGTAAAGATTAACAATAAAAGATAAAATAAATAAATAAATACACAAACCAGAAAAAAGACAAGTAAACTTCCACAAATAAAAGATAACCTTAAGAAATAAAGAAGGGATGCACAAGAATGTAATGACAAGAACACAGAAACAAAAATAGGTAATAAATAAACAAATGGAAGTACCTGCTTGGCAGCTTGGGATTCCTCCATTTCTTTTGACAATGCACTAGGAACTTTGGCAGCATGCCAATCCCATCTATTAAGATTTGCAGCCATAAAGCGTCGAAAAGTATTTCTCACTTCCTTATCATTAGCCAACATATAAGGGGTCCGTCCTCTTTCATCTTTAACACAAGGGTCCAATCCCTGTTCTAGGTGTTCCAGCACTTTATCAGCATCAGCAGACTGTGCCGCCTCATGTAAAGGAGTTGTTACTCCGACAACTTCACTATCACTTTCACTGGATACACATGCTTCAACGGATTGTTGGTGACCTTGAGAAGCTCCAGTAGTTTCCCTGCAATTAAAGTTGTCCATTGGTTCCTCTTTGCTGGAATATGGGCTTCCATCAATTATTGAGCTTACACTTGCCACTGTATCCTCTGTAATGTCTGATATGTTTTCCTTCTGATCCACTTCATATGTTATTTGGGTCAATTGGCTATAAATCCGCCGGGCTTCTTTGTACGTAGGCCTCCGAACATTCAATGGTATATTACGAACAACACATTGTTGGCTAAAATGTTCTTTGCCTCCATCAAAGAGCATTTGATAATTGTTTGAAGGTGCATAAACAAAAACACAAGAGGACGCACAAAAATAGTCCTTCCATGTGGAAAGTAGTTCTTGAATGTCCTAAAACATAGATAATGGAATATCATTCAACCTTGTGAGCTAATGCACGATTAAACAAGTTAAGAATTTTAATAATCCAACCGTTCACATTGAAAGAACTAGGAGAAACAAAATTTGGGATCAGGTCAATCATTTTGTTAAAAACAATAAACAGAGCCAATTACACAAGAACTTTGTTTGACACGTAAATTTTGCCGATTCGACATTGCATAATAGTTCATTCACATAGAGCCCAATTATATTTTAGTACATGATCATCGAATGGAAAGTGCTGTACGTAGTAGAAATAGGAGATCAAATGAGTTCCTAAATGACAGCTGATGACAGCATACCTTCTTCAAGGCAAGCTCATTGTATCGTCTAAGAGAAGCTCCAGCGGAATGTGCAGCTCTGCCACTCGAATCCTTTGATGACTGTTTCTTGCCAGCTTTGGCCCGTACAACATATCTATTCCAAAAGAACAAACCCCAATCTTTTCAAAACACAAAAATATATAGGTTGAATGGCTTGTCAAGCAGCAATTCAGTGTTTGATTGAACAGAAAAAGATTGCAACAAAGAGAAGTAAAATGAGTGACCTGTGGAATGTTTTATGAGCCACGACAGAATTACCATTAAAGACACAACCAGCAAAGTGCCCGCCACTCACAAGCAACATAACTCTCAAATGGCTGTTACCCCTGCGTTCATTGATAAAAAATTTGAGCCTCTCAACCACTTCACTCTCACTCAGACACTGCATCAATCCACCATAGTCAGCAGGGATTGCTTGAGAAGATACACTCTCATATTCATTCAGAAACAAACACTTCCAAACCGAAATCCTCTCTCCCGTCTTCAGGCGAATAAATAACTTCTGCTTAACATTGTCAACTGAACATTTAATACGATGCCCTGCCTTTTCAGCTTCATCTTCGGAACCTGATATACTGGATATGTCAAAATCCTTGAAAGAATCACAAGTTAATTCATCAAAATCCTCCTCCTTTAGAGCATCTTTCCCAGCAATGCTTAACTTCACCTGCAATGCTTAAATTTGTGAAAAGACTTTCATACAGTTATGAATTTAAAGGAAGTCGTAGTGGAGCATAGAAAAATTACATTAATGCGATGAATATCAGATTTGAAGTGGGAGCGCTGGTCAAGAAGAGTCTCGAATTCAGACTTGCAGGTATTGCATGTCCATCGAGGTGGCGCCGAACCGCTACTCTTCTCTTCTTTGACGTTGGTCTCCACTACCTCTAGGGTTTCAACATCTACCCAATTCTCAGAGTCTTCGAAGGTATCGGAGACAATGCGACATGCATCGAAGAAGTTATCGGGTACGTCGAAGATGGAACGATATCGTTTATCTTGCTGATTTGGAACTGTGTCCTTGGCCATTGTGTGGGCCGACGGTCTCTCTCCGGTGTTCTTGTCCGCCGGGATTCTTTCTCTATACGGCTGGCGTATACTGCTTTCTTGGTACGACATCCATCAAATGTTTGATTTCGTATTTTGGGCTCAAATTTTGGTCCTGCAAAACGAAGTCGTCTTCAGTTTCCAAATTCAGTAGTGCCAATTTTCACATGTTTCGGTATTCTTCCAATGTTGTTATTTTGTAACAGAAGAGAGGTAAAAAGAAAGTTAACAAGTGTATTTTAAAATTTTACCCTATTGTATAAGTTAAATTATAACACTTTAAATTATTTGAAATAAATTTTAATATTTTAGTTTATTTAATTCTAATTTTAGATAAATAAAAAATTTGACAAAATTATATTTATATTTATTATATGTTACATTGATGTGATATATAATTTATATTTCTATTATTTATGTAAATTTTATATTTTTAATAGCTTCACGTGATAATGTTAAAACTATTTTATTAAATAAAAATTATTATTAAATTATTATTTTTAATTTATACTAAATTCTAATAAATTTATAATTAATATTAATAAACTAATTTAATGTCATTCCTAAATAAACTTAGCTAAACCTGAATAATTATAGTTTAGCATAAGTAACCTTAATTTCTAAATAACTAAAGTTTTTCCTAATCTAAAATCTCCAAATCTGACAAGTGAACTCTAATCATGGGCTTCAAATCACCTGTGCCTTTCTCTCTGTGAAGCCCTAATCATGTCCCCGCTTGTTCAAGATGTCTTTCACTATGCCACCAGATTGTGACTGTCACTTCTGGTTCAATATTCTCTTCTCCTTCTTCAACAACGATCCTGGTGTTTTTCTTCACAGCCTTAGAGTCTCCTGGCTTATTATGCTCGTCATTTTCATTTTCGCTGGACTGATCTTCGTCTTTAAGTATGAATTAATGGATTTCATTTAGTGATTGAACGTACAGATTTAATGTTTGTGCATATGGCGCCACAAATGGACCAGTCTCACCGCTACATGCAACCAACCTTGCAACTAATCCAATGTTGCGGAAAATCCAAACAGCCAATAATATGAGAATTTTGAAATGGTACAAAAGATTACCATTTCAAAATTCCGTGAGAGATAATCTTTTATCTTACGCAATATCCCCAAATCATTATTAGCAAACAAGATATTATCAACATATAAGATTAAAAATAAAATTTTGCTCCCACTGATCTTTCGATACGTGCAACGATCAACAAGATTTTCTTCGAAATAAAAAAAATGATGGTATATTAAACTTTATTGCCTAGAATTTTGTTTGAGTTCATATACTGATTTCTTAAGTTTACACATCATATGACATTTTTCTTCAATTAAAAAACATTTAGGTTGGTCCATATAAACTTCCTCTTCAAAATTTCTATTCAAAAAGAATGTTTTCACATTCATTTGGTATAACTCTAAATCAAAATGAGCTAATAGTGTCATAATAATATGCAATGAGTCTTTATTTTAGGCAGTTGAAAATGTCTCTTCATAATTAATGTCATTCTTTTGAGTATATCTTTTAACAACAAGTCTAGCCTTATATAATTCGATATTGCCATTCAAATTAAGTTTGGTCTTAGAAACCCATTTACACTCAATTCATTTGGAACCTTCTGGCAATTCAATTATATCCCAAACTTTGTTATCATTCATGGATTTTAACTCTTCCTTCATGAAATCAACTCACTTTTCTGACTCAACACATTGTATGGCTTGTGAAAATGAAATCAGATCTTTATTAGTTCCAATATCAAGGTTTGATTCTTGCAAATAAACTTTATAGTCACTTGAAATAGCTGATTTCCTTATTCTTTGAAATCTTCTCAAAGGTATTTCTTGTGACTCATTTGCTTCAAATTTGGGTTAGTTAGTTTCTTTAAGGGATATTTCGTCATTCAAATGATGTTCATTGTTGTCAATACGTTCTTCAGCAATTGGAACAACACTTGGAATAACAATCGACGAAGGAACACTTATAGATAAAGGAACATTTATCTTTACTTCCTTTATGTTCACAGTTCGTTGTTCCTCATTCCCATTAACTTCACCATTTTCAATAAATTTTACATTACCAGTTTCCACTATTCTTGGACTATAGTTTGGACAATAAAATATATATCCTTTATATTTCTCTGGATAACCAATAAAGTAACTTCTAACAGTTCAAGAATCTAAATTTCTTTCATGTGGATTATAAACTCTTGCTTCCGTTGGGCAACCCTAAACATATGGATATCTTAAACTAGGTTTCCTATTTGTCCATAACTCAAAAGGAGTTTTGGGAACTACCTTACTAGGAACCTTATTCAATAGGTACATGGTTGTTTTTAGTGCATACATCCACAAGGATTTGGGTAGTGATGAATTACTCATCATGCTCCTAACCATATCCATGAACGTTCTATTACACCTTTCTATCACACCATTTTGTTGAGGTGTGTATGGCATAATGTATTATGCACATATGCCATGTCTTTCAAGAAAGTTAGCAAATGGAGTTGGTCATTGTCCTATGTCATCATTTTTCCATAATATTCACCACCGCTATCATACCTTACAATTTTTACTTTCTTGTCTAATTGCCTTTCAATCTTATTAATTTATACTTTTAAGCATTCACTAGTTGAGATTTTTCTTTAAGCAAATAGACATATCCATAACGTGAAAAATCATCAACAAAAGTGATAAATACTTTTCTCCACCAAAAGATGAAGTATCAAAAGGTCCACATACATCAGTGTGTAAAATTTCAAGAAGCTGGGTACTTCTTGTGGCTCCTTTCTTGCTATGTTTGCTTTCCTTTCCTTTAATACAATCCACATATAAGCCAAGATCAGTAAATCTAGGTTCTGTAGAATCTTATTCTTTACTAATATTTCTTTGGATACATGACTCAAACGTTTATGCCACAAAAAAGATGAACTTTCATTAAGAATACTATGCTTAATTCCAATATTTTAATGCATAGTAAGTAAGGATTCAGAAAATCGATCATCAAGTTTCAATTTATATAAACCATCACCAATAAGTCTAGAATTCTTATATAAATTGAAACAATCATGTCCAATAGTAAAATTAATACCACAATCATCTAACTTTGAAACATAAGTAAGATTCCTAGAAATTGAAGGTATATAAAAAGTCTTTAATAGGTCTAAATATAACTAGTATTTAAAACCAAACAATAAGTCCCTATACCTTCAATTCGAGCCTTGTTGTGATTTCCCATATATAGGAAATTCTCAGTTTGGCTTGCGGTTTAGATTGTAAGGAATCCCTGCATTGTATTAGATATATGAGTAGTAACTCCAAAATCAAGCCACCAAGTATTCTGAGGAACATCAATTAAATTATATTCGAAACATAAAAAAAGTCTTAGTATACCTTTCTTTTCGAACCATGCCTTACGTTTAATGCAATCTTTCTGATAGTGTTCTTCTTTCTTACAGAACCGAAACCTATCAATATTTTGTTCCTTCTTTTTAGCCTAAGGTGCTTTAGTAGACCTTTTCTTTTTCTTAAAACTGTTTGCTTTTACCTTTGGTGCTTTACTAGCTCATTGAAATGTGAGGTTGACTGAATGACTTCCCATGTTCTTTAGTCTATTTTCATCTTGAATAAGCTTCCTAATCAATTCATTAACTTCCCACTTGTCCTTAATAGTGTTATAGTTAATTTGACAAGCACCATATTCAAGAGGCAATGAGTTCAAAATAAACTGGAGCAGAAAGGAGTCATCTACAGCCATAACTAATGTCTTCAATCTTGTTGCCATATTAATCATCTCGATGGTATGTTCTTATATACTCCACGACCCATCAAACTTCATAGTCATGAGTTATGCCATTAGTGTACATATAAGTGACTTGTCTACAAAACGAAAGTGTTCTTCCAAAAACTTTAGGTATTCCTTTGCATTTTTTGTTTGTGGAATAGTAGTCTTGATGTTATTCACTATAATCATTCTCATAAACATATGGCTCAATTTGTTAGACCGTATCCAAGCTTTATAATTGGACTTCTCTTCCTCACTGCTTAAATCAATAATAACAGCGGGTTGTTCTTCCAAAACTGCTCACTGCTAAGTCAAGATCTAACACACCTAAATGGAAATTGACTTATTCATTCCATTTAGAGAAGTTTAAACCATTAAATACGTTAAAAGAAGAAATTTGCGAATGAAGCAAAATTGCTGCAAATAAAATATAGATATTATAATTAATTCTATGATAGATTCAGATCAAACATAAGAGTATATTATAAAACACCTTTGGGTATATAATACAACACACAATCATAAATAAATGTCACTTTTCATCATTATCAAGAAACTAAAATTCTTAACACTTAAGAACTTTAAGTTCTTCAATCATGCTCACTTATCATAGAATAAATGATTTTCTTTTGGGAAAATCCTAAAGTTCTAATAATCAATGAATGTCATTTATTCATCAAATTTTCTAATTGGCATTTTATGAGTGTCATGAATAAATGACTATTTTATGGATGATATTTTAATCATTCTGGCTTGGTCACCTTGTGTCAAAATAAATTTTAAAAAATACCTAGGCTATCCTACTCGCAAGTACACGAGGTTGTTGTAGTTGCTAAGGTCGTCTCTTAAGGAGGTGAAACTATTTCACTCAAATTAATCTTAAATAAAAATAAAAACATAAGCAATCCTAAACATTATATCTTGATTTGCTGAGTAAGGGCTTTAAAGAAAATTAGGTAATTAGACTAAAAAGTAAACTAATTTAACCAGAAGAAAAAACGGTTAGATTAATCGATGTGAAAAGTTCTTGAGAATTAATATCACTAATTTAATGGGGATTTGTCTCTAAGAAATTGCCAAACTCCCCATTAATTGCATCGTTTAGCACTTGACAGTATTCATCAATCTCTTTGACCAAGTCCAATTCCCTTTCTTCTCCCTGCAAGGCAACGACAAAGCCAAAATCTACAGCGTTATGTTGATCAACAAGAGAACATTCTTTATAAACAGTAGTAGTAAAAATAAGTTTAACATCAAAGATTGAAAATTCTACTGTTTCTCCCATAACAGTCGTGGTCCGTTTTCTGTTATTCACATCAATTAATGTATTGGTAGTGACCATAAATGGCCTCCCTAGGAGTATGGTGTGCTCCTTTTATCGCTCTTTTACTTCCCCCATATCTAGGAAAACAAAGTCTACAAGAATAATCAATCCTGTAACTTTTACTAATACATCTTTCATTATTCCTTTTGGATAATAGATTGACCTATTAGCTAACTGTAAACACAAGTTTGTAGGGCTTAACTGTCCTAGATCCAATTTCTCATAAATAGAGTGGGGCATAAGGTTTATACTTGCCCAAGATCAAGCATACCCTTAACCTCATCACCATTACCCATTGATACTATCACGATAAAACTCCCTGGATCTTTTAATTTAGGGGGCAAATGCTGCTGAAGAATTGCACTTGCCACTTTCGAAACTATCACCTTTTTGTTAGATTCAAACTTCCTTAGTGCTTAGTTCTTTGAAGAACTTCACATAAGCTGGAATGTTCCTGATCGGATCCAACAAAGGCAGATTAATATTAACCTTAGAAAGCATGTTATATAAATAGGAAAACTGTTATCTTGTTTTGAATCCTTAAGGCGGCTTGGATATGGAATTGGTGGTCTCCAAGGATTAGTCATGTTATGCAATCTTGGTCCTCTATTCCCTTTAGTTGCATGCCCAAGCTTTTCACCTTTCTAAACGTGACTTGAAGAGTTGTGCCTATTGCTTACCTCATGCTACTCATCTTTTTCCTTTTTAAGGCTCTCCTCCTCTTGATTACCTGCATTAGATAGATTAGAAGGAATCTCATCATGATTATCAATCACTTTACCACTTCTCATAATAGTAACTGCTTGGGCTTGTTCGGATTGACTTAGTAACCTTCCCTTTTGATTATTTTGCATTTAAGCAGCAAGTTGCCCTATATGAGTCTCAATCCTCTTTATAGAAGCTTCCAAAGAGTTGAATCTCTTATTGTTCATTTCTTGATTCTGAGTAGTTACTTGAATAAACACATTCAGACTCTCCTCTAAAGAAGGCTTTCTTAGTAGATTCTGATTTGAGGATTGCCCTTGGAATTGATTTTGCCTCTAAAAATTCTGATATTGTGGTTAGGATTGCACTGGTGGATTGTTGGTCTTCCACGAAAATTTAGGGTGGTTTCTCCAACCAAGATTGTAGTTGTTTGAATATGGATCATTTGGCACCCTCTGTTGAAAACCATTAAGTGAATTTGCTTGTTCTTCTTCACTTGTAAAAGATTCAAAAGAATACAAACAAACATTAGCTCCATCACCATAAGTTCCATATATACCACGAGGTTAAGTTCCATATATACCACGTACCTCTTGATTTGGAACATTTTGGGGCAGTCTCATGGTTAGCATTTTCACATGTTTTATTAGCTCATCCAATTGCATAGCCATTTCTTGGTTTGAGTTCACTTGATGAACTCCAGCTCTTCTCCCCCTCATGTTTTTTTGTTAAGAATTAACCCCAAACATTTCAAAGATTTCATATGTCTTTTCTGCAGTTTTCTCTCCTACAGCTCCTCCTCCTGCATTGTCCACGTGTACTGACATTGTTACGTTAATCCATCATAAAAGAATTGGTTTAGCATATTAAGCAGAAAATGATGGTGTGGACATTGTATTAGCAAGAGTTTAAAGCGTTCCCATGCCTCATGGAATGACTCTACCTCCATCTGAGTGAAAGTAGCTTTCTTAGTACATAACTCAGAGGCCTTTTGATGGGAATATAATTTTTCCATGAATTTGTTATACACCTCTTCCCATATAGTCTATGAATTAGGTGGAAGGGTCATTAACCATGCCTTGGCCCAATCTTCCAATGTGTATGGGAAGCATCACATTCTGAGTTGATTTTCATTTAAGTCATCTAAAGGAAATGTTTGGAGAATAGTGCAGAATTTCTAAATGAAGTTTAAAGGATATTCATTGAGAATCCCATAGAATGATGGCAACATGTTGTATTGGATGCTCTTCAATTCGTAGTTTCTAGCTACTTCTCCCAAACATATAAATGAAATGGCAGTACCAATCACTAGTTTGGCATAATCCTTCATCACTATTTGCCTTTCTCCCATCTCGTGGTCGTTAATTAGATCTTCAAGCTTAGTTTCCTTAAAGATAGTCTACAAAGTCCCTTTGAGGTCTTCGTATTTGATGCTCGTTATCAATAAAAGGAACAGGTTCATTATCTACAGCTCTTCTTCCTAACATAGACTAACTGAGTTTACTTCCTAGAGTCCTCCTACCTAGCATAAACTAACTAAGGAAAGTACTGAATTAATAACAAATTTTAATATAACAAATTAACGAAATAACATAATAAAACATGTATACGTGAACAAACACAAACAATCAAAATTAATTTAAGTTTAAAACGCTAAACACCTCCTTGACCACGAAGTCAAAAAATTTGTGCCAAAATAAGTTTTTAAAAAATACCTAAGCTATCCTACTCGCAAGTATATAAGGTAGTTGTAGTTTATTAACAAGGTTTGTCTCTCAAGGAGGTGAAATTAGTTCACTCAAATTAATCTTGAATAAAAATAAAAACAGATGCAATCCTAAACACTATATCCCGATTTGTTGAGTAAAGACTTTAAAGAAAATTACATAATTAGACTAAAAAGTAAACTAATTTAATTGGAAGCAAAAACGATTTGATCAATCAGTGTGGAAAACTCTTGAGAATTAATTTCACTAATTTAATCTCCTATGCATGACAAAAGTGAAGTAATTGGATAATTATCTTTTAGTGAAGTAATTGGATAATTGTCGTACTAAAATTAACAGTTGGATTTTAAATTAGCTCAAATAATAAACTAAATTTAACTTTCATATTCGACAAGTTTATCATCCAAATTAATCATTAAACCCAACTATTAATTACCCACTTAAGTTAATATATTTCTAATTCATAACTTAAGCTTCTATAGTTTCTCGTTCTATATTAAACGTCTTCTCTCGGTCCTTCATTTAATACTAAAATGTTGCAAAGTTTGGTCATACCATTACATCCAATAAGCTCAAAAACTATAGCAAATAATAAGACAATAAAACAATCCCTTCATCATTCATAATCAACTGAATTAGCTACATTAATTCTTAAGAACAAGTAATTAGCCCATCATGGAATAAACACTATTAATCATCTTTAAATACTTTAATCTCATAGTTAAGAGTAACAAAGAAGTCTTAAAGTAATAAACATAGTACCAAACTGAAATGGGATTGTCAAAGCCACTAATAGAAGAGAATAATTTAACCAACAAGTTCAAATAATGCAGCAGAAGATAAAATAAGAATGACAAAAGATAAATCAGTTAGGCAACAGTAGCATAAAATGAAATAAGGATGGACAAACAAATAAAGACTCTCGGATGTAAGCTAGCGGTGGATCTCTTGCCAAGCTCCACCTCTCTGGTGTTGGCTCTCGCCTTCTGCCTTTGCTCTAAGCTCACCTCTCTGTTGTTTTTCCTCACCCAACTATCTCTCTTTTTTTCTCTACCTTTTCTCCTTATTTCTTTTCTCTACCTCCACCTTCTGTGTTGCCTTGTCTAGATGACTTTTCCAGCCCCTTGCCTCTTCTTTTTTCTCTCTATTTATAGAGACACTCTAGGTTTAAGGGTGCCTTCATCCACACCGTCATCCTGCATGTTACTCACGTGACATTAATTTCAGTATAAAGGGAATGTTCATGGGCATGACAACATTGTCACCACCGTGAGAGACTTTGTCACGAATGTGACACTGTTGGTCATGGGTTTGACTCACTGTCACACCTATGACTATGCGTGACTCCCTAGTCACATCCGTTTCATGCACAATTCATGCCAACTTATTCTAAGATCCTTAATTCATTCAAATTTGGGTTAAACCACAAGAATTTGTAACCAAAATTAAAATATAAAGGCTTGCAAAGTCCACAAAAATTAGACAGAACAGTCACTTTGGTGATCACAAACTATATATTCTGACATCAGATCAATGCATATAAATCACAGCTTTTTATTACTATACAAGGAGGTAATATTTTGAAATAGATGTTATCCTAGGCATGGATTGACTCACTACTCGTAGGGCCACCATGAATTACTATACAAAGGAGGTAATATTAGAATCTCCTAATCATCCAAAAGCAGTGTTCAAAGGTATTAGTCAAGAAGTGCCAGCTAGGCTGATCTCATTTATGAGAGCTTTGAGGTTGATGCAAGGGGGAAGTGAGGCTTATTTGGCCCACGTCATTGATACTCGAATTGAGCAGAATGTGCAGGACATTCTTGTGGTTAGGGAATTCCTTAATGTGTTTCCTACTGAGGTATTTGGCTTACCTCTAGATTGGGAAACAAAGTTCACATCGATCTGGTTCCAGGTGCTGCTCTTATATCCATTCCTCCATGTAGGATGGCACCTATAGAGTTGAAGTAGTTAAAGGCTCGGTTGCAAAAGTTTTTGGACCAGTGTTTCACCCTAAGGAGCTCCAGTCTTGTTTGTGAAGAAAAAGGATGGAACTCTGAAACTATGCATCGATTATAGGTAACTAAATCAGGTTACAGTGAAGAACAAGTACCCATTACCTAGAATCGATGATTTGTTTTATCAGTTGTAGGGAGCTCAGGGGTTTACTAAGTTAGACTTAAGGTTTGGGTACTATCAGTTGAAGATAGCAGAGGCTGATGTGCTGAATAGTGCTTTCAGGAGCAGGTATAGGCATTATGAGTTCTCAGTAAAATCGTTTGCGTTAACTAATGCCCTAACTGCATTTATGACATTCATGAATAAGGTGTTTCAGCCCTACCTGGATCGTTTTGTAATTGTGTTTATCGATGACATCTTAATGTATTCAAAGAGCAGAGAAGAGCATGCTGAACACTTGAGAGTAATTCTACAGATCCTGAGGGAGAAACAATTATATGCCAAATTTAGTAAATGTGAGTTTTGGCTGAGTCTAAGTAGTATTTCTGGGTTACGTAGTAAATGGACAAGGTATACAAGTGGATCCAAAGAAGATAGAGGCGATAATAAAGTGGGAGGCTTTAAAAAATGTATCAGAAATATAAAGTTTCCTAAGATTAGCTGGATATTACTTAAGGTTTGTCGAGGGGTTCTCATTAATCTCAACCCCTCTGACTAAACTTTTGAGGAAAAATATGATTTTCAGATGGAATGACGATTGTCAGAGAAGCTTTGAGGAACTGAAACATTGGTTGACTGCAATGCCGATATTGACTATTCCATCAGGAACTGGTGGGTATGTAGTATACAGTGATGTTTCGTATTAAGGTTTGAAATGTGTGTTGATGCAGTACAGCAAAGTGATAAACTATGCATCGAGACAATTAAGGTCTCACGAGATAAACTATCTAGTACATGATTTAGAGCTTACAGCAGTAGTCTTTACTCTAAAGATATGGAGACATTATTTATATAGAGAGACATTCCAAATATACACTAATCATAAGAACTTGAGGTATTTGCTAAGTCAGAAGGAGTTGAATATGAGACAAAGGAGATGGATAGATTTGTTAAAGGATTATGACTGTACGATTGAGTATCATCCAGAAAAAGCTAATGTAGTGGCAAATGCATTGAGTAGGAAGTCGAATAGCAGTGTAGCTTAGATTCAAATATCGAGACTATCGAGCTTAATTCAATTGAGAGCTTTGAATGTGGAGTTGAGTTTAGAACAGAATGGGGCATTGATAGCTACACTAAAATTGAGACAAATGTTGCATGATAAGATTAGGAAAGTTTAGAGTAAAGATCCTGAAATAGTGAAGCTAATTAAGAAGTTAAAGGTGAATCCAGACTCTGAATTTGAATTGAGAGATGAGACACTATGGTTAAAGCAGAGGTTTTACATCCCTGACATTAATAATTTGAGGAAGGAGATTCTGGAGGAGGCCCATATAACAGCTTATGCTATGCATCCTGGTACCACCGAGATGTATAACACACTGAAGCAGTATTTCTGGTGGCTAGGGATGAAGAAGCAAGTAGCTAACTATATACCTAACTGCTTAACATATCAGTAGATTAAGGCTGAGCATCAGGCTCCAGTTGGGAAACTTCATTTGTTACCTATTCTGGAGTGGAATTGGGAATGAATTACCATAGATTTCGTAATGGGATTGCCAAAGACTAGAGAAGACACGATGCCATATGGGTCGTGGTAGACCGATTGACTAAGTCGGTACATTTCTTACCAAAGAGAGTAGCTTACTAGACCAGTTGGCTTGGAGGTATATAGATGAGGTAGTTAGACTACATGGTAGGTTCCGGTGTCCATTGTATCAGAAAGGGATCCCAGATTTATTTAAAGATTTTGGAAGAGTCTATAGTCACCTGTACGAAGTTGAACTTCAATACTACTTTTCATCCAGAAATAGATAGACAGAGTGAGAGGATAATCAAAACTGTAGAGGATATGCTTAGAGCATATATATTGGAGTTTCAAGGAGCATGGGATCTATATATAACCTTGATTGAATTTGCATATAACAACCACTATCACAGTAGTATCAGAATGGTACCGTACGAGGCATTGTAAGGCAAAATGTTGATCTCCTCTGTATTAGGATAAAGAAGGTTTGAGAATGGTAGAAGGCTCGAGTTGATACAAGATACTGTAGATAAGGTAAAACTGATCCGGAGTATAATAAAAGCAACTTAAGATAGACATAAGAGCTATATGGATCAACACTAGAGGAATATGGAAAACAATGTAGGAGACAAAGTGTTTCTAAGAGTCTCGTCTTGGCAAGGAGTATTGAGATTTGGTAAGAAGGGTAAGTAGAGCCTTAGGTACATTGGTCCTTATGAGATTATTGAGAGGATAAGACCACTAGCTTACAGATTAGCCTTATCGAGTGAGATGTCTCAGATAAATAATGTATTCCATGTGAGTATGCTCAGGAGGTATCGTTCGGATCAGATGCATGTGTTACCGGCTCAGAAGATCGAAATATCTAGTAATCTGAGTTATATTAAGGAGCCGATCAAGATAGTGGGATATTAAAAGAAATAACTAAGAAACAGAGTAATTCCATTGGTGAAAGTCCTTTGGACGAATCACTTGAGTGAGAAAGCAACTTGGGAAATGAAGGAGCATATAAAGAGATAATATCCCCATCTATTCGATGACTCAGGTAAGAATTTCAAGAAATTTTTTTAGGAAGGGAGAATTGTAACATCCCGTTATCTCATAATAAGGGTTAGAACCCTAGAATACTGTACATGAGAGATTATTGAGAAGTTAGAAAGTGTATTTCATGCTCATGCATAATATAGCATACACACACATGTGAATATGAATGTTTGCACTCATTAAAATAATTATATATGCATTCATTGACATTTTTGGGTATAATTGATTTATAAATGTGATTTTGATATGAATTGTGGTTAATATGTATTGAAAATTGCATTGGTGTGTATTAGTATTGATTTGAATTTTTTGGTGAAATTTAGAAAATTTCTGAAAATTTGGGTATTTTTGGACTAGGAAAAATGCCAAGTGGCAGGACAATTGATAAATAGAAGTATAATTAAAAGTCAAATGACAATGGAAATTTTTATAAATGAGATTAGGATTTAATGAAATATGTCAATGAAAATTGGAAGGCAATTGGAGTAGAAATTGGAGACAAAATGGACTAGATATGAAAGTGGTCCAAATGGGACCATAGGAAGGTCACAAGTGGCAGTGACAAGTGTCACTACCACTCACCACTCATCCCTCACTCACGTTATTCACTCTTTAACTTTGAAAGACCATTTAATTGTTTTTCATCTTGCTTTTTCTTCCTCTCTTCGTAATCTTCATCATCTCCTTCATTCTTCCTTCTCTTTTCACGATTTTGCTTCACCAACTTCATCCACGTTACACCTTGCTTTTATCTATCATTTGCTACTTCCATCTTAATGTCTTCTTCATCTCAAAAACCTAAACTAATCCACCCTATAAAGTTGATAATCGTGAGCATGAAGGATTAGGGTTTCTTGGTGACTTTGAAGAAGCTAAAGAGTAAAGCAAGTAATGCTTTGATCCTTATGGGTAGTGTTAAATGAAACTAATATGATGAGTAATTTGAGATTGATGATCATGATCATGAATTTGTTTTTGTGTTAACGTGAGTGGTAATAGTAATAAAGAGATCAGGCTTTAACTTTTTGGTGAGTTAATGTTATGCATGAGTTGTTTTAGTAAGAAGCAATTATGATAGTGAATTAAGAGATGAATGATTATGAAAAAGGAAGCTCGAAATGTGATGGAGTGTGAATGAAGTGGTAAAAAGGAGTTATGTCTTACTTTATGTAAGAAGAATGATAATTCATAAGTTAGAGCTTACAAAAAGAAGTATTATGATGTCTTGAAATGAGGTGAGTTAGGTTGACCAATTAGAAGTGAAATGAAGATGATATCTAAGTTGAACATGTGCAGAAAATTGATGATGAATGTTTAAGTATGAATGTTCTATTTTGTTGTGTTATGATTTAACCATGGGTTATAAAATTGTTTGTATGATTGAAGTTAAAGAAAAATGGTGCTAAAATGAAGAGGAAAATGAAGTATGGAGATGACTTGTTGGATGTATTGTAAGTGGATATGGTAGGAAAGGTTATGAATGTATGAATGATGAGATTTAGTTAGAAATGGTGAATTAAATGAGTAGAGATTTGAGGGTTTAATGAAACTGACTTGGTAGTTGAATTAGTGTGGAATGATGTTGTATTAGAGGTAGTAAATTCTGGAAAATTTGGTGTGAAATTGGTGTTAAGATATGTGTTGAATTCGGATGAATGTAGGAGGAAAATTATGGGGCACAATCGTGGCACTCACCCAACGATCGTGACCTAACAAAAAAAGTTTCTATCAAGATCGTGGCCCTTCCTCACGATTGTGGCCTAGACAGAAAATGTTTCTGTCATGATCGTGACTTGGCCCGAAAAATTTTCTGTCACAATCATAACAAGGACACCACGATCGTGGCCAGACCTATGGAAAAAGAGAGTTTTCTTTTGAGTGAATTATGAGCCAATCGATGCTAAGGTGCTTCCATATGAGATATTTAGGCTTCAATTGGATCCTGAATGAACCTAGTTGATGTTGAATGAGGTGATTAAAGTGGACAAGGATAAAGGGTACTAGGTATTAAAGGATGATTGGAAGATGATGTTAATTGATTATAAGATGTGTATTAAGGAAATATACTTAGGAATTTGTCATTGAACATGCATTATACATGACATATATACATGTGCTTATGATCTAGTATTTATGTGAATGTGCAAAGTAGTAATGGTAGATGTATATGTTTGCCTATTATAGAAGAACACATTGAGCGACCGCTTCCAGACGTTGTCGGAATTTCAAGGCAATAAACTAACAGGAGCAAACTGTGAGTAACCTAATATGGTCTCACCTTGATTGCTTGTTTGTTAAATTATATATTGAATTATTATATGATGTGTATGTACTGATTCTGGACATTGAATGTTTGAGGCGTTTAAAGCATGAATAACACATTAGAAGTGCTCATTGAATGTAAATTTGATGGAACAAGTGTTCTCAATTGAAATGTTGAATGTCGGATCAAGGTCCAATAACAAATGTGAATGAGGAAGAGAATGTGAATGTGATTGATTGAGCATAATGATTGAATATGTGTAATGCATTTCACTTCATGAATGCATGAAAATATAAAGACAGTTGTGTCCGGAGTCGCCAGTGAAAAAGAGCTTAAAACTTAGAATGTGGTAAGAGCCTCTAGCTCACTATGTACAACGAGCCCTGTATTCCTAACGATAAGGGACAATATTATTGAACCCGGTATCTACATCGAATATGGGACAATGAAAAAGGCACTTGGTCACAACAACATAATAAGCGAATATGAGTCTCATAAACATTGCATTCACATGTGATATGTATGATTTGAATGATTGCAATGTATTGTTGAATTGTGTTGAATGAATATTGTGAAATTTCTGAATAAAGTATTTCGTGATATTACATGATGCTAAATGAAATGATGTGAAATATGTGATTACATGGAATGATGTATTATGTGATATGGGTGAACCATCAAGGACGGTTAACTCACGGAATTCGCAAAGCTCATCCAAAATTGTAACGTTGACATTTCAAGTTCGAGAGTGACGACTTAGCTTCTAAGACAGCTTAGAAGAGATCTAGCACTGCTTTTGGATAGAAGACATGGCTCAAAGGTCAGCCAGTTGGGACTGAAGGAATTAGTTAAACTTTTTATATAATTCCTCATGTATGTAGCACGTTTTGTAACAGAGTTGCAGACTCTGATAGGTTATCGATATTGTATGCACATAGATGTTTTATGAAATACTACATTGTAAATCATGGTTAATGAAATGAAATGAGGAAAATTGGGGTTTTAGACATTGTGATATTTATATTTTTAATTTATGATGTCATGAGATAACAGTAAGTGTTATAGTTAGTACGTCATTTTTGTCAGGCATATGCACGAACGTCTGACGAGCGTACAAGCACGTGTCGGATGGGAGTGGGGTGCTACATTAATGATGATTATAACCTTGCCTAAAACCTTTGCAATCATTAAGGGTACCAAAAACATGGTATAACTTTCTATTACTCTTTCTAGTTTTTATTATAATTTCTCTCTCTAAAGAAAATAGTTTATTTAAATTAGTCCTTAACATATTACTGAAATTTTGATTACATATCTCTTTCTTTTAAAAAAAACTTTAGTCGTAGTTAATTATAAAATTGACTCCTATTTTTTTCTATATTATGTTAATCTAAATTTGATCTACCAAAAAAGATTAAAGATACATGCAATTTTAGAATTACAAAAAATATTGGATAATACTACTTTTGATATTTTTTTACATTTATTAAATATGAAAAATGAACCTTCTTTAATATTGTACAAAATAGTTTATAATATTTTTTAAAGTCATACCTTTATAAGTTATTTTACTCGTAAATAGTTAATACTAAATAACTAATTTTATTAAACAACTCTAATAAATAGTTGATATTATCTAATAGTTAAAAACTATTAATAAAATAAACTATCAGCTAAGAGCTGATGCATTAAGATGTCTAACAGATAGGATCTGTCCACAGATTGGACAGTGAATTTTTTTTTTTTGTGAAGAATAGCGATTATTCTTAGGACAACGGGAGGAACTGTATACTCGTGCAAAATTGTATGTTTTTCCACTCTCTCAATTTGGAAATGGCCCACACAGTCAGTTGGCCGGAAGCTATTTCTTTTCTCACTCTACTCATCCAATGGGACATTCATTCTTAAGTTTTACACGCGCAAGCACAATCAGTGAATAGATTAGATTAAGCGACCCATTGGACAGGTGGAAGAATATAACGCCAGATTTTTTCTCAGTCACAGAAACGCCTGTGGACCCGCACCTATAATTCAACTGGCTGTCTCTCCCTTCCAGGTGTGTCAAACTCATAATACACGCACTAGTCACTACATGCGCATGCGCTTGCATTCCCGACATCATCAACTAATATCAATTATCTTAAAAGACAAACCAAGTCAAATTATAACCCAGAACAAAAATGAAAACAAACAAAGATATCAACCCCTCTCTCTGCCCAAAAATACCTGGCTAAAAATTAAAAAAAATCCACAAAAAATAAAAACGTAGAAGTAACACACCTACGTAAATACGTTTCAGTCCATAAGAAACGAACAAAGAACAGTGGCTGTGACCAGAAATGTGAACAATGCGGAAGAACCCACGTGTACCGCCGCACCCTTACCCGCCGTACTGTTCTCCGATACAGTCGGTGCACCAGCTGGAGCTCTGGCTGGTGTTTTAGTTGACCGCGATGGGGGGGAAGCCACCAACTGCGATGGTGCCTCTACGATGACTGGTGTCGGACTTGGAGTCGTAGTCGGAGATGTAGACGGAGACGGAGAGCTCACGTGAACAGGAGCAGGCCCCGGAGACGGAAAGCTCACGCGAACAGGAGCAGGTGCCGGAGATGGAGAGCTCACGAGAACGGGAGCAGGTGCCGGAGATGACGATTTTCCAAACAACTCGACCGGGAGTAGCACCTTGTCCACGGCGAAAATGACTAGAGGTTGAGAATCAATTATCGTATTGGCGACTCCAGATGAATCGACTCCGGTATGAAGAGTGACCTCGTCGCCAGCAGTGGTGGCCGACAGACCGAACTTCCCCACACCATTAGTGGCCAATGTGGGGATGGGATCTTTACTTATCTTCAACGAGCCGAGGGGATTGTACTTAGGAGCAGCATGAAACTGTAGAAGCGAAACCACAACAGCACTAGGGAGCTTGTTGAGATCAGGAACGCCGTCGGCTTTAAACGCCTCGTCGTTTGGTGCAAAGATGGTCAAACCTTTGTCAACAGCCGACTCGTAGCTCTTAATAACTCCGCTACTTTGGAGTAAACCCGCAAAAGTCTTGCATCCAGCATTTTCAAGAGCCGCCGTTATGTTAACGTCGGAAGCCGACGGCGGAGTGCCCGTTAAAAGACCAGGAGTTATAATAGGGCCACTAATTTCAAGAACAGAGATATTGTAAGGAATTTGCTTCACAGATTTAACGTAGAAAGAGTCGAGCTTCGAGCCGGGTGCAGCCGCGCCCAGGCCGACTTTGCCTCCTTGAAGATCGGTAATGTTGACGAAACCAAAGTTACCAGGGGCTGTTCCTGTGGTTTGGTAGAGAGTGGTGCAGAGTGTGGTGCCTTTGGAGATCTGGTGGAGCTTGGTGGAGTCGAAATAGTCGAGCAGAACGAGGAGGCTGAGAGCGGCTTTGATGACGGAAAGTGGGTGCTTGGCGGTGAGAGCTGACATGGCGGCGTTGTTGAGAGTGAGAATGGTGATGGTTTGGCGGCTGTTGATCTCGTCGGCGAGTTTTGTTTGAGTGAGGAAGCTGTTGAACTGAGAGTACTCCGGGAATGGAGCAAGCATTTCGGTGATGTTGTGGGACGAGACAGTGGTGGCAGATGCTGAGAGAGCTAAGAAGAGGAGGACATAGTGCAGTGAAGCCATTGTTGAAGAATGAAGGGTGAGTGAGTGAAGCGTTGGTGAGCAGCTTAAAAGGCACTGAGATTGAGAGAGGTTGGTTTAGAATCTAACTATGGTTGAGGCGTTGGGTTAATTTGCCGAGGAAGTTAGTTGTACGCTTCTATCGGGGAGGCGGAGCCAGAGATTGCTTGCTTCTTGGCCATTTTTGTTAAAATGATAATGATGGTTAATGAAAGGCATCATAACGGTAACGGTCACGACTCAAGACGTGATTTTTGTTTTAGAGGGTTCAAAATTAGGCATATATGTTAAGATTATGCATTGTGTGTGTTAATTGAATTATGTGAATGACGTCCAATCCGATTTTTATTGATCTTTAGTCAAGTATAAAATTGTAAAATCCTATCACAATTTAAGAATTACACTTGCAATTTACAAACTTAAGATAACAAAGTCAAAGAACCAAATGAATTTACGTGCAATTTTAAGTATTATTTTTAGTAAGATAGTTGCCGCTTCCAAGGTTTTCCAGTTCCCCGTTGCGTCCGCCTTCTTAGAAAGTTAGAAACCTATATATGTGGTCCGGTTAAATAATAAAATAGTTTCATAAGACGCAAGTTATTTTGTTTTAATGGGAATAATAAAATATTTACATAAAGTTAACATTAGGAATTGAAGTATAATGAAAAGGAACCATAAGAAAGGTGGCACAGGACTTCCGGTCTAGAGTTGGCGGGAAATGGCATGCTCACTGGCCAAATGTTAAAATAGAGAACAAAATTTACGCACAAAACAAAAAACTGCATCAAGGTCAAGTAATCTCAGAAAACGCTGAAATAGAGAATAAGCATTTAATTCATCATTAAACCAAAGAATAATTTTAAAAGCCGTCCCAAATAATCTGATGAATACTGTACTGACATTGGTACCAGATTAAGTTCTGGTATGATACTATATTAATACCAGTCAATATTAGGTATCATTTTATGTAATTTTTTAAATTTATGAAATAGTCTCTGAATTTTTTTAAAATTATAAAATAGTTTATTATACTGTGTATTTTATAATTTTATATCAACCATGTCTCTAAAAATCATAATATACAAAAAAGATCGTTCAATCATCATTCAAGTATAAAATTAAGAATAATATAAGGTATTTAAAATATTATAATTTTATCATACAATAAATAATAATTACATCAAAACATCAAATACAAAGAACAATAAAGATCTTATTACAATTTACAACAAGAGTTCGTAACGAGGAAATGACCAACTAGAAGTGAAACATGAAACAACAACATATATTATTTAATTTACTATTAATTAAATATATATTATTTAATATATTATTATTAATAAGAATTTAAACAATTTAATTTAATATTATATATTTAATTAATTAAAATTAATTATTACTAAATTTATAAATAACTTAACTTAATTTAATTTTACAATTAATTTAATAATTATTCATAAATATAATTAATTAAAAATATTTTTAAAATATATAAATTTTCAATAAATTTCATTTAATAATTAAAATATATCCAAAATTAAATATTAATTTATAAATAATAAAATTTAAATTATTTATTTTAAAAATAAAATAATTTATTAATAATATTATATAAAAGATTAAAATAAATTTAAATTTAAATAATTTATTTTTAAGTTTTATATAATTTATAATCATTATTAGTAATAAAATATTTATTTTATTTTAAAATATAAATTAAAAATCAAAATAAAAGTTGAACTACATAAGTAAATAGTTAATTAAAGAAAACTTTGAAAAAGAGGGACAACAAAAGCAGGAGGCAGGAAGAATTTAAATTTTTTCTTTCAAAGTTTTGTTAAATAGTACTCCTATTTTTCAACATTTTCGGTACCGACCGGTACCATGCTAAATTGTTAGTACCAATCGACACCGAAAATCGGTACCTTTAAACATAGTTTCGTACCGTTTTCTGATAGGTTTGATACCTTCCAACAGGTACCTTCTAGTACGATACGAAATCCATAATGCAGGTCTAAAAACTAGACTTACTACGGGTTTGGTTTACGACTGAAATTAAAACTATCCTTTAAACAAATATATGTAAGCCTGGTTTGCGTTTATCATACATAGTTCTCGTTTTGCAAATGACTGATTCAAAGATTTTAGTTGTTCGACATGGTCAAACAGCTAACAAAGATTTTTGGTAATTAGCTGATTGAATTAGCTGATTGAACCCAAACAACAGATTTTTAAAAAGCTACTAGGAGTAATGTTTTGATATTCAGCTTATTAAAATTGTATTAATGACAATTATGCACTCACTTACTATGTAAACTGCCATTGTCCAAAGAAGTTGATACACAAAATTTAAGTTATTTGGGGTGTGCACTTCAAAGGTCCTCTTTTATGTTGTAATGTTCAAGTCATGGCAATAGCCATTGTAGTCATATATAAACAAACAGTAATTTATTAGAAAATTATTTTTATAATGTAATAGTTTAAATAAAAAAATATTACAATGAAATTTTATATAATTTTTTGAATAATAATCACAAGTTAATTTTATTACTTATGTAAAATTAGGAGATCGAATAATTTTAAATTAACTAATTAAAAAATATATTGATGATAAAAAATATTTATATATTTATTTTGTAAAATTAAATATCTAAAATCTAAATTCTTATGAGAATATTTAAAGAAATACTAAGATATAATACTCATGTTCTTATACTTTTTTTAAAGTCATATCCTCAGAAGTCATTTTACATATAAACAGTTAGTACTAAATAGTTAATTTTACCAAACATCTTTAATAAATAATTGCTATTATCCACTGTTTAAATTAGCTGCTATAATCCGCTATTAGTTAACCCCTGATAGAATCAGCTAAAAGCTAATTCAATCCGTTGATTGTCAAACAAGGCCATAGAGTTTTTAAGTCCAATACTAATCCATATAAATAAGAACCACATGGGATGATGAATTCCCTCCGCACTTTCTTTTCATGTATGAAAATGCAAGCAAGGCATACTTTAGTGCCAAACACAAAACTTAGAAGAGCAACAACCATTGTTCATTCCCTCAGCATAGAACTTAGGAAAACCAACGTTTTAACAATGAAATAGCTTGATAAATGTTTATGAGAGTATAATTATAAACTCATATTTCATTTGTTTTGCTAATTAATTTTATAGTTTTGATTTATATTTGATACATAATTCTCTTCAAGTGCATTGATATGTATTGATTGCCTTCATAAACTAAAAGGAGAAGAATTCAGATGAAATCGTAGCATAAAACAAAGATTTGAAACAACAGAGAGCTTACATGACCGTATACAATGACTGTATAAATCTTTGTAAAGAAGATTGAAGAATTTTAGTTATGGTCGAGTGGAGTTACACGCCTTGTATATTAATATACAAGGCCTTGTATGTCGCTCGTGTAAGTCCCTGTGCTCATGTAAAATTGTGAATTCATGTATTTTTGGAGATACACGATCACTTACACTACTGTGTAAGTTGACTATATATAACCCATAAACAATAATTTTTACTATAAAAGAACGTGAGCATAGACAAATAAGGGAGAGTCAAGTTTTGAAGCAATTTTAAGTCATGAGACACATACAGAGGCAATAGATTTGATCAAGAGATAAGTAAAACATGAAGAATATGTCAAAAGATCTGTTAAATTACAACATCAAATCCAAACTTACAAGAAGATCCAATAGAAGAAAAAGGAAGATTTAGAATTATGATATCTTTGTTTTTTATTATTATTTTTCAATGTTTGTTGTTGATTTCGTTTTCTCTGAGTAACTAAACGTGTTTAGTGTCTCGGTGCGATGAAACCTAGTTTTTAATAACAATATGTTTTGATCTATTATTTAATACAGTTATATTGATTGATTTATTGCGATTCAATTATGGATTTTATTCTTGTTCTAATATATCTAGAATATTAGTGCATAATTTGATTTCATATGATTAAAATTGAGAAATTCTCTTGTATTAATATATCTACCATAATTGGAAGGATTTGCATGCAAACCTAAAGATAGGCCAACATAAATCTTCTAGATTAAAGTTAAACTTAATAGAGGAATTCATAAATCAATAAAGTAATCCTAGGGTTTTAACTAGAAAAAATTCTGTTAATTGACTAATAGATTAATTTTCAATAGACTTGAGAAAAATATTAACATAATATATAAATTCCATAGTCCAACAATTAATAATATAATTACATGATAAAGGTAATATTTAATGATTCTTAGGGGGATTCATCACCTAGACATTATTATATGATATCGATTTATGATATTGATTTTCTAAGTACTTTTCTCTGTATTGAGCTTACAATTGTTTTAATTCTTAGTTTGTTTATTTAGTTTAATTTTTAATAAAAAACTAAAAATCTTATTCACAAGTTAGATATTAAAAAAAGATAAATACTAGTATTTATAGACTTCGTTGGATCAACTCATACTTGCCTGTGTTAGGTATAACTATGTTGTACACTTGGTATAATGTTAAATATTGATATATAACAATATCAATCAAGTTTTTGGCTCCGTTGTAGAGGACTGTAATGTTAGGAAAGTCTAGCTTTTATTAATTTGATCATTATTTTTGTATTTATTTTATTTTATTTTATTTTTGACTTATTCATTTGTTTATCTTTTGAACTTCTCTACTTTGACTTTGAGATTATGCCTTATTGTTAAGATTTAAGATTCATCACTATAGCCATAACTCACAATGGAAGGATGAAGTGGACAATATTCTCATAAGAGTTATGATATGTCATCGCTTATGGCAACATCACAGTTTTAGAAAGAAAGGTTCGATGATATGTTTTCGAAAGCTCAACTGAATTCCATGTTGTGTTACGACATTTGTGGGAGTAACCATTACAGTCATAAATATCGAACACCAAATTATATGTGGAGCAACCAAACAGGCACAACTAATCTTAGATTACACCATCCAAGAATAGTTATCACTCAAAGTGGAGCAACCCTTACGCTTATAGATGGAATGATTATGCTCCAACTGAATATTTATAGGAACAATAATGAGAAGAAAGTATTACAAATAAAATAATGGAATGTCTTGCTAAAAGTGTTGCTAGCCAATGTGAATTTGAAGAAAACTTTTCTTCGCATGAATATATTGAGCATAATACAACATACTATTTGACCTTATTAACACCTCAAAGTGAAGAAGAAACGAAGTTTGACTTCATTATTGACATTGTTTCTTAAAAAGGCAAAGAGGTGACTGCTGCTTTAGACAAGAATGACGAACAAACGATAGAGGGAGTAGAGGAAGAAGAAGAAAAGGAATCTCTGTCCAACAACCAGAGGAAGTCTCTATCCAAAAATAGGAAGTAGAGAACTAGACTTCCTCTAGAACGTCTCATAAGCTAAGTCTCCTCTCTTGTACCTGAAAAGCCACGTTGCAATTTTGATGAGTTTTTCAAACTCAGTGAGCTAACCAATCATCGATGGGCTCACTCATATCAAACACAAGACAATTCACATTTTAAATTATCAATCATATCACATAATCAATTATTGTATATCATTTCACATTTCAATTTTAGAACAGTTCAACTATTTACTTCAATCAATCATATACCACATACATCAAATTATATATGCAATTGCTCATGAGACTCCACTTTCATTGTTAATTGTTGTGACTGAGCGCCTTTTTAATTGTCTCGTATCCGTTGTAGATACCAGGCTCATCGATAACTATCCTGTATCTGTTGTGGATATTATGCTTATTTTACTAGTGAGCTTGTGACTCTTTATACATATTCTGAGCTTTAAGCTCTTTTTCACTGGCTATTCCGATCATAACTTCCTTTATCTGATCATGCATATCATGTAATGAAATGCATCAAATCACATATATTCAATCAATCACTTTCATTCAATTTACATAATCACTTTTCACATTTTCATCAGACATAAGTCCGACATTCAACATATTTGTTGAGAACACTTATTTCTGTCAAATTCACATTCAAACAGAACATTTCCAATACATTCCTACTTATCGAACTCCTCATCAATGTCCAGAATTATCATAATCACAAAGGTACCATTTCAATAATTGAAATTTAAGCAATTACAATCATTACTAGTGAGGAACATCCAGGTTACTCACAGTAAGCTCCATATAGCTATTTCCTCGACATCCCAACAATGTTTGGAAGCTGGCATTCTATTTACGCTTCTACATCATGCAATACACACATTTATACATTACTAATTTGCTTAATCATATAAGTACTCAATCATACACATATGTATATGTTTTATGTATAATGCATGCTTAATGACATTCCCAGGCATGTGTCCTTAATTCATATCTCATGATTATTTAAACAACATCATTTGTTCATGTTAAGCTTGCACTTAGGTTTATACCTCAAAAACATTTGGTTATTCTAAGTTCATCAATCATATATTCATCAATGTTATTTTAGCATTATATGCTCACAACATCTCCAAATTCTCCTTCAATCTTACTTAATATACCTTTCTCATTACTTTTGGATCACAATTGCATTCCTAACAACACTTTATTAACTAATTCATCATTGAACTAGGTTCATTTCAAGTCTCATTCAAGCCTAAATGCATCATAGGAAAGTACTTTAGCCTTAGTTGGTTCAAACGTCGCTTAAAAGACAACATTTCATGTTCAAGCCTTGCCCACGATCGTGTTAGAAGCCATTACAACTAGCCATGATCGTGGGATGGGTGCCACGATCGTGACAGAACCCAATTATGCACTAAAGGCCACGATCGTGCCCTGCCTTTCTCCCTTCATATTTCCACAAATTCAACATACATAAAAACATCATTACCACTCCTAATTTTTTAGAATTCATGTCCATTTATGCAACTTCATTTCATGCAAATCTAACTACCATATTGTTTACATTAAATTTCACAAAACTCTACTTAATTGATTTATTGTCATTCACTTAATCTTATCATACATGCATTCCTAACTTTTTGCAGATTTTATCTCTTTCATAATATATCAAACACATGTTCTCCATAGTTCATCATTTAGATTTCGTAACCTCATCACTCTCACCTCATTTCTAACCCATAAACATCCATGAAACAAACCATAAATCATTGTTCATCAACCATACAAAAAAAAAGAATATATCATCATCATTCTTTATCATTCACTATCATCTTAGTTCTTCTCATTTCAAGAACATTATATTAGTCTTTTCTTTAACAAAATTTCACTTTTATTATACCTTAACTCCCAATCTATTTCATCCATAAAACACCTTTTAATCCTTAGTTTTCATACTCTCAAAAATAGAACACATCACATACATTTATTCATCAATATTCGTCAAAACTTCTGCACTCATCATGTGCCATTTTCATTAAATCAATCCATAAGACAACTCATAACCTATCATTTATCATGATCATTCAATCTCAAAACAATCATCATATATGTTTCATTTACAACAACCCATGAAGTTTAATGTATAACTTGTTTTAACTCCAAGCTTCTTTAAAAATCACGTAACCTAGCTTTCTCCTTTTACACTATCATCAACGTTTCAAGAAGAATAAGCTGGGTTTTTTTCAACAAAATGAAGAAGACAACAAGTTGTTGTAGTGATAAGATGAAAGATGGTGGTAAAGCTCAAGATTGTGTGTCAAACTAGCTCTCCAAAAATCACACAATTACCATCTTTCAGGAAGGAAAAAGTAGGTTTTTCTAGTATCAAGATGGAGAAGATAACACGATCTTGAAGAAACAAAGTAAAGGAGTTGAGCAAAAATCAATGTGATGATGGTTGGTGAGAAGATCGTGAGTGAAGAAGAGGAGAAGATAAGAAAGATAACTTGTAATGAAAATGAAAGTCAAAAATAAAAGTTGGTCTTTCAAATGAGTTAAAGTCGTGGGTGAGTGTGGTGAGTGGTAGTGACACTTGTCACTTGTCACTTTTTCACCTTCCTATGATTTCACTTGGCTCTTTTAATAACTTCTTCATTTCTCTCCCCATTTCCAGTCCATTTATTACCTAATTTCCTATGACACTTGCCAATAAATCCAAATATCACTTTTCAGTTATTTCTATAGTCATAAGTCACTTATTTCTATTACCACGAATCCATTTGTCTTACCGCTTGACATTTTTTCTAATCCAAAAATATCCATAATTTCATAAATCTCTTAATTTTTACCAAAAATTCCGAATTAATATCATTCACCAAATCAATTTTCAAGACACAAAAATTCACAATTCACATTATAATCATTAAAAAATCATTTATACTCAGAAATGTGTCAATTGAGTGCATGTACAGTCTTTTTAATGTGTAAAAAAAATCAATAATCAGGTGTGTGTATGCTTATGCTAGTGATATGCATGTAAATGTAATGCATTTCCTATTTTCTTAATGATATTTCTCATATATCATGGTTTAGGATCCTATGTCCTAACCTTTAGTATGGAAACAAGATATTACAGTAAATATGAAGAGTATGTCGAGCTAATAACATTAAACAACCACTACTTGGGAGGTAATCCAATAATTAAGATATACTTTATTTTTATTTCATTTTGTTTCCATTTTTTTTGTTAGCATAAGACTTTATTTCATTTTCCTTTATGTTATTTATTTCCATGTTTCTCAGTTACTTTCATTATTTTTATTTTCTTCTATCTTTTTTATCCCTTTGATTTATATCTTCCAAGGATGTTTGTATATCATATCAGATGGACAGTCCCAAATTCATCAGAATCAGAATATGAAAATCTTATTACTCAGGGAAGTACCAAATTCCTCCACTTTTCACTTTTTATTCATATATGCTTATATTGTTTACATTGAGGACAATTTACAATTTTAAGTGTAGGGAAGGGGATTATAATTTTCTTAAGCTTATTATAATCTTTATTATTAAATTTCATTAACTAATATTCTGAATTAGTTGAAATTTGTCCATAAATACTTTATTTCATGATTGATTATTGATTTGAATCAGTATGCAAAAGGATAAAAGTTAGAATAAACGTGCTTTTATAAGTCATATTGTTAGTAATCATTGCATATTATTTACACATATAAGATCATTGTTCATGAGTTTTTACGCCTAAGAGAAAAATACATAAATTTTCACACTTTTTTACTCTTTCATGTGTGTTATCATGCATAGTTGGATGATTCTAAAACTTGCTTTTATTCTCCGTATTGAGATCACATTTGTTATGTAACATCCCGTTCTCATATTAAGGGTTAGAACCTGAAATTTCAGTACATATGAGCTCAAAGAGAGATTAAGGAAATGCATTTTCTTGCTCATGCATAATGTTAGCATATAT
>JAOTAY010000005.1:33726639-33741023 GCA_025629805.1 Erythroxylum baracoense
AGGCTTTCAAGTTTATGCCTTTAGGTGTTTGATAAAATGCCTAAGTGAACTTGGCTTAGGATTTAAGGATTTTGATGATGTGCATTGGAAAGAAGCTTTCATGTTTACTTAGAGTAAACTTTAATTATTGCTTAGATTGATGAGTAGTGGCCTAATGTGCTTGGATAAAAATGTGCTTAATTATGGTTTGAAATGTGTAAGTATTGGATCAAGGCATTAAATGCCTTGGAAAATGAAAAAGAATGCTTATTTGAATAATAAGGGAAGTAACCACGTGAGAAGCTTAATGGCTGAATCCTATAGCTTAAAAAAATTATGATATTGTGTTTTATTCACTTACGTAATGATGTATAAATATGAGATATATGTTTGAGTATTAATACATTGCATATTGTATGTATAAAGGCTTAGGAGCTGTGGATCAAGGAGCTCGTACTGAGGATTATTGAAGTCAAGGAAGTGTACACCTTCTTTTGAGGTGAGTTGGGGAAAAATCTCTCAAATAAGACTAGGACAACCCAAGACATGCATAATGACTTGTATGTGAATTTTGAACCTAGGTAACGCATAGTAGAATTGAATCTAAAAAAAGGCTAGTATACTTATATATTTAATAAACGACTTTGTTTTGAATAACTTTACACTTGGAATGCAAAAGATGACCTTCACTACATGCAATAATGTTTTGGAACTTATATATGCATAACCGAGTCATGTATCTGCATGTATGTGTTCTCTTTTAGCTTAGAGTTATGACAAGATTTCATTTTATCGGTTAGACCGATAAATAAAGGCATGGCACCTTACTTGATTTTAGTACTGAATATTTGTATATGATTTTTTTTTGAAATTGATGAGGTAACGATTGGCCAATTGTGTGCTAGGCACAACAGATTAAGCCACCCCTGTACCTTTGACGCTGATACATAAAAGTCGAGTTCTTATAACGACACTATTCTACAGGACTTACAGGTGATTGCACACCTAGAGGTCTAGTCACTAACGAGGTCATCACCTAGGGTCATGATGCTCTTGTAGACTATAGTCTGGACTCACTACAGATGAAAGTTGAGCCAACACTAGGATTTGGTGGGTGTGCACACTAGTTTGCCCGACTAGTGGCGACAAACATAACTATTTTGGCTTATTCTGAGATTTGACTTCCTGACGAGTTTTGATTTTACATGTGATGCTTTTATGCTCTTATGTACTACAATTGGAACCTATGTTTACTGAAAGAGTGATTAATAGGTTAGGCCTATATGGTTCCTAGCCAGTATCGGATGAGTCATATACTAGGTCTATATATTTCTATGTCAACATATTCACTTCATAGGAGGTTATATGTATGTTAGATGTGTAAAACCGTCGTTAGGTTATTTAGACCATTTTGGTGTGTACCGGGTTCTGTTTGCAATATATGTCTTTTTCCCGCTCAGTGAGTCCATAATGTACTCATCCCCCTCTGCTTTCCAACCATGGAGGTTAATTTGGTGAGCTTGAAGCTTTGAGTGGTTTGTGTGGTCTTTTGATATATTCAGGGCATTACTGTATGTGGATAATCTCTATTTTGTATTTTTGTTGTATAGTGGCTCATGATTATGTTGAAATGCTTTATAATTTTGTAAATTAACTCTTGCCTGTCTTGTGGTTCGTAAATGACTTTATGTATAAACATTTGTACTGTTGTTGAGATTACTCTTAAGTGGACTTCAAGGTCCAGAAGTTGTGGTAAAGTTTTAATGTAAATATAAAAGTGCGTTTGAAATTGATTTAAAGGTGTTTTTCATTTTGGGATTTTCAAAATACAGTTATGGTGCTACCGAAATGTTTTTAAAGATATCCAGTTAGCCTTGCATAGTCGAGTTAAGGGTACCATGAGTATCCTTAGCCTGGTTATGCGGTGGTTGTCATATGCTCGATGTGATTCCAGGTCGTGACATAACTTCTCTCCATTTTTATCTTTCCCATGACTTCAATTTATTGTTCCAACCATTCACAATATACATTCCAACTGTAAACTGCTATAGGATGACTAAAACTAACAATAAAAGACATATAATTGTTGTTAAAATTTTACTTATGTGGAGTGTATGTCTTTTTAAGGGATTTTGGGGTTATTAACCTCCACAATTTCCTCATAATTTTGCTACAAAACAAATAAAATGAGGGAACACGTGAGAAAAGTTTCATATGCAAGAGAAAAATGGTGCACTTACACACTTACCAATTGGAATAACGGAGAGGAAAATGAAGATGACAAGTTGATTTTTTGTTGGTATATAATTTTTCAGTTACTAGCTTCTATTTATACCTCTCTGTTTAGGTTAGTGGTTAAGATTAGGTTGCTAGGTTTTTCCTTATGGGTTTTACATCAACGATGGTATTTAATAGTTGGAGTTTTTACGGTAGAGAGAAGTGTGAGTGCTTAGAGAGACAATGAATGTGTACAATGTCTCTTGGTTTCCTTTTTGGAAAGTAAGAGATTTTATTCAACCTAATAGATTATTCAGACTAAATATTGAAAGTTTCAAATTTTTAGATTGGATTAGATAATCAATGGACACCTCAAAATAGAGGGAATTTTTTATGGTCTATGGTTAGACAAAGCCACATCAATTAACATTGAATGGTTCAAATTTTACCATTAAATGGAGCAAACCAAATGTTGTTAGCCATGTTGATCTAAAGAAAGATTATATTTGATCAAAAAAGAAAAACAAAATTTTGACTTTTTGGGTAATTGGATGTGATGCACACTACAACCTAGATTTATTCATCCATTTTAAAGGGAAACAAACAATAAATTGACAACCACGTCAGAGAGTGTTAGCCATGTTGATCTAAAGAAAGATTAAATTTGGTTTACAAAGAAATACAAAATTGCAACTTTTTGACTATTGGATGTGATGCACACTACAGCCTAGATTTTTTGATCCATTTTAAAAGGAAACAAACAATAAATTGATAGCTGCGTAAGAGAGACAGTCAGGACTTTTCTTACCCATGTGTTTTGGGACACAATCATCTCCATTTGTGTTTATATAAAACATTTTATTTATAAAGCATATACGTTGGTCTAAAATGGCACCCAAAAAGAGGGGGTGAATTGGATGTTGGTGAATTAAAATTTTTTAATTTAAAAGATGTAGTTTAACAAATACCAATATTTGATTATATAAAGAGATATTTATACAATTGTAAATCAATCATATAATCGTAAAGAAATTTAAAGAGCATAGGAAAAAGAAAGGTAAAACAATTTATTATAGTTGAGCAAATAACCTTTGTCTATGTCTATTCTCTAAGACACTTCTCGAAATTTTCACTAATTTAACAAGGTAAAGAAGATCCTTCTTACATCAATCTTGTTTTTCTATAAGTAAAGAGCAAATATTATTTTAATAGTTCTCCAAAGTGAAGAGTACCCTAACAAATTAATTTATAACTTAAACGACCATACTTAATCAATTTAATAACCAAATGGCTCACTCACTTTAAAATGCAACAATGAATTCTCAAAAAATATTTGAAAACTATTTCAAATATGTTTATAGGATACCTAAAAGTTTTTTTATGTCTAAACTAATGAAAAATCATGTATTTATAGGGTTTAAAACTCAATCTAGCCATTGGAATTAAGAATTAGCCATTGTCATAATTGACTAATATGCTAGTAATTGGAAGATTGGTTAACCAATACCGCCTACTGGTTAAGCAATATGCATACTTATGGGACACTGGTCAACCACAACAACACATTATTTGAACAATATGTCAACTATATATCCTCTATGCAAATATTCAACAATTTAAACCTACATTAGTATACTACTAACCTATATTAGTTAACTACTAACCTATTTTGGCTAACTTCTACATCCAAAATCTTGATTTCAATATCTTTAAATACTCAAACTTAATTTTATTAATATACAGTTAACTTAAACACTTATAAAAAATATTTCTCAAAGTACTGTTTTAAGGATTAATTTTGAAATCAAAATTTTAATCCCTTTTGATGATTGGAAAAGATCATACAATGAGTTAAAATGATGATGTATTCATACAAAAAGAGCCTCTAAAGTATCAAAGTAACTAAATAGGGAAGTATAATAAATATTACATATTTATTTATAATTTTTGTGCCTTGTTCTTCCTTTTCTTTCTTCACTTGAATAATTTTAACTCTAACTTTTCTTTAGTGTCTTTAAGAGATGTATCTCGATTTGTACTTACTAATCTTACTTTGATATTTCTTTTATAAAAAAAAAGCTTATTAGTAATACTTATATTTTGTTATCATCAAAATATGGATTGTAACTTCCCTTGGCTTAGTCTCCCCCTTTTTGATGATGAAAAAATATTTTGTAATATTTGGTAAACAATAGTAAAAACATATACAATTTATTATTCCAAGGTAATATGAATAAATAAATCCCCCTAAATTCATGCATCACAAAAGAAACTTACAAGTTAATCTATTTTAAACACAAATTAACTTCTGTACCAAGATTACCAGCATAGTACAATATCAATTAATAATCCAAATGTTAATGACAATATAAGTGCAATATCAATGTCAAATAGATAAAAATTAAAATTCCTTAAATAACCTCTCCCCCTAAATGTAATATCAATATCTTTCTCTTCCCATTTTTGGAAAGATAAAAATGAATTAGTTGTCTTAAAGTTTACCAAACTAATATCCCTATTTTGCACATGATATCTAATGAAATGATACTTAACTTCTATGTGCTTGGTTATAAAATATTAAATGGGGTTCTTTATGAGGAAAATCAAGCTAGTGTTATCATACCTAATTGGTATCTTCATAAGGTGCATTTCATTGTCTCTAATTTATTATTTAAGTTATATAATTTATGCACAACAACTACTAGCCACCATATATTCAACTTTTAGGGTTAATAATTTAATCGAATTTCTTTCTTACTAATCCATAAGACTAATGCATTTCTTAGAAATGGAAAAATACTAGATGTGATTTTTTTAATCTAAAAGATTATAATCATAATTTGTATCTGAATACTCAACTAAATCAAATAATATACCTTTAGGATACCAAAGTTCAAATGACATGGTACCATATAAGTATCTAAGTATACACTTAATATCTAAACAATGATACTCATTTGGATTTAATTAAAATCTTGTATATAAATAAATACCAAACATAATATTGGGCCTACTTACAATAAGATAAAGTAAACTAATAATCATATCTTGATATAGTTTTACATTAATTAGCTTTCCCTCTTCATTTTTGTTCAATTTAGTTGTGATACTCTCAGGTGTCCTCAATAGCTTCGCTTGATCCATTCTGAAGCATCAAAGAAGTTCTTTGTTGTAGTTGGATTGATTGATGATTATGCCTTCCTTCATTTACTTAATTTGAAGCTTAAGAAAGAATCTAAGCTCTCCTATCATGTTCATATCAAATTCTCAACTCATATACTTAAAAAATATTTACACATGCTTTTATTAGTAGCATCTTTATTATTAGCACCAAAGATAATATCATTAGTATAAACTTAAACAATTAAAATATCTTTCTCATCCTTTTAGAAAATAGAGATGTATCAACTTTACCTTTTCGTAAAAATATTTTTCAAAAGGAATGCATTTAACTTACTGTACTAAGCTTAAAGAGCTTGTTTTAAGCTACATAAAGATTTAAACAGTTTATACATATGGTTAGGTGCATCATGATTTTCAAAACTTGGTAATTGATCAATATAAACTTCTTCTTAAATAAAACCATTTAAAAATGTGCTCCATTTGAAACAATTTAAAATTCATATAAGATGTAAGTAATAATCTAATTTTTTTTAATCTAGCTATCGATGTAAAAATTTCCTTAAAATCTATGTCCTCTTGATTATTCTTTTTATCTACCGATCTAGGTTTATTTCTCACAATGATACTCAAAATGTTCTAGTTTATTTCTAAAAGCCCACTGAGTGCCTATGATTTGATGACCTGCAGGTCTAAGTACTGTGGCCTATACTTTACTTCTCTTAAATTGGTTCAATTCTTCATTTATAACAAGAACTCAAATTTCATCACTAAGGTTTCTCTATAATCATAGGTTTAATTTGATGAATAAAAGTAAGATGTTATATATTTCTAAAATAAGATTTAATAATTATCCCTTGTTGAACATCACCTATGATTTTATTTAGAGGAATAACATTTTTGGATTTTGAATATATATCTCATCCTTCTCTTCTCCTTCACTTAGTTCAATAATTTGTTCTTATATGGTGTCTTGGTAATCATTCTTATTCTCTTTAAGAGTCATTTTTTTTCAAATCCTTAAATATGCCTATATCATCATCTTCAAGACTTTTCTTGGAGGTAAGATTCTTTAAAAATAACATGCATAGAGTCTTTAACCTCCAGAGCCTTCCTATTAAGTGTTTAATATGCTTTTCTAGTCAAGGACCTTTTCATAAACACCTACAAAATAAGATAATTAATGTGTTTTAGATACCCAAATGAATTTAGGTTTTTAATTATTAGTCTCCTTATTTTTAACCACATTTTAAAGGGTTTACTTGCCATTATTTAGTTGAGGAAGAAAAATTTATCAACATGTATAAGGTTGCTATAAAAATGGCATATCATGTTATATGTTTGACACAAATTTATTCTGTGAAAGTGAGGTTTAACATTGTTGTGAGGCACTCCTTTGAATGTTATATAAGTTGTGTATTATTTTTTAAGATGAAGGTAATGTCTAACATTATAACATGTATGAGACATATTCCATTGGTTTTTTTAATTCCTATAATACATATGAGTATGTGTCAAGGAATTATGCCTATTATGTGACCTATTATATGTTTAAGACTTGCTTTCTTGATACTTAACTTTAGGCCTAAATTAGAAACTATACATAAGTACATATGATTTTCTTTTTTGCTTTAGTATGTCTAGAAGGGGATGCCTTGTGCTTATCTACTATCTTAGGTAAATAATATTTACTATGTATGTGTTTTCATTTGACAAATATAGTCTTAGTATTATATGCACTCCCATATATATACCTAATTTTATACTTATTATTAGAATTCTTTTGAGCTCCTAGCTTGCTTTCTAATTTTTCTCTTTCCTTAGTAATTTGGATAAGGAATCCTTGAGAGAATTGATCTCCTTCTTCAATGTCTCATTTTGAATTTTTAATGCATTTATGTTATAATTGTCAATAATTTCTACACTTTTAGATGCTTTATTATTATGCATTTCACTCTTTATACTTTTATTTTCATCTTTAAATGTATATAAATGCTTTTGAGCCTCTTAAAGTTTGAAAGATAGCTTCTTCATTTTTTATACACAAAATTTAGGACTTTCAATTAATTCATCATATGATAATTCAGTATCACCATCATTATTAGTAAGTTTAGAGCTAGAGATTACCTCATCATCATCTTTAGCCATAAAGCATGAGTAAGCTATTTCTCCTTTTAAATGTTCAATTTCAGAGTCACTTGTATCTTCCCAATTTGATGTTTTGAGACACTTGCTTTTCTTGTTGTCCCATTTTCCCTTCTTATCACTTTTTTCATTATCTTTGAGAAAAGTATATTAAGACTTAAAGTGGTTAAGTTTCCTATACTCAAAATAAATAGTGTTAGAAGATTTACATTCTAGGTAGACCTTATCTTCCTTTAAGTATTTTGGAAAGTTTTTTTTTACAAAACTTCTTGAATATCCAGGTAATAAAGGGTTGATGTCTTAATCATTACTTCTACTTAAGGCATCTAGTCCTCCTCTTTTGATTCCTTCTTTAAAGCTATATTTTCTCGTGTCTCTTTAAGTCTCATCTCATAAATGAGAAAAGACCTTATAAGTTTTTCTAATAGTAATGTTATTAGGCCCTCAACTTTTATGATCCTCACTTTGGCTTCCTAAGTCTTTGGGAAGTGACCTAAGGAGCTTTCTTATAATTTCAACTTCAATATAGGTTTTCCAGTATATTTAAGAGCACAAATAATATCAATGTATCATGTATATATGTTGGATATGCTTCCATCATGTTTCAAATTGATGGGTTAGCATGCTTACTTTACTTCTTTAAATTGATTAGCACCCTTATATATGACTTCAGGTTTATGTCAAATTGAACAGTTTAATACATAAATACCCGATTAAATTCATTCCTTCCTAGCGCACAAAATAATATGTGAATGATTTTTCTAGTAAAAGAAATAATTTTCTTATCTTAAGGATCTAATTTTTCTCTATGTGTTAAGAACCTTTTTATCTACAAACTTCATACTAGTTTTCTAACAGAGATATTTCCATAAAATAATAAAGCTCTACTAATGTTTTTATCCCACTTAATTGTTTAAGGATGAACCTAAGTATGCCATTGTGATCTTTACTTTAAAATTTTGTTTGAAATATTAACTTAAGAGATCAATTTTTTTTTGAAAAATTATATTATATTAATGAAATTGGAAATTTGTACATGCTTTAAAAAATAGGCAAACTAGTCATATATCCTTCCACATACCAAATACATTTAATATCTCAATAACCCACCCATATGTCTATATCTTGGTTTCTCTGGAACTTTAAAAAAGAAGAATCATCTAGATGTCTTGGTTTCTTCAGAGCTTTCTTTACTTTCTCTTTACTTATCTCTCATGTGCTTCCTTCATTTCTCAAGCGATGAGATGATGCTCCTAAGTCTTCTAATGGAACAATTACCACAAAGTAACTTTGGGACTTCATCTTCTTTCAAGTAACTGCTTAATCCATTCTCCTCTTTCGATTTGGTACTATATGTTTAGGGTTATGTATATGATAGTTTTAAAACCATATTGCATGCTCTAGCAATATTCTTGCTACAATAAGGACGTTATTTTAAGAGAAAATTCAATTCTCTTATCCTCATGATTAGAGAATTCATCAATTCTTGATTTGAATGACCTTTTCCTTTGAAATTCTCAAATTCCTCTACTTCCATATCTCCATAATACTAAAAACAATTGAGATGATATATACAACTCTATCTCCTTTTAGGTCAGTCTTTAGATCTCTTAATTTTGCCATTATGTCAATAAGCAAATTCCCTTCCCATCTCTAGTGACATTTCTCTTTAATTCTTTTCCATAAGCTCTGAAAAAAATGGTCTCTAGCTTCAAAGTCATTCCTACATAGGATACATTTGTTATCCAGATTTAGAAATTGTAGTCTATCAATCATGGCCATTTTGTTCAATGTAGCCAACCATAATAAACAAGAGGTGTTGGGTCTTAAGATCTTATGTCAGATTATAGGGCATTAGTCAACTGAATTGGATTGTCCCTGGGCTATCCACTTCCTATAAGCCTTGTTAAAAAAGGAATTAGGGGGTTGGTTTAACCAAGAATAAATGTCTTCAGTCCGAAAAATTGGGGACTAGGTGTATTACCTGGTTTGGAAGTTCTTTCCACTTATTGCTAATAATAACTGCACAAACTTTAGTATTGAACGGGAGATTGCTCTAGCATTGTACTGCTATAGGAATTCAAATTAATGGACCATGACCTATCTGTTAAGGTTATGTAAATATAATACCCTAGAAAGCAAGTGTATTTACACATATCTTAATTTTCTTCAAGTTACAATATTGTAATGAAAATTTTTATTATTAATAAAACAAAAGAGTTTGGTTTTATTTGTATGAGCATATTATAACTAGTCATAAGGTTCCAAGGTTCTTTTGTAAGTAATATACATATACATGGAGATGTATGGGAAACATGTTTATTATTAGAATCTAAATTAATTGATTCACAGTCGAATAATTAAGTTAGTCGCTTGATTATGGTTTAGATTGTAGTGTTACTATTTATCTCCGTGTAAGTAAAGGAGTTTACTTTAAGGGAATGATGAATTTCAAATCATGATAGTAGATGACTATCGGTAATGGCACTATTAAATAAATCTGGAATCATGTATGTTTTTAAAGAATAAAGTGGGCCGTTTCTTTAATCTTAAAACATACACCATAGCATTCGTTTATTACGAACCATAATCTTGATGAGTGGTGAACTCATATGTGTTTCATTATAATTCTTAATATGATCATAATAGATTTTTACAGGGTATTAGTCTAGTGTCTGCATGTTGGAATTATTAATTGAAACATGTATCAGAGAACATTCACTCAAATAAAGAGTTTATAATGATATCATCACTTCTAGATGTTTTACGGAGATTGGTGATTAAACTGGCGCCGGTAGTTTAATAGACTAGCTACCCATCAAGTCTTAACACTAAGATTAGATCTTATGTGTTAATCACCATGTAGAGTGAAACAAGAGATCTAGAAGGAAAAACCAACATAAGGGCAAAACGGTAATTTTACCCTTTATTGTGTGGATGGCTATAATATAGTTCATAATAGAGTTTACGATTGGACATCGAATTAATAATTTTGAAACATAGTTTCTCATAATTTTAAGTAATTCAAGAGTTCAACCAATTGTCTTTAGTGGAATGACATTTGGTTAATAAGTCGGAACTAATTCTAATGAGATTAAATTAATTCTGGGCTTATTGGAGCTTAAATTATTTAAGTCCAATTAGATTTCCTAATTGGCTTCTGGGAAGGTTATCAAGGAAAGTAAGAAAAATAAATGGAGGTTATCGGAAATAAAATGAGCCAGTTTGGAGAGAATTGGACGAATTAGATTCGGGCTAATAAGACCAGAATAATTTAATTAAGAGTTAATTAAATTGGGTCTTAAGCCTATAATTAAATATTGGGCTTGCACTAATTAATTGTTAATTATAAGCCAAAAGGAACTTTTACTATTGGGTTAGATTTTGATTTAATTAATTAGATTAATTGAATTAAAATCTAAATCATCAATCATTAAATGGTTTAATGGTTAATAAAAGCATAAAAGTATTGTAGTGGAGTGGGCATTAAGGTAATGCTCTTCATTAAATAGTTTAATGGCTTTTAAAAGATCCATTTTCGGTGATAGCATTCTTAAGCAATGCTCATCATCATTAAGTTGTTTAATGGCTTTTAAAAGATAACAAAAAACATACATGAATGGAGTGGCGCGTTATTTGCTATCTCTCTTCACTCTCTTCCAAGCCATAATGAGTGGTAATTGAAGTGGCAAAGGTCTTTTGCATTTTGAAGCTAAATAAACATATATAAATAAATGTGAGCTTTTAATGGAGACAATTCATTTAACTATGATTAAAGAATGAAGTGGTGCTTTTTTAAGGCTCTCTACTCTCTCCTATGCAACATTCGCTTTTTAATAAAAGCATGAATGTAGACATATAGCTCCTTTAATTCATGAAATGAATGAAAGCTTTCCACTCACTCTCTTAAAGAACCGAATATGTGTTTGAATGGGAGATTGACAACTCATCTTTTAGCATTTGATGCTAAATAAAGTGGCTGGTCTTTTGCTCTCCTAGTTTTCTCTCCCAAACTTTAGGAAAGAAAAAAAAGGTCTCATTTTGTTGTTTTGTTCAAGCTAGCCGAATATAGAAAAAGAGAAAGTCTCATTTTTGTTCCTTAAGCTAGCTGAACATACAAAGAAAAATCTCCAACATTTTTTCTCCTTTCCCACCAAAGGATCTTGATAACCAAGCTATCCAAGAAGAACAAGTGGTAGATCGGATTGGTTGAGGACACAGCAGTGAGGAGTCGAAGCTGTATCTAGAAGTCAATAATATTCTGATCTTGTTCTTATTATATTTATTTTCCTTATACCATATCATTTATGGATTAAAGCATGCTGATTTGGTGTTTACACTTCCACTATATTGTAATTTTGGAAAAAGTTTTTAAAATCTACCATTTAGCCAAACCAAGCATGTTTTTCTTTTCGATCCAATAATTGGTATCAGAACTGGTTTTATTATGCATGATTCCGTTCCTATATGTGGCATGGGCTAGCAATTAAATTAAATTATGTATGCTGCAATTTTTTGTGATAAAAATATACGTTATGTATGTTTTGGTTTGCTCTTTTGGTTGTCCATAGAAAATCGATTTACTATGTAAGCTTTCTTCGTTTTGGTTTGTAACAAGGAGGGTGGCCTATCATCGCCATATTTACTCCTTGACATAATTTTTTTTTCATTTTTTTGTATTGTAAAAATTCTATAATTATGAAGATGGAGTAGCCGTGGATCGAAGAAAAGTAGGTAAATATTTTCGGTTTTTATTTTGATTAAAATTTTTTAATTCTTGATTTTTTCAAGTGCTGGAATTTTTATTTTACTATTTACAAATTAGTTTTTAAAATAAAAAATGCCATTAACTCGTTTTTACCGAATAGGTCGGGTCGTGCGAGTGAAGAGTTCGAAGCGAAAGATCCAAGTCCAAAAAAGAATTTTTAGGCCTAAAGGCCTTGTAATTTTCTTTTATTTTTCTAGGATGGACAACCAAAAGTAGCTATTTAATTCATGAGATGAATGGAGGAATGGATGTAAATAATATGCGATATTATGTGAATGTATGCCATTTAGAAAAATTGCCAACCTTTGGTTTTGCCATGCATTCATTATGTATGAGATATATAATGAAACAATATAAGATGGTTAATAAATTAGATCTAGACAAGATGGGATTAATTAAAACTTAAAGATCGGAAAAGATTGAGTAGGAGAGGATGCTCATGTGAGAGTCCACGGTCTCTATGCGATGACCCATTTGCCTGTGGTGAAGTGTTACTCCCCACTGGAGGACATGAATCATAGATATTGCATGGTTTGGGTCTCCTAAAGGATAAGTCTACTCATTGGTAGCAAATGTGACCTCCCATCAAGGCATGGTTTGCAAGTACCTTTAATAGATGAATCAAATGATTGCACACTCAACATGGTTTATCAATAACCTACCCACTGTAGCTCTGTTGATAAATGCATGGACCAAATTAAGGCGCTTCTCAAAGAGTTAGCCATGAAGATGCTTGGTAGCTTTTTGAGTGGGATGGTCCCAGTTTTTCTTTTAATGGATAAAATGACCCACCGTCACTTAGTCCGTTATAGATCAGAAAAATAACCGTAGTATAAAAATTTATTTTTATAAGTTTTGCTAAATCTATCATCATGCATACATGCATCATGATTTTATACAAAGTTCCAATAATTTTGATTAGTATGCTCATTCTTTAATAATTTATATTTTCAGACATAATCACCACAATATGAATCCACTCACAATGCTCTTGACTAATAACAAATTGGAAAACAAAGAGAAATTTAATGAATGGAGAAGTAACCTCGACATTATTCTCTAATATGAACGAATTGCATGGTATTAACGGACAATGAACCTGCACCTTCGGGTGAAAAATCAACTCCTGAGTAAGTCCAGCAATATGAGGGATGGCAGAATGTTGATAAGACTGCCAAGTACTATATTCTGGCTTCTATCAGCACAATATTGCAGAAGTAACTTGCAGGCATGCCAAATGTCGGTGTAATGGTCCATCACCTACATGAGATATTTGGGGTGAGGACCAGGTCTGCAATTGTGAAAACTATCCAAACCTTTCAAAATCTCAGACAAAAGCCTAGTGAACTGGTACAGGATTACATGCTTAAGGTAATCTTTGCGATCATTGAGGTCAAGTTGCTTAGGGCCGAAATGGATGTGGAAAGGCAGATGATCATGATTATCAACAGCTTAAATTCTTTTTTTCAGTAGTTTAAGTTGGACTATGAGCTCAACACCAAGGATTACACCTTAAGTGAGTTGATGAATACCCTCCAGAATACGGAGGAGATATTAAATATCAAGACTAATGGGCTAGAGGCTCATGTGGCATATTCTTTTAAGCCCAAGGGTAAGGGCAAGCAAAAGAAGAAACGTGCAAAGAAAGGGAAGGCCCAAATAGGGGTCAAAGCCCAACCTATGAAAAGAAAGGCCAAAGAGGACACCAAGGAAAAATGTTTCCACTGTGGTGAGAAGGGCCACTGGAAGATGAACTGCATGGTCTACCTTGAGACCGTCAAGAGCAAACAAGGTATGGGTTTCCTAAGTTTGTTAGGAACTAAAAATATGGCAGATTCATCTGATTCTGGGATATTAGATTCAGGAGCCACTTACCATGTTTGCAATTCTATGTAGGGGTTCCAGTAAAGGAAAAGACTGCCTAAAGGCCAGTTTCAAGTCAAGATTATGGATGGATCTTACGTTTTGGCAGAAGCGGTAGGAGTAGTTATCTTAGACTTTCCTAGTGGTTATAGGTTATATTTGGAGGATGTATATTACATCCCATTGATTTTAAGGAACATGATTTCTGTTTTTTGTTTAATAAAATATAGTTATTCCTTATATTTTGAAAATGTTGTTTCAATATATGAGAATAAGGATTTTATTTGTAATG
>JAOTAY010000005.1:33741123-33754257 GCA_025629805.1 Erythroxylum baracoense
TTTGGTTAATAAGTCGGAATTAATTCTAATGAGATTAAATTAATTTTGGGCTTATTGGAGCTTGAATTATTTAAGTCTAATTAGATTTCCCACTTGGATTCTAGGAAGGTTATCAAGGAAATCAAGAAAAATAAAAGGAGGTTATCAGAAAGAAAATGAGATAGTTTGAAGAGAAATGGACGAATTAGATTCGGGCCAATAAAACCGGAAAATTTTAATTAAGAGTTAATTAAATTGAGTTTAAGCCTATAATTAAATGTTAGGCTTACACTAATTAATTGATAATTATGAGCCCAAAGAAACTTTTAATATTGGGTTAGATTTTGATTTAATTAATTAGATTAATTGAATTAAAATTAAAAAAAGGGAAAGGATAAGCAAAACCGAATTCTACATTAGAATTCGGTCATGCTTCTCTTTCTTTGATTTATTGGTTGGTGTTTTAAAACACTTTAAATGAACATGTTATTATTATAGCTAATGTCCAAGTGTGATTAAAGGACAGAAAACGTGCAGCCCTTTGAAGTGGTATGTTGGCTCTCCATTATGTCACAAAACCGTCCAAGTGTTGGACTTGGATGGAGAGAATTCAATTAGTTTTGATACTAATGAATGGTTGGTTTTAATATAGATAACGTTGATGGATTGTAGTGGAGGGGTCGGCAGCTCATTCCATTTGCAAAGATAGAAACGGACGGCATGTTTTAACATCCATTTTTTGATTAAAGAATGAGGTGACAACATAGAAAAACACATAGCTCTTTAGCATTCTCATGATTAAAAGCATTGACGGTTGCTTTTTCTCTCTCTCTCCAGTCTCTCCCAAACCATCCAAGTGTTGGACAATTGGGTTTTGCACAATTCATTTTTTCCAGCTTTTACAAAATGAATGTGTAACTTTTGGCCTCTATTTTTTTTTCTCTCCACCAACTAGCCGAATATAGCAAAAGGTTTGATATTCATTTTTCTTCTCCTTTCCCAACAAAGGATCTTGATAACCAAGCTATCCAAGGAGATCAAGTGGTAGATTAGATTAGTTGAGGACACAGCAGCGAGGAGTCAAAGCTGTAGCAAGGAGTCAGTAAAAATTTCGATCTTGTTCTTATTTTATTTATTTTCCTTATGCCGTATCATGTATGGATTAAAGTATGTTGATTTGGTGTTTACGCTTCCACTATATTGTGATTTCGGAAAAAGTTTTTGAAATCTACCGTTTAGCCAAACCAAGCATGTTTTTGTTTTTGATCCAACACTATCCAATTATCATAACAAAAGTATGCTTTGTTTCCATTACCCACTCTACAATTCACTGTTGGCTCCATAATTTCCTTAAGCTTTATTAGATTTTGATAAACCAAGATTGAGAGTCCTTAAGGGAAATGGACCATAATGGTTTTCCTTTAAGTATATGAGAGTGAAGCCACTTGGTCCATAATGTATCCTTGTTGCACGAAATATGCCAAATCTTTTTTAGCATCCATACCTTGTTGGGAATGGCAATAGGGATTATCCCTATGCCTCATCCTTCTTGGACTTACAAACCTTATTCCATCTAACTCTCATTAACTTTTTTTAGAGTTATGATTTCCCCATAAGAACCTTTGAATTAATTTTTCAATTGTCGTCACTACTCCTTTAGCTAGGAAGATACTAGTAGACCAATAAACTTACAAGGAGTTCAGTATATATTTAATTAGCCGAAGTCTTCCCCAAAAAGATAAGAACCTATTTGTCCAAAGGCTTAATCTCTTTTGTAGTCTTTCCACTAAAGGATAACATTCATAGAAATGAATCCTTCTTGTAGTGATAGTTGGTCCTAGATAGCACAAAGGATATTGTTTCCTTTCCATAGAAGATATTGCAGCTATCTCAGCTTCTAATCCATTTGCACTATTACCCAGTACAAAATGACTCTTTGCCAAGTTGATTACTAATCCTTAAATTTCTCCAAATTGCTTTAAAAAGGACATCAAGATCTTAATTGAATTTGGATGTTCCTTACAAAAGAGTAACAAATCGTCAGTAAAACAAAGATCGATTAAAGTTGCCTTCTTGTATTTACTATAAAACTTGGATCCCTTTTCCTTCTACATATTATACTGCAACAATAAAGTTAGAACCTCCACAAAGGAAGAACAAATGTGGAGTCATAGGGTTACCTTGTTATTCATTAATGACACCTAAAAGAAGGGATGAATTAGGTAATGGTGAATCTAAACAACTAATTTCAATTTAAGAGAAGGAATTTAATAAATATCAATATATGTTGATATATAAAGGTGATTCAATACAAAAAAATCATAGAATCATAAATTAATTTAAAGTGTGGAAAAAATAAAATCTAAAAAGTTGATAATGGTTCAGTAAAAAACCTTTGCTTACATCCACTCTCTTAGACACTTTTTGAAATTTTTGCTAAAACTTTTTTTTTAAATAAGGTGAGGAGAAACCTTCTTACAATAATCTAATTTTTTACATATGTAAACGACAATTCTTTTTGTAATCTTTCTTTAAGGTAAAGAGCAACCCACTCATAGATGAAATTACAACTTAAAAGACTTTACTTCATCACTTTGATAACCTAAATATTGCTAAAAAAATCTTTAGAGAACTCTTTGAGATATGTTTATAGAACACCCAAATAGTTTCCAATGTTTAAACCAATTCAAAACCATATATTTATAGGTTTTAAGGTTAAACTAGTTACTAGAATCAAGAATTAGTGCCTGTTTGGATGAGCTTATATTAGTAGAGCTTTTGTTAGTAGAACTTTTGTCAGTAGAACTTTTCTAAGAATAGCTTTTCTAAGAAACTAGTTGACTGTTTGGCTATCATTTAAAAAAGATATTTTTTAAAAGAGCTTCATACAATAGACTGTTTGGCAACATAAAAATAAAAAACACTTTTAGTTTTAACTATATTTTATTTTTTAATAAAAATTATTTATGCATATAAATATTATTTAAAATATATCAAACAATATGCAAAGCACAATATATTAATTATTATATAATTTTAAACCATATGAAACATAAATGAAAATATGTCTAACCAATTCTTTTGTATGGATTATAACATAAGTAAAACTAATATCAAAAATAAATATTAAAACATATAAAAAAGTCAAAAAATATTATATAAATCTCAAAATAAACATGCAGATGTGTTTGTGGGTATTGTGAGAATTATGTGTAAAGCATAAGGGTAAAAGGAACTAAAAAATAGGCTCATTAATTGATCTGAAAAATCTACCTGAAAAGGTGCTTTTTTAAGAAGTTCCAAATTTGAGCTTCTTAAAAAACTATATTTTAGTTGCCAAAAAAGCTATATCTACTAAAAAAAGTGCTTTTTTATTTTACAGCCAAACACTAATTTTTCTTAAAAAAAGCTTTTGCGGTGAAAAAAATTGCTTATTCACCCTCCAAAAGCTCAACCAAACAGGCAATTAGTCGTTACTAAATATTAGTTTTAATACATTGGTCGACCACTGTTACACATTAGATGACTAATATACTAGTCGTAATAACATTGGCTGGCCACTGCTACCTATTGGTCGACTAATATGCATCTTGGTGGGACATTGAGCAACCTACAACAAAACATTGGACAACTAATATATGATGATAACATTTTTCTACATTGATTAACAACTAAACCATATTGGTCGACCTATACACCCAAAATCATGATTTCAACATCTTCACATACTAAATTTTAATTTTTTAATGCAGAATTAACTTTAAAAAATTTGAAATATTCCCCTAATTATGTTTTACTTGTCACAAGGGTTTTCTTTAAAATTAAAATTTTAATTCCTCTTGATGATTAAAAAGACTCATATAATAAGTTAAAATGATGATGTGTTTATACATGATAAACTTCTAAAGTATTAAAGTAACCAAGTAGGAAGTACAATAAATATTAAAATTCATTCATAACTTTGTTGTGCCTCGTGCTTCCTCAGTTTTGATTTTATTCTTCACTTAAATGAGTTTAACTCTAACTTTTCTCTAGTATCTTTATGAGAAGTATCTTGATTTATGCATGAACACTATTGTTTTTATCAAAAACAAACTCATTAGTAGTACTTATATTTTTTACCATCAAAGTACGAATTATAATCTCCCTTAGTTTAATAGCATCATTTTCCTCGTTCACACATTTGATGCTTTATCTTTATGGGTGTGTCATTTTAGGATCCTTCCTTTCCTTTATCATCATTTTATTTGCCTTTGGTTTTGATTTTTTTACCATTTAAAGTTTGCTTTCTAGTTATTTTTTTCTTCTCCTTGTTTCTGATCTTTTGTGCTATAATACATATTATTTCATCTTATGTATTAAATTCTTTGCTCTTCACCATTTTGTTCATCCTTCAAACACCAAGAAGTCCTCTTTTATTTATTTTGTGAATTAATTTTTTCTTATCTCTTTTCATACATTTTAGCCCATATTTTTCTTTTTTAAATTTAACCCTAAATTCTCTTAAAATTCTATTTTATAAAACATATAATCAACTTTATAAGAAATTAACTAATGACTAAAATAATATAAATGACTCAATTAATTATGATCAAATTAATACATTTAAAACTTACCTCAATACAAAGATGCAATATGTATGATAAAAATGCAAATAAATTAAAAATTAAATCTAAGTGTTACTAAATTTTCTCCTTTTTTTGGTAGATTTTAAAAAATCTTGATAAAATAAAAGAAGGATTATTTAAATTAAAACTTTGGATAAATCAATTAAAATAATTTGGTCAAAATCAAATGAAATAATAAATAACTTCCATCTCTCCCTTTTAAAAGATCATATCGCTTGATTGAAGTGTAATATATGATTTAGTATATGACATGCTCTTTTCATAAAAGTATGTCTAATAGTGATTTTAAGCAAAAGTCATGTTTCTTTGTTTCTCATAAGGCCTATAACAATAATGAACTTGTTTTATGCCATTTTGATGATTATGAGGCATATATGAATTAGAAGAGTGTTGTATGCTACTTTAATGTGTCCTTATACAAAAATTATGCCTATTTTTGTCTTGTAAACTATGTTTTCTAGGTTTTAATTGTGAACCATATATGATTGCATAGAATTTTCCTTGTTCTTAAGGCATAGAGGATTATAGATGAGCATGTGATTTTTGTACGTATTAAAAAAATACAACGCACTCATTTGATGACTTCAACATAGGTTCATCAAACTAAATGCCCTCTTTTAAAAAATTTAGTAGAACAGATGGTACACTTTCGTAAGTGAAACTAGTTCCATGCCTATCATTACAGCTCTTTAGGACTCCAAGTATGTTATTCAATTTTTCACCACTCATAATTATTCTAGATAAGGTCTCTTCTAGTTGACAGATCTCTGTATTCAATGATTTATTTCATATAATAAATCATGCTTATTGCATTGGTAAGAAACACACTCTTATGTTATATCATCTCATGCATATGACATTTCAATTTTTTATTCTCAATCATGTGCATATCTAAAGGATTTTAGACATCTTATTTGGAAGATAATGTCTTCCTTTTCAAACTTATCATTTCTAGGATTTTAACAAGTTCTTTATAAGAAAAATCATCATCATTATTATCACAATCTTTAACATCAAAAGATTTTGAATTAAATGATACCTTATTATTATTCTCTATAAAGTCACATGCTTGCCATCATAATTTTGGATTCTTCAATCTTTGAATTGCTTATATTATCTAAAGTGACATTTCATGCTTTTATATCTTGTATTCTTCTTTCTCTTTCTTCTCACTTTTACTTTCTTTCTTACTACTTTTCTTGATTCATTAGTGGTATCATATGTAACTCTAAGTCTGTATCAAAGACCATAAGCATTTTTACATATAGACACACTATTTAGCAGCTTTCTATCAAAAGAACCAGGAAGAACTTACATCATCTTATTATTCAATGCCTTCAATCTCTCATTATTAGCATCGTAAGAAATTTTGCCAATAATATCCCACAATAGGAATATCAACTCATCTTTTTTTTATTTTAGGCTTTGAGCCAATCTTTGGCTTTTTTAGGATTCGGGCTAGGATTAGGCTTAGTTCTTTCCATTTGAGCTTCAAGTTGAGGTTAGACTTGAACTTTATAGTCTGAAGTCTGATGTTCTTCCATATACTTAAAGATGTCATTTTCTATATGTAACAAAATAATGTCATTTTGTATTTTAATGAATAGTTACTTTCAAGCATGTTATATATATTAGTTACTTTCAACTAATATTAATGAACTAGGGCTTAACATATATTATACAATGCACATATGCAATCTCTAACCTCTCAAGGCTCTTCGTAACGGTTCTTCCCATAACACTGCTTTGTTCTATTTATAATTACAACCAACTTAACTAGTCATCATAATTACAAACTAATCATTATAATATATAGTTTATGGATAAGATTGACTAGCCATTCATTAACATTCAACTAGTTGAAAATCATTCAATAGGAAAATCGTCTAGTTAAACCCTTAACTAGATAGAAATTTTCCTCTTAGTAATCTTCTAAAAGAAGCATCAACTGGTCAATAATAACCCTTCAGATACGAATGAATAGTGCATATTGTTGGTGAGCAATACAACTAGTGTACGGTGTTTATCAGCAAAAAGTCCATTTTATGAACAATTTTTGACATTACTATTCACATAATAAGTCATCCAAGATTAATTTTTAACATTTCAAATTCTTCAAAGACTAAAAACTCTTTTATTTGACTAAAAACTTGAATCAAAACTAACATTTCTCAAAGTTTATTGGAAAATCAAAAGGTCCTTTAGTTCAAAACAAACTTCCTCATAATTATAAAAGGATTTATACTTTACACCTTACATATAATTCATTATGTAATAATTGAGCTCCTAATTCATTAAAATGAGTAATATAAAGTTACAAGAAAAATTACAATGACTGTTACATATGGAATGATTTCATCCTTTCTTGTTCTTGGTCCACTTAACTTCAATTGCCTTAAATCTCTCGTGAATTGCATATATGCTCCACATTTCTTCATTTTTGGATTGCCCAGTTGATTAGATTGGTTTCTTTTCTCATTTTACCCTTCCATTAAACTTGATCTTTCATATATTAGTTAGGTCTTTCTTAAATTATTTTACTAAAATTGTGGTTTAAGAAGACTCCAATCATGATGATGATGATGATGATGATATTGATAATGAAGAATTGAGTAAGGTGTAAAAACTTATACAAGGGTTGTGCAAAAAAGTAGGAGGAAAAATGTCAACAATAAAGAGGTGGGTGAGCATAATGAAATTAATAAGGATAGTGAAAAGTCATCAATAATTGAAGTTGAAAAATGCTCTTGACTCAAGGAATGAAACAAAGCACTACTCAACTGATTAAAAAGATATTAAACTAAAAGTGAGAAAGGTAGCAATAGCAAAAAGGAAGCATCAATATTTAAATATAAAGTTTTTATTTATGATCCCGTATATAATTTGTCTCAAATTACCACTTAGAATGAAATCTATAAATGGAAAACAATTTAAAGAGACAGTGATAAGGTATTTAATCAATGAAAGGTATTCGATTTTGCTTGATAAGAATTAGAAAATAGTAGTTATTGCAAGATGTGTAATAATTGTTATCTATGGAGAACTAGTACAAGTTTGCATAGTGATAGGAAATTTTGTTTTTCTGTTCACCTAAATTATGAACATAACTTTAGCAAGGTGTACAAATATAAGAGGATTAGGGTTATGTGTTAGTGAATAATGTGTTTGGAGAGCTCTATGACATTTCATCTATCAATTTGTGTATATATATCTAAGCAGTATGTGGTCAATTTTACAATTTATTTTATTGAGTAAAAAGAAAAGTAGTTAAAATTTGTGAAAAGAGATGTCAAGCCTAAGTTTGGCATGTTGTGAGATTATACTAAATATTTATAAAGGTCAATTTTAATAACATAATGAAGATAAAAGTTGAAGAATCTATGTTTAATAAAGAAGCAACAATTTTTTTTAAATTTCTATATGGCTTTTGATTATTAAAAAAGGCATATTGAATAGTTATGGAAGGATATTGGGCTTTTTCTAAAGGACCTTTAAATGGAGTCTTTCTAATTGATGGTGGTGAGGATGTCAATATTAAAATACTTCCTATTTATAGGGTACTAGTTGACACTGAAAATATAGTAACATGGTTATGAAACTTAACCTGCAAAATGAAGATAAGAATGATTGGTCTATTTTTGGTGATAAAAAGGTAAGCAATCTACTTATATATACATTTTTTATTATTATTTAGTTATTATTTCATGACTCAATGTGATAGTAATAACAAATTATTTACTTATTGTTAATTAGGACTTATTGCAAGCCATTAAGGAGCTTCTCCTTAAGCCATAAGATAGGTTTTGTGTAAGAGATATATTATCTAAGTGGAAAAAAAAGTGCATAGGAGTTTGAAGATATCTATATTCTTTTGTTAGTTACTAAATATACTAATGAACCTAGATAGGAAAGCAAGTTACAAGAACTAAAGAACGTAAACATAATGCATATAAGGACTTCTTCAAAGTGCTTTTAGAAAAATGGTGTAGAGCATTTATGAAAACTAAAGTTAAAAGTTGGATTGTTGACAACAATCTATATAAGGCATTCAATGGAAAGATTGTTGGAGCTATAGGTAAGGCAATTGTTTTTATGTTTAAAGAAAAAAAAACTTAAGTCATGAAGATGTGGCAAGTAAAGATAAGCATATCGAATTCGAATAGCGATCACATTTTTTCCCAAGCTTAAACCTACCTAAAGTTTACAAAGCCCGAGTAGGTTAAGCTTTAAGATGGGCTCGAACTCGAGAGAGCTAGTAAGGCTAGATCTAAACTAGTTTAAATCAGAACAATTTTGTTTTAGAGTGAATCTTGATCGAATTAGACTTGGTTAAAAAAATTAGGTCAGGTTAGTTCTAAATTCTAATATCCAATAACTTGAAATAGAAATGATGGTACGAACTCTAACTAGATGATGTCATTTATATTGTTAATCCCAAGAACAAAAGTTGTACTTATAGATCATTTGATGTTTTGTGGATCTTTTATTGCCATACATATAGTGTAGTTATTTATAATAGAGACAGGAATGAAGATAATGTAAGTGATATCCAAAGTCTATATACTTGACCATTTATGAAAATATGATGAATCATGTACAAGGTGAGTTGTTTTAGCATAAAACTAGTAAACACCAATAGAGCACCTATGAAGAGTTTGTTTGGTATAATAAAGAAGAAGAGAGTGATAAAGCAAAATGGCCATATCTAAGAACTAGTTCAATTTCAAGAAAAGATAGAGCTATGCCTTAAAAAATCATGTTTATGAAAAGGTCATTATAGGGCAAAATTTTGTACAAGTAATTTCAAGTACTACGCAATCTATTTAACCACTATATCTTAGATACGTTAGTTACTTAGCCACTTATGATTTAAATTAATGTTATTTCATATTTTCATATGTATATATATATGCATTGGACTTTTCACTTTCAATTTTTGATACTTTAGTTCATACCAACGCCAATACTGTAGTAGTAACAATAGCTAATAATTATAGGATTACACCAACGATCAAATCAAGGATTGCACTAATAAAATATAGCAACTCTTAGATATGTCTGAAGACATCAACTTTTCTATATTTTACATTTTTATATCAACTTCTCTATATCGTGTATGTTCTTTTAATATATTGAATTAAATTGTGCATAGGGTACAAATCCTTAATGTAAATTGTCTAAGAGACCAAGAAAAAAAATTTAATGTTGAAAAAAGAGCAATTGACAATGACCTACAGTATATATATAAGAAATCAAGAGGTACTCAGTCTAAAGTTAGCTTAAGGAAGACGCCAGTGCACAATGCTCAATTAAGCAATACAACTTTTAGACTTGTTACAAAATTAATTTCATTAGAAGGAAGACTAATAACAAAAGAGATGACTCTACTCAAATTTATCGTAATTAATATTAATTGTTTTCATTAGTCCTATACAGCTCCACCAAATAAAAACAATAATAAAAAAAGAAAACAGCCATTAAGAAATTAGTTTCTCATAAAAGAAAGCTTGGGATTTAAGAGGTTTATGCTAAACATTCGTTGTCTAATTTAATTTGATTTTGGAACATATGATGAATATTATTATTGAGATAATTTGTATTAGCTTTTATTTTCATTATATCCTGGTTATATTTTATACTAACTATTTTTATACAGTAGCATGTGTGTAAAATTAAAATTGTTGATTGCATGTTATCTACTTTAGAAATGTAGCTTTCGTATTTTTCCTTTGTGATAAAATTTTTTAACTTAATATATACCTTTGCTATTTGTATAGAGTATAAGGACTAATAAGCATTATAAAGGGAGCTCCCACTTTCAGTTCATATTCTTCATTCTCTTTTCATCAAACATTCTTCAACTCAACAATAATGATGTTAGTTTCTGTCTGGACAACATGAATATAAAGAACATCTAACTAATAATCAAAACATATGATAATCACACCCATGCGCTTCCTTAATTTAGTATTTTTTACTCTCACTTGGTTAGAATTCTTCATATGTTTTATTAGAATCACATAAATATGTTGGAAATCTAACTATTGAAAATTTTACCTTTTATATTATCTTTTCTATTGAAGATTCCATATATTGCAAATGTATTTCTAATTCAAATACGTTTTAGAAACTTTTTTTCATATATCAACACTGCAGTTGCGACTTTCTAGTGAGCTTTCAGATGATAACACCAAATTTGAAATAGTAACAATTTTACAAGAATGGTAGAGATGCTTCTTTTAAAAAACTTTCACAATTGTATCATGCAACTAAATGGGACAAATTGGTATACACCTCACATGTGTGTAGTGAGACCCATACATACCACACCATAAGTTTGTATCATACATAGAGTAATGATATAACTAGCGATGTGAGTGTTGACTATTAGGTCAAATGAGTTAACACTCTCTATAGGCACTTATGTTAACAAGGATAATAAAATGGACTCAATTCATTTATATTTATTTTCTCAATTCATTGGAAAAGTTGAATAAATGTGTTTAGATTGAGCTTTAATAATAACCTATTCTCCCATCAAATTGAAAGGAGTAGTCTTAAATTTCAAAATCTAAACGATGTGTACCATGAAAAAGATTGGCCGGGTCCTTCAAGTGCAGACTCGGACTGTCCCGTCATCTTTTACAATCAAGATATATAAATATAATATGAAAATTAACAATTAAAGAATGCCAATGTTTGCTTGAAGATAATCCTAAACCTTTGCATAAAAATAAAACTTCAATATGTATATTTAATATGTAATTATATTTTTATAAAATAAAGTAATTCAGTTTGGAAATTTTTCTTACTATATATTTTGTGAGAAGTCAACTTCTATTCTCTGTTGACTCTTATATAGTTAAAGCTCATAATCATCAAAATCACACGCATATGCAATAACACCACGAGGACCCCACCTCTTCCCTGAAGACTCGAACTCTCATCTTAGCAATGGGAATGGTTCAAAAGTCAAATCACGGGAGGCAGATATGATACGATGTTGGGTAAGTTGTACCCATTCTTCGTTAGCGAAATCAAAAGGTTGGGTCCTGAAATAAGGTTGGTTGATAGGATGAGATCATATTTTCTGTATCAGTTATTATATTTTATTAAAGTTTTTTATATATTTACTTAAATTATATATATATATATATATATATATATATATATATATATATATGAAATTTAATAAAATAAAATAAATAGAACATAAGATTTGATGAGTTAAGGACCAACCCCTCTCTTTCCATTTTCCAAAATCTCAGCCTTAATGATCAATAAGAATTTGTTAAAAAGCACGCAAATAAGCATTTTTTATTGGATACAGAATTAAATGGTTATGCATGTCGGCTTGATAACGATACTAAACACAACAAGTCCGAAGGAATGAAAGGTTAAAAGACGAAAAAGGCTGTTTGGTTTCTGAAACATGAATAACTCTGGACCTTTCAGCCTGGTATGCAATCCATTATAGGGGAATACTTATCTCACCCAAGATATGTTACAAAGCTTGAGTTCCAGAGATCTGATAAAGAATAAACAAGGTTCGATAACGGTTTATATTCCAATTGCAAGCTACAAAATTTTAAATGAACAATGTTGACTACTAATCAATCAATTTATCGTTCAAAACTTAAATTGCCTTAGGTAACTTAGATGACCAATAAATCTAAAATCATGTTTGATCCAACAATCCCCTCTACTTAATAGAAAGTAAATCATAGAATATCTCGTATTGATTAAATATAAAAATATTAAAGGATTTATAAGTAATAAGGATTAACTATCTAAATAATTAGGTTTAGTTATTTTGACAATAATTAACTCAAACTTAATTCTTATTAATAGACTCTATGCTCTGATCATATTAAAAATTTTAATATGATATCGAAGTAGGTTTAATTGAGATTATTAATTTTCTAATTGTCCGTTTCAATATTCAGGCCTGTTTAGTTACTGTAATTTTTTTTAACTAAAGTAAATTACAGCTAAGTTGAAAATCAAGGAGAGGCAGAAGGAGCGGTGTTAAGAGGAACTGGAAACGAAATACTCAACAAAAGAATGCCATTTTCTTATTATTATTATTAAAAGAATGTGAATTGTGAAAGGTGATAGGTGAAAGGTAGGTGCGGTTTGTTGGGTTCAACAGCCAAATCCTATATACACTTATAAAGCATCACCTTATTCCAGTCCTTTGATCCGAGTCGCTATCTATAACGCCGTGTTTGGTTACTGTCCCCGTGAGCGGGGACAGTTGACAAAATAACTTAATCCTGTGCCTCTTGATTGTTTGGTTACTGTCCCTGCAGTTTTTGTCTCCCGTCTCCGGTGAACAGGGACACAAAATTTTGTCCCTTCGAAAATCGAAGGACAAAATACATCGTCCCTGTCTCCTGAACAAAACAGACGCTCCTACCCCTATACCGTCTGATTTTTCTTATTTTTCTAAAAATTCTCTTTTGATTTTACTATCATATTAAATACCCTTTGATTATTTTTGGACATGAAATTATTTTTAAAAATA
>JAOTAY010000005.1:33766855-33791822 GCA_025629805.1 Erythroxylum baracoense
TTATTAAATTTATTATTCATATTAATTATTCACAAATAAGCTACATAATAAAATTTCAACAAATATTATAAAACATCATATGCAAAAAAATCTTAAAAATTCATATCACAAATATCTAATATAAAAAATAACATATTTACAATAAATCAATATTACAAATAATTTTTAAAAAATTTAATATAAACCTGTTTAAAATGAGATAGCTACAGATCCTCAACGTCACAACAAATGAACAATCAAAATCAGTTGAACGCGTACACTTTTTAAAGATCAAAACTTGAGAGCAGATGCGATACCTGAAATAGCAAAACAAAGACAAAAATTTGGCGAAGAGAGAAAATGAAGAAGAAAGACCGAATGCTTCTCAAATGAAGAAGCTTTCGGCCTTATAACCAAGGAGAGAGCCATCAATAATGCTGGCTCTCTCAACGAGACAAAAAATGCAGGGTGCAGAACTCTCTGCACCCTGCAAAAGCTGCCCATCCCGCCATTGGGAATGGCGGGATGGGCCCTCACCCAGCCGAAGTGAGTGGCGGGGTGACATGGCGGGGTGACGTTTTTATCCCCGCCAAAACGTTTGGCGGGGAACTGGACACGTAGCCCACCCCGCCAATTACTGTGGCGGGGTGGTACTATACCCGCCACCGCCTTTGGCGATGTATCCTACAGTCAGATTTGTCCCTTTTTTCTGGTACAGATCAAGGATTGAAAACAAAATTTGTAATAAATCAAGAATTTAGCCTCAATTTCATTTAATTCCAGCCTATCCCGTCAGTTTCTTTCAAACATAATTGTAACTCAAGTCCTTTCCCCTTTTTCAGGATTAATGGTTTTGTAGACTACAGTTTTAACTCTTTTATACGCTTGTTGTTGCAATTATTAAAAATGGTTCTTTCGTCTTTCGTGCTTTAATTATTTTTAGGATACACACTAGGCCTATCCCAAACTAATCTAGAAGCCCAACCCACTTGAATTAGCTGAAAACGTTTGGAGTGTGATGAAAGAGGAAATGCAGAAAAGATTTTCCATTACTAAATTGAATGCTTTATAAAACCGTTGCTGTGCCAAACCTTCTCTTTATACTCTTTTTATTGGAAGTTGTGGGTTCACTGCATTGATATTTGTCGTTAGATTTGGTATTTCTAATCGCTTATGCTGAAGGGATAGTAAATTATTTTTTATTTTTATTTTGGTATATAAAATTTTAAGTTTTTTAGTTAAGTGTTTAAACTTTTAAAAATAGAATAACTCAATTTAAAAGATTAAGTTAGTTAATATTTCGTTGATGTAATTGAGGAAACAAAGTAAACATCGACATTTAAAGAGGTACGTGGTATTTTCTTTTTTTTAATAATTTTTAAACATTAAAAAATTTACCATATTTTAAATACATAACAGTCAATATGTTCATAACATAAAATTCAATAATTATGTTAATGTAAACGAAAAGTTACGTAGCCTTTTTAAATATCAATTTTATTCATAAAATGCTAATAAAAATATTTTTTAAATTGAATTGTTCAATTTTCTAAGATTTATATACTTAATTAAAAATTTTAAATGCAAAACATTTCAACATTTTGTGGTTTGTTATCCCTATGCCAAATCATAGCTACAAGAACTAGATAAGTAAATGCAATCACACAAGAGATTGTGGCCAAAGCCAAAGCAGAGAGGAGGGCATGGGCATCAAACCTAACCCCTTCATGTGGTAGAGTAGCTGAATTAGAAATTAACCTAGAAAAGAGTTCCTCCACAAGATCCGTGTATATGCTAATTTTAGAAAACATGGAAAAACAACTGGAGCTGTGATGATATATATACAAATAGATAGTTGTACAACTATTAATGCCCTATATTGGCGCTACAAGTACAACTCCACCTCCTGAAATTAAGGATTCATACTACAAGAAAAAGTGTAGACGACATACTATTTATAGCAAAATCATCATCTTCATCATTATCCTGATCAATATTATTGATAAACTCTCTAAGTATTTGAAAAGATGCCCCATGAAGTACTTCACGCCAAATCCTTTTGCCACTTTTGGCTGACATATGACCGTACAAATTACAATTTGGTTTTTGGATGCTTTGACTTCCTATACCCTGAAATTTCAAGCCTTTTTTTTATTTTGCTTTTCAGAAATATTACATTATTTGACGTTTGATTGATTTGTTTTAGAAGAATATTTTCCTTCTATGGAACACAGATATTGTCCTAACATGGAGAATTATTAATCGTGGCGGTTTGAAAAGAATGTCTCCCAACTGAAGCCTATAAAGTTATCGGTTGCTAATCAAAAGATAAACCCTCTGTATGTATACTGAATATGTCGGTTTTCACGTATATAAATTGGTGTTACATAAGGCCTACAAGTTAAAAGTGTAGACAGAAAAGGTCTCATTTGTGTACAGTACAGAACTTGGTAAACCTTGTCTATGCTATGAATATACTGTACTCGTTACAAGCTTAATCCGTAACTAATCACTTTTCCATGTATATAAAATCCTTCAAATTTCAAGGATATAGTGGAAGGCAGTGTATTGATTAACATGGAATATGAGCCAGACTTACCAAACCTATTGGAGATGATCTTTAATCATAAGAATAGTGGAAGTAGCTAGCAAACTCACATGGCCAAAATTAGGTGAACTTGAAAAAGTAGGTTTGTATACATGAACAATTACGCCACCACATCCCTTAATTAGTTGTTTTTAATGGCTGTCGGTTGTAATTTATTAGGATTGTAAATCCTTATTAGAAGAACATTCTCCATTAAAAGGATTGCAGGATCAGGCATACCTTATATCATTGGACACCGTACCGTTAAACAACTTAATCGTTACGAAGACTTGACAATAAACTATTTCGCAAAATATCCCAAAACCGTGTAAATTAAAACAAAAGAAATATATATGTATAATGTACTTGCTAGTATACTTGCACACATTCATACATAAATATATCTGTGGCTTGAATGTCTCAGAATCGGTTGCAAATTTTGATGAAAATATTATTCTAATTGACTTTTGCAGTCATTAATTATCATTATCTTAACCCAACAATTTGCATGCCTGCAACTATATATTGTCTAGTAGTTATAAATTTTATCTCTACGAGCAATTGTATTAAAATATGGAGTTAAGCAAACTTGGATCATAAGGTAGGCTTAGTTGACCAAATGCTTTATTTCAAAAGTCAACCAAAAAAATACTGGCAGTGGGGTTGCATCGAAGAGTAGGACTGTTGAAATTGAAGAATATAAAATTTTTGGAAGAGAGACAAGTTTCATTAAATATGATCATATATGTTGTTAATCATTGTCATTATAAGCAGATCATATCATACATGTACTTCAAATAATCAGGCAAGAAAACTTTAACTGCTTTAATGTCTAATTAAATTATTACACATTTCTATCAACATAAGTTTGTCATTGTTGGATGAATAATTAAAGCTTATAATACTTGGGATCTGCATATGAAGATCTTGTATTTTGTTGTGCAAGTCGAAGACAAAAGAGGAACTAAAACCAAATCTAAAGTTGAAAGCGCGCTTATGATATATGATGCCGATTAATGCTCATATTGAACAATGATATATTCTAGTGTTTTGCTAAGCATCATGCTAAGAAACCGATGCCATGAGGTAAAAGTTGCTGAAAACTTCCAAGTAAGTTGCGCAAATAAAAAACGAACCATGGTGTCATAGCTAACGAGAGTATAGATGAAATCATCCAAATTATGGTCTTGAGCAAGCTAAGTCATGCCTGAATTGCAACTTACTGAGTCCAAAAAGTCTAAACCAAGTAAAGACCGTTACATGTTTGCTCCACCTGATCAAATTTCTTCCTATATATGGGTTGTTTGTCATTCTTCTTAGGTTTGAAGTTCATTTTATAAGAAGAAACGTGATGCGATGAAAACCTTCATAAATATTTAGATGATATAAATATGTTTAGGCACCAAGTTTCTCCTGCCAAGTTACATGAAGATTTCGCTATTTAAGACCATATCAATTGGTAACATTATTTAGTCTGAAAACTTGTAATTGAGGGTGATCCCAAAGTCTTATATTGACAATACATACACAAACGTGAATCATTTATCATTACTCCTGTTGTTAGGTTTTGAATACCACATTTGATTATCAAAAACAAGAAGCAGAAATTATCTTTGTTTTTTTTTTCCAATTTTGAAAAGAATCTTCCGTTCCTATTGAAGAAAATTAAGATAGACTGATAGAGGGTCATATGCTATATGTTCGTTTTGGTCAAGAAATAACCGAAAATGAAAAAACAGTAAAGAACAGAAAAAGTGTTTCAGCTTAAGCAAAAATTGAACTTGAAGCCGAGGAGCAAATCACGGGCCCTTTTAGAACTGAAATCAGGTTTACATTTGGCATGGACTCCGCCTTTGATAAGAGTGGGTGGAAATCCTAGCTACTTGAAAGGCATCAACAATATAAAATATTAATCTCCACTTTGTGTATGTTTTGGGATATACCTAACCTAAACAATCTGTTTTTTTGTTTCCACATATCTGTACGCATATGAGATTGTATTTCACAGGACGAAGATTAAAGTAGGATAGGGAAGGAGAAACAAGTATAAATTAAACGCAAATTCATACACTTCTGCTTATATTTATATCCTTGATATTGACTGTATATGTATTTAAGAAATACTTGCTAACCGATTAACGTTTATAATGTGATAGAATATTAATGTATTGACATACAAGAGACCACCTTAATTATTTCTAGCCAAATCTTTAGAATCAGCATGAACTGAATATTTTGGTGGAAGAAAGGTATAAAAAATACGTGGAGTATTCTATTTATATTATAATTAAACTCTATACTATGCATCTTTTTTTATTTGATTTAAGTTCACATTGTCTTTAAATTGATATGAATAATTATATAATGTGTAATCTTTATTTTTATTAACATAAGTATTAAATATAGGTGTCTTTAATTTTATTTCATTTAAAATAGTTCACTATCAATTATTGTAAACAATTTATATCAAATTAGTAAGTGTAATATTTTTACAAATAAATTTAAATTATAATATCAAATAACATTTTATAATTTTATAGTGAACATTAAATAAGAATGATCCTTTATTAAATAATTACATTGTATAGAAAATTGAAACAATTAAATGTGATTAATAATTTAAAATAATTTTATGTAATAGAAATACAAATTATTTTAACAGTAAACATGAATATATAATTTTAATCAAATATTAAGAAAATTAGTTATTTACATATTCATAGTCATGTTGAAATTTTAAGTTTGAATAAAACTAACATTGCTCATGCTTTTTCACTTATTTAACAATGTGCATGCTTGATAAGTTGTATTTGTTTAATTTCAAACTTCATATTTTCTTCTATGGTACTCCTCTTTATAAAATCATAAGAAATTAACTCAACGTCATTAAATTTTTAAAAATATAAAACTCCTAATAATCACCCTATAGTCAATGTAACATGAAGAAACATATGAAAATAATATAAAGTTTTCACTCTTTTTCATGGAAACACAAAAGAATTTTAATTTTTAATTGTAAAAAAGTAAATGGTATTTATAGATATAAGAAAATTTTCAATTTTGCATTGTATACTTTCGAGAAATATGTGAAATTTTTAAAATTTTAATATACTTCCCATAGTGTATTTATAGAAAATAGTTGCTAACATTTTTATTTTTATGTTATTTTTAATTATTATAATGATAATTTATTATTTTACAAGTTCAAAATCAAAATCACCTTTTTATCATACACACGTGGAGAATATTTATAATAACTTATTGTAAGTATATGTTTTTAATAAATTCCATAATTTGCTTATAAATGAAAAAAATAATGATGTACTATATTTTGTTAATTTTTATAAATAATAGTTGCTTTCACCATAATATATTATATATGCATGATTTTATAATAAAAGTTATTTTTATATACTTTTCTATGCATTGACACATTATGATTAATGAAGACATTAATTCTTTTAAAAGTTATATATATATTTTTTGAGTTATTATATATGTGTTTCATAGATGTGAAATATAAGATAAAGATGTTTAAAAGCATCATGATTAATTCTTTTTCATATGTGTATGGATGTAAATAAATAACTATATACTTTTTGTGCATGTACTAAATATATAACTAAGGAAACATTCAACATTTTAAATGTACTTTCACATAATTCCAAACTAAATATAGATTAATATTTAAAGCATATTTTTTAAATTAAATGTATTCCATGATATTAATACATTTAATAATGGATAAATTTTTTATATAATAAAATTTAAATAAAGAGTCGTGCATTCTCGAATCAAGACAATATTAAACATGTTAGGATATGATTTTATATATTTATGCATATATTAATTGTAAATCATCACTAGAGTTAATAAATTGCTTTAATAATTTTTATTAATTATTTATTAAAAATTAGAGCTACTTATTATATAGTATAGTTTTTCATCGGACTAACTGATTAAAAAATGCTATTATTTTGAATTTTTTTTACTTCCTTGTCTAAAATTCTAAAGTTTTTCACTTTAAGTGTTTAAACTTTAAAAAAATTAAACAACCAATAATATATTAATATTTAACAGGTTACGTAACTCTTTATCTTTTTTAACATAATTTTTAAGCCTCCTATAACAAATATATTATTGGTTATGTTTCGGAAATGTGATTACTTTTTAATATTCAAGAATCATATAGAAAAGAAGACTTCATGCAGACTATTTAAATGTTATTCTTTACATTGTTTCGTTGGTCATATCAATAAAATATTAACATAAATATTAATAGAAATAATATTTTAAATTGAGATGTTCCGTTTTTAAAAGTTTGGATAGTTAATTAAAAACTTTTAAAAGTTGAATGCTAAAAAAATTAAAAAAGGGCTTGGAAATTTATAATTTATTATTCCTTATTATTAATATATAATAACTTATTATATATTTAAACATTATTTAGTTTTATAAATGTATTCACATAGAAATTTTATTTTTTTGGTTTTTCAATGCATTTATTTAAAATGGTTAAATATATGAAGAAAGAACTAGTTGCCACTTATAATAAGATAAAGAAGTATAATACATTATGTTATAAATATTATTTTTATACACATGTCTATTCTCATGTTCTTCCTAATGATAAATAATTGAGTTTTTCATTAACATATATAGATAAATTTAATTTATTATATATTTAATTATGCTTTATTTTTATATATGCATTTAAATAGAAAAACTTATACTTTGTCTTGAATTTAAAATGTAATTATTTATGTTTTTCAAAATATGTAAATAAATTTATATCATATCTTGATCTTACGAATGCATTGATTTAGTATTTTATATACTATGATTCAACTTTTTAAATTCATTGAAAAAATGAATACAAAGCCAAGAAATACATTGTATTGCATTATGAATCTTTTTAATATATTTAGTTTGTATTTGTTCTTATAGAAACTTTTTATGAAATTAAAATGAGTTCTTCATTATTATATAAATCAATTTTAATATATGCATTTATTTAGAAAAATATGTGGTATCTATTTATTTGACTTATGATTTATAAATACATCTATTTGGAAAAGGATATATTGTGTCTTGAGTTCATAAATACATTAATTTATTTATAAAGTTAACATTTTCTCCGTTTTTAATGAATATTAATTTAGCATAAGCTTAAGTTGTATTTATAGTCTATCATTATTCTTTTCTTATATATCTTTAATTTTTCTAGTCATTTAAAAAATATAAAGAACTCCACTAGAATTTAAATTTTGGTAGAGTTTTTTCACCATCATTTCTTATTGAGTCCTTTGACTTGATTAATTTTACTTTTATCTAAATTAAATATGGTAAATGAAGGATAGAAAATTATGATAAATGGTTGAGTTCTTCGATCAGAATGGAGTTTGGAAATGTGAAGGGGCAAATGAGCTAGTGTTAGGTGAAACTAGAAGATGTATATTAAAAATCCATGCTAGTTTATTGTCGTAGTAGTTCTAACTTTCTACAAATCATAAGTAATGATTGATTCTCCTTATTAGTAAAAAGAAAAACGGAGGTCTAATGATATCGAAACCAACTTGTTGAAAAGCAAAGTTTAAATTTCCTTTGATCTTTTTTGTTAAGTGCAAAAACATTAATTTTTTTAGTTATAGACTAATAATCTAAATTTCAGATAATATTTTCTTATTTTAAAAAGCAATTATAATTGATATCGGGTAGAATATGCAACAGCAACATACATAACAGTATGGTATGCGATGTATCCAGAATTTTTAGAAATTTAATAATATGCAAATTTATCTTTAATATAAATTATAAACTATAAATATATAATTATTTTTAAATAATTTATTTTTATAATTGATCCGATCAGATTAAATTGCGACTTTCTTTCCCAATTTAATAATTATTATCAATCAATCTGATAATAAGTTTTATGTTGCTTAAGCTTAAAAGATAATAAGGAGAATGGACGCAAGTGGGCTTGTTATTCTTTTAGTAAAATGAATAAAGTGATAAAAATGATAATTTCTATCCTTTTCTTTGCGGTTAGCAGACAATGGCTTCTTATTTTCGGAGTGGTTGAGTTAAAAAAAAAAATCGCGGGAAAGATGGGTGCCGGTTCCTCTGGGTCCCACTCATCAGTCCGACAATGACACCTCCTCCCCATTCTCAGCCTCTTGATTGTTTTAAACTCTCGAGATCTAACCTGTAGGTCCCACTCTCTCAAATCAAACCTTTAACGTGACACGTGTTCCATGGTCAACGGTCCTGCTTGAATCCCCGGTCGACAGCTGCCTATTATATAATCTCTTTATAATGTCACATTCCCAATTCTACCCCTCAAGCTCGTAACGGCTGTTCAAAAGAGCATTCTTCGCGAAGAAGATTGCTGGCTCTTGTTGCTACAAAGCCTTTCACTCACGACCCAACTAGGCAGTAGGCACCCCTTCCTTTTCTTTTTTTCAACAAAATTTTCTAATATTAATATTTTAAACATTCTAAGTGTGAAAAATTTTACATAGTAATGCATATGCATACTTTAACTGAAGCTGACTAAATCTGTCTTCACTTTCAACACTTAACTAGATGTTCATGATATATATATATCGTTGATCGAAACGGCCAAAACCCACGAAGCAGTTACTGCTTTTATATCCTCCTTTTTTCCTGTTTTTTGGTGTGAACAAAATGGGTTAATCTAGCTTAGCAAATGTTGGGGAATTTGTCTTCTAGATACCTTTAGTCGTGCAAGTACTAACCTCCTCCCTGTTTCTCGTATATAATTTTGTTTATGAGCTTACCCTCACAAAGAGAAATTAAAACTAGCTCGAGATAGATCTTTTAGTACAAAGTGTTAACTTCAGTATATAACCCTAGCGTTCATTTCATTGCATCATAGCTTATCTTAATTTCGTTGGACCATCAGGTATCTGTTGATTGAATATAACTCTTGGTATATGTTTTGTTTGTTAAGGAGTAGCTATAGACCATATTTATGGGTATAGAATATATCATTCGGATGATACAAGCCAAAGATAATTTTTGCTTTAAAAATAGAGTGGGCGTTCTTTGTATTAGGTTAATGAAATAGTTACTATTTTTGTTCTTTGTAGATTGGATTTTCTCCTTTTCTCTTCTGTTTTTGGATTGCACACCTCATTTCAATGGCCGCCATATCACGGTTCACCAACTCTTTTAATGGCCTTTAGTTTAAGAGGTACAATATATACATTATGCATTATCTCTCCAGTTAATGTTATGAATTGTAGTTGGGTTATTAATTATCTTCCATCTTTGTACTAAATTTGTTTCATATATATATACACCAATCGATTCCTTAATTTTATAAAGGTAACCACTATGAAATATTTTGAATGTATTAATAGAATATTCTTAATCCTTTGATTTTAAATTTTATTTTGTTCAATCACATCTATTTGAAGTATTTGAATTTGATTAATTGTCAAGAGATTGCGAAGGAAAGTGCAACCACTGCGTATTTATGTTACGAACTGAATATTGTCAAATTCAATCTGAACAAACAAAAGGTGGGTTGAAAAATCAAATATCACTTCTTATTTTATGGTCAGAAGTAATAAATAATGTCAATTAAACAGTATAATTCTCTATTTCTAGTAAAAACCCTGATTAAACTTATTGCCGAAAGCAAAGCAACCGATTTGATGTTTTGGATTGAAATTCTTACAGTTGACAAATTAAAGATCACGAGGAAACTGTCCTAGCTAGCACTTGTGGCCTGAAGAAATAAATTTCTTTTATAATCATTATTCAAAAGAACAAACTGAGAATAGATTAGAAATACCTACCGAAGGTAGAGACTATAAATGACAACGGCCAAGGGCAGTAGAAGGCAGCCGCCTCAGCTATCTACGTGTAAGTTTGCATGAAAATGTCAAATAGTTAAAAACTCCTAAAGACATAAAAGGGCATTTTGGTCATTACATATTTTAGCATGCTAAGAAACTTGGACAAGGAAGCCCATAAGCGGTTTGAAATATGAAAGCAAAAGCTGTTTTCTTCAGGTCTTCTCTGGTATTTAGGAGAAAGAGAGAGACATATATAGAGCTTAAACATTTTATCTAATTTTTTAGGAACAAACTTTTTATCTAATAGTTTTGGTCTTGGACAAAGTCAGTCTTATAGATAGATAAAGAGAAGAGAACTAAAAGAGGCTTGTCTTTTATTTCCTTGCATTCAATTCCATTCTTCCTTCTTCTTCTTCCCCTCCTCCTCCTCCTTATGTTCTCTCACTCCCCCTCCTTTATGTGTGTGTGCGAGCTAAAAAGATGGTAGCGAAAGAAGGAAAAATTAGGCGGTTATGTCGGTAATGGGTTTTGCAAGTGCTGTTGGAGGAGTGCTAGAAGAAGACCAAGTGGAAGCCAAGTTCATAGATAGTTCTTTCATGGCTACCAATAAAGTCATTAGCAACTCACCTCAACTAGAACAGCAACAGCAGCAACATCAGAACCTAAATCATCATCATCATCATCACCAACAACAACTACAGCATCATCAAATACAAGAACATCACCGCCACGGCCACCACTACCATCAGATTCATTACGGAATGATGCAATCTTCTTCTTCATCGTCATCTATGCATGGGAACTTGATGTAATCTCCCTACCACCTAGAAAATGAAAGCATAAAAAAACCCATTTGGGTTTACTCTTACTGTTCTTTCTGGAAGGCCAAAAATTAACAACTTTTTCTTGCTTTGAAATATTCATCGTTTATTTGAGTTTCTGTTCTCAATTTTGGTTTTTCATGTACTTTTGGTGTCAGCAGTGGCAAAGATGCTGGAGCTTATGACTTGGGAGAATTGGATCAGGCCCTTTTTCTTTATCTTGATGGACAAGATCCCTCCAATATTCAAGACCAAAGACGTTAGCTTTCTTCCTCTTCTCTCAGAAAATTCATTCTTTTCTGCGTCTCTTTGAATCTGCTACAGAGATTCTCCATGGAAAGTGTTGTTTGGGTCACAGAGAAAGCATGTTCAACAGATTGAATCTGCTAGTACTTTCTTTGACCACATCTTCTCAGCAGGAGGAAAGATGGAACAAAAATATTTTTTGCTTCAGAATTTCAAGAAATGAAACTACTCTCTCATATTCTTTTCGAATCAATTTTGTTTCTTATTGTTGGGAGATTGGACCACGGCATGTAGCCAAACCCAAACATATCATAAATTCCTCCTTCAATTTCTACATGTACTAAAAATGGTACGAATAGGGTATGGGCTGTCTTTGCTTTTTATTCCCTTTCTTCCCCACTTTTTCTGTTTTGATGGCATAGAGAGCTACAAATCCATGAAGATTTCTACGCTCCTTCTACTCATGCTCCATGCTTCTCTTGCCATGTCTATCTTTTGCCTACTTTGTAACATAAACCTATAACAGGAATTATTGTTAGTAATAAATCGTATGCCCGTGTTTGCAGAGAGTTCCGGGATGAGACCTCCTACTTTGAACATTTTCCCTTCTCAGCCTATGCACGTAGAGCCATCATCGACCAAGGTATCTCACCATTAAACCGTTAGTATGTCAAAGTACGGTTATTTCTTTTCTTGCGATACCCTATATAAAAAATAATGCCTTAATGGGTTTGTTTGGATTTGGTAGACTAATAATACCACAGGTTTAGTTTCTCCTTCAACTAGTCGTTCAAAGAGACCATCAGAGCCGTCCATGGAGTTGGCCAACGCAAGAAATGATGCTACTCCATCTGCTTCTGAACCTGCTAAAGCTGTCAAGGTAGTAGGAATATGTACCACAATATTGTATTATATTAAAGAAAACTTTGCAATATTCAAATCAAGAAACAAAGTCTTCCTCTATATAGATATATTCACTATAACTAAACTGGGATTCCCAACAGCCGTTGTTCTGAAAGTTATATTTAATAACTCTGATCCCATGATATGCAGCGCGAAGGCAACCGTAAAGGTCCAACAACGTCAAGTTCTGAGCAGGAAGGACCTAAGACACCGGACCCTAAGGTAACTTACTTGGGTTCACTTTTTATAGCATATCTTTACATTTCTACTTCTTTAACTTTCTCGAACACAATGTTGAATGTTATCCCATAACCAATTTCTATATAGACATTGAGGCGACTTGCTCAAAATAGAGAGGCAGCCAGGAAAAGCAGGCTCCGGAAAAAGGTCAGTACTCTCCACTTGAAATTATTGATTTTAATACCTTATTCTAATTACTCACACAAGGGAATTCAACGCATGGAATCGTCTCGACATTCATAAGATTTTCAACATCTCAGGCTTATGTCCAGCAACTGGAGTCAAGTAGAATAAGGCTCACCCAGCTGGAACAAGAACTGCAAAGAGCTAGAGCTCAAGTGAGTGTCCATATCTAGGTTTTCTCATCGCTTCAGTAGTTAATTGACTTTTTTTTCTTTACCATTTATGCTTATAATCCCGGTTTTTTTATTTTTTATTTTAATTTTTGTGTTTACAGGGTCTGCTCTTTGGTGGAGGTGGTGTTCTGGGAGGAGACCAAGGCCTTCCAATTGGTATCAACAACGTCAGCTCAGGTACTTCTAGTGGCCAACTACGATTAAGATCTTAAACCCTTTTTCTTCATCGTCCTCTTCCTTTAGTAATAAGCAATTGTTATCCGCATTTATAGATGCCGCTGTATTCGACATGGAATACGCGAGATGGCTGGAAGAGCACCACCGTTTGACTTGTGAACTTCGGGCAGCAGTGCAGGAGCATCTACCTGAGAACGAGCTCAAGTACTTCGTCGACAACTGCTTAGCTCACTACGACGTAGTGATGAACCTAAAAGGCATGGTTGCAAAAACCGACGTCTTCCATATTGTTTCCGGCATGTGGAAGACTCCGGCCGAGCGTTGCTTCATGTGGATGGGAGGTTTCCGCCCATCTGAGCTCATCAAGGTAACTAACCTAATTAATTAACCCTACCCATTTCATACATTATCCGCAATTATATTTGTTACAAATATATACTTTATCATGGAAAAGAATTTATCCATTAGAAGAAGCATCATACGCATACCTATATATTCATTTAATAAGAAAGTTGGAACATAAGACAAGGGAAGCATATATGTGAATCAAACTTAATGTGGATGTTAAGAATAGCGAAATGATGTGGGGGATATTATGAGAGTGAGTGCCCGAGAGGTTGCATATGATGCTATGTATTATTGTTATTATTATTATTATTGCATGGTGCTACTTGTCGGTCGTATTGTATAGAAAACATAGGGAAAAGATGATCGAGATCAATGAATGACGATAGGAATTGTGAAGGTTTCTAGTATTGGGTAGAGTTAGGTGTCAATCCAATAAAGCCAATGTCCGTTACTACAACATGTAGTTATCGTGGAGAGAATTGCACGGTTCTTTACTCTGTCTTCTAATGTCATTTTCATTGATATATTATCCTCGTTTTCACTTCACCTCGACCTTTGGTGTGTAGCGAATAAATATGCGAAAGACCCTTGTGGAAATATATTTATAACCCACTTGAAGAAAATAAATAAATAAATAAAATGGTTAAATAAGGAAACACATGATTGCGAAATTTTAATTGTAATAGTGGTACTTAATTAAAAAGATATATCAACTATTGATGCAGATAATACTCAACCAAATCGAGCCTTTAACAGAGCAACAAATCCTAGGGATCTGTGGATTGCAACAATCAACACAGGAGGCTGAAGAAGCTCTCTCACAAGGACTTGAAGCTCTCAATCAGTCTCTGTCGGACACTATAGCTTCTGATTCACTGAGCTGCCCTCCAAACATGGCTAACTATATGGGGCAGATGGCTATAGCCATGAATAAGCTCTCCACACTCGAAGGTTTTGTTAGACAGGTACGCCATCTCTTGTCCTCCAACCCCATACTCGGGGGTCCCAGGAACAGGAATCTATTCCTGTTTGGGTTCGGAAAACCTAACCCAATATATGAAATACTCCCATGTTTCAACCTAAATAGTGTGTGCTGGTGGTTACATGGTATCTCAGTTCGTATATATATATGTGTGTGTGTGTGTGTCTGTATGTGTGTACGCCAATGCAGCTTTTTATATCGGCTATAGACATGGCTAGAGATTTTACATAATCAGTACAACAGATTTTGTGAAGAACCTGTAAACCCGTGTCAGGATTAAGAGATAACGAGACAAAAACCCGACCATAACACAAAATCGCAAGTAGAGTAAACTTTTGTTGCGTCTAAAATTTAATCTCTTGATCCCAATGTCAGTTTATCTTTTCTACAAAGAAAATCATAATTGGGTTATCACTGTCGTTTTTCCTTGCTTGTGATTACATTAATATGATAGGAGATATCGAAGATAAAATATTCATTAGCACATTCTAGTTTATCATCATCATAATTAGAGATTACTGTATTATTTAGAAATATATGCTATTCTTAGGGATTTCCGAACCGCAATTTACAACATCGAGAGAAGTTTGTGGTTGAGAATGCTAGTAATTAGACTCAACATGTAAAATAGGCGTGAAGGGATCAAATCTAGAATGAAACAGTAGACCTTGTCAACTTCATTTCAAAGAGAAAAGCCTCAAGAAAGCTGAAATGCATGGAGCAATTGAAAGAAAGAAAACGTAGAAAGTCATGCCTTTTGCTTAAAACTGGGGAGGAATAGGATCATGGCCACAAGGTCAGTTAGACCCAGTCGCCACCATCAGGATGAGAAGAGTCACATGATCATGTTCATGGTTGCTATCACCGGACCTGTACACGTGGCACTCGTACCAAACTTTGGTCCCCGCAGTGCATCCTCTATCTAAAAGATCTGGATGAACCCATGTTACTGTGATGTCATGGTCGTAACCGTTTGACTTGAAGACACTATTGTCCATTCTTCATAACTCTCTTTTTGACTGTTCAAAACCCAAACCTCCCTTTCCCACCTTCGCTCCCTTCACTCGGTTTGGTTCAGTTACATATCATCTGCTATTTTAGGCTTAATATGAGTCGTTTTGGCTGGGGTTAAGATTTAAATAATTTCAGGTCAGCTCTAAGCCTCTAACAGCTGACTAATCTTATGATGCATTTAAACGATGATTAGCCTCTAAAGTTGTTTAATTTTTTATATCATTTTTCTGATAAGAAGTTCTTAATTTCTTGGATGTATAAATAATACTTTTCTGACTCAATGCTTTGAAGGTAATTAGTATATGTGGGGCCAAAGTTGGAAAGCCTACGGTTGTGATTTTGAAAATTGAGAAATCATCATGAAGTAAAACAAAAAAAGTTTCATCTAACCTTTGGCCTTGTCAATTTGAAATTCTAATGTAAACATCAACTAATCAAAGTCATAATAATCACATTTAGTTGACAATCAATTAAAGTAATTAGTTGAGTGCTTTTTTTTTTTTGGCCCACCCGGTTCACCAGAGCTTTTGCCCTGGCTACGTCCGGATTCGACCTGCGGTGTACGCTTGGCTTTGGTGAGTGAATCTCCCAAAGGAGATAGCAGTATTCACAAGACTCGAATTCGAGACCTTAATTAAGCAAAACCGAGTTGTTTAACCAACCCCTTTAGCCTTTGGTAATTAGTTTGAGTGCTTTTGATTTGCTGCAATTTGACTATTAGAGCTTTGAGGTAGCTGTTATAGTCTGTGTGCGGGAACAAGGTATGTATTTGCAGAAGAGTGGTTGATAGATTTTTACCTAAATTAAATTTATAGGTTAAATATTATTAAGGGATAAAAAGGAAAGACGTGCTAAATTTTGACAAAATCCGTATTTTAATAAGCCTAATGCATAGATATTATATAGGTTAGTTCACATACCACTTTATATTAGCATTGGAATACAAAGAAAAAGTAGTCCAATTGAGGTTTTCTTACTACAACAGATTTGCCCTCGTCCCAGTTCCAACTTTTAGATATTCGTGTCACTCCTACGTTAGGTTCAGTAAGCCAACAATTCAATGCCCGTCCTCTTTTACATGAAAATTGAGAGTATTTGACAATCAACACACTGTAATGTGACAAAAGTCATGAGTGGATAGTCTATCTTTGTTACACAATAAACAAAGGAGTTGAAACTAATCAAATTGCATTAGCTAATAGTCTAGAATTCTGATATATAAATGACATTTTTTATACTTTATAATTGTTTTCTGAAATTGATCAAGTAAAAGAATTTTCACTTACAGGCTGATAATCTGAGGCACCAAACCATTCATCGACTGCATCAAATTCTGACAACTCGTCAAGCTGCGAGGTGTTTATTGGCCATCGCTGAGTACTTCCACCGTCTCCGATCACTCAGCTCTCTCTGGTTGGCTCGTCCTCGTCAGGAATAACATAGAAACCCTTCAGACCAACAACTTAATTAGCCACTTCTTTTATATCTCTAGTATCTCTTTTTGCTTTTAAATTTATATTATTGAGATACATGTGCCACCTGCTTTGCTTACTTTCTAAAGATGTATAGATAGACATATAGCAGATATTGTTTCAACCTCTAGCAATCAAATCCCTATCCGCCTGGTCTCTCACCTACACACACAGATATTTGGGTTCTTTTCGGGTTTAAGAGATTCAAAGAAATAGTGATTTGGAAGCCATTTTTGAACTAGAAAATGAGAAAGGAAAGAAGAAGAAAAAAAGGCATTGAAACAGAAATGAAAGGAGGTGGGTTTGCGTTCATATTGTCAGTGTTTTGAGGAGTGCAAGACAAAATTGTTAGGTCTCAAAGGAAAAACGTATTGCCGGGTGTTGAAACTTAAACTTCCACCTGGCTTAGGTGGTAGTGCCATGCATGCTTCTTATTTGCTCCTTTCTTTGGCCTCATCTGGTAATTACAGTATACATGCATCCAGACCAATTCTAGTCTAAAGACTTAATAGAAATCAAGGATTGGTTTTTATTGGTAACAGTTATAGGTATGTATCTTGATATTTTTTGTTAGAAAAACGGAGATTGCATAACAGTTGCATGGCGTGTGTAACTTATTCACATTTTTGTATTATCAAAATTAGGTAAGGAAAAAGGAAGTTAAGAGCATAGGAAAAGCTAACGATATTAGTCAATGATTCAAAGATTATAATTTCTCCGCGATCTTTGAAATAACATATATATAATCAACACTCCTAGAAATTTCCAACCAGCAAGTGGAAGTGGGCACGGTACAGTTCAGTCAGTTTTGAGCTAGTTTTTTAGACCGAACTGAATAATCGGTTTTGTGGCATAAGAAAATCGAAACCGAACCCAGTGTCAGATGAAACCGGATTTTCGGTGTGCCTTACGGTTCGGTTAGGTTCGGTTACTTCAATCTAGATTAGGGCCTTAGAATTTGGGCCAATTTTGGTACATGTCCAACATTTTTATTTCTTTTTACGGACATTTTTTAAAAGGGGTGTAATATATATAAAAAAAATTGACCAATTATTGGCCTATTGGGTGATTGTCATACTTGCAAAGTTGCAAACTTGCAATTTACAATGCCTATTTGTAGCTTGCATTTATGGCAATCTGATTACAACATAAAAGTTATATTGCTATCTTTGCTACTACATAACACATATATCTGCTTTAGTGTCAATGTGTCCTACCCTAGTTCTACTTTTGAAATCTAGTACAAAATACAGATTACATTTTCACCTTTCAAGATTACAACCAAGTACATACAAAACTTAAAAATAATTACAATTTACAAGTTCCAAAATGGCTTGAATACTTCACAAAAAAGGTTGTCCATGCAAGAATGCATTTCTGTCTGTTTGTCATTGTGCATGATCCCAAAAATAAGTACACAAACCACCGATAATTACAAGTTTACAACTGGACAAGCCTTGCATTTTTGCATAATTGTGCTATACAACCTGCAAAGCATCAAATTCACAAGTGAATATCAAAGGAAGCAGAAAGCAGTGCATACACAGTAGTTAACTAGTTAATAAACATTGTTCATTGTTTTTAAGTTTATAGTTAACAACTTTACTTAAATTGGAGGTTTGCTTTCAGGTTGACTTTGGCTGGATATGTCTTTCTTTGGAGCTTCTTCGGCAATGTCTACAAAGAAAACCAAAAGGATAAGTAGATATCTATAATACTAACTTATGAAGGATAAAAAATAGTATAACATAAGTAGGAAAAAATGGAATAGCCGACCTGAATCTATTGCTTTATATAAGGCAACGTCATCCATAAAAAATCTATCAGCCATTGGGGAGGAATCAAGCCAGTTTTGCAAGCATATCAAAGTTTCAACCATCTTAGGAGTTAATGATGTTAAGTCAAGAGGACTTTACGATGATTAATTTTGATGACAATCAAATAATATTAATGTTAGAAACAAATGAATATTTTTGACAAGTATGTTAAGTGTGCAGACAAAGTACAGAACACAAACGCAGAAGGAAACATAGACACAGATGCAGAAGGAAACACATACGCAAATAAAATATAGACATACACGTAGACGCAAAGTCAGTATAGACGCGAAGTCATAATACAGACGCAGACGCAAAGTCGAAACACAGACGCAAATAAAACACAGACGTAGACGTGAAGTCAACGCAGACGCAGATGCGAAGTCAACAGAGACGCAGACACAAAAACAATATAAACATAGACGCAGACGCAGACACAGACGTAGACACACATGCGAAGTCAACACAGACGCAGATGCGAAGTCAAAACACAGACACAGATGTGAAGACAAAATCACAACATAGACACAAATACAACACAAACGTAGATGCAAATGTAAAGACATAGACGATATCATGAAGATATAGTAGCACGTCAGACATTTATTTAGTCAGAGTTAGTTGCAAAACTCAACTAAATGACAGTTATCAAGATTCAAGAAGCAGTTATCAAGAATCAAGAAGCAGTTATCAAGAATCAAGAAGCAGTTAGAGATGAAGACTATAAGATAGCTGAAAGTGCTGGAACCCCTCCCTGGGCGGGTCACGGGCCTGACGTCCTATGTGACATCTGGACGCGTGTCCCACGAGGGAGGAATTCCCCACCAGGTCAAACTTAAAGAAAACCAATTCATTTAACCTACCTCCGAACAAAATCCGAGGTAGATCATAAGAAAATTCAATAAAGGTTGACCTCGGAAAAATACATGGTGGGATCGTAGAATGTACATAGACATAAAAAAATAATTTATTCAAGAACAAAAATTTCAGAAAAAAATTTAATACACAATTTAATAGATAACAATGAATTAATAAAAATAGCTAATAATGAATTTCAAATAATTTAAATTCATAGGAAGGGTCAAAATATTTTCCCACTATTTATAAAAATATTTCCATGTCCAAAAATAATCCAAGAATATTTAAGTTGGTAGAAAAATAAAAAGGTAGCCTTTTGAAAATTTGGAAGTCAGAAAAGAAACAAAGAAATAAAATAAATAAAATGAATAATCGGATTGGAAGAGTCGCACAGAGGAGGCGCCCTCATGATCGCGAGGTGCTAGCGCCCGCGAGGCGCTCGCGCTCGCGCTCACGAGGAGCCGCTAGTCCGAGCCTGCCTCGGTCCCGCGATCGTCTCGAGCTTACGAGACGCGCGCTGTACGCGGGCCCTCGCCCTGCGAGAAGCCTTGGACTGGCTCGCTCTCGCCCTGCGAGGGGCCGCGAGGCCAGTCCTTATCAGGCAACCGAAACTTCAAAAATTCCTATCTTCTCATTCAGAACTCCAAAAATTTCAAATTTAGTATCAATAGAAAGCTATAAGAGAACTCTACAACTTTCATGAAGGATTCAAAAATCAATCTGGTCTCTAAGACCATTAAAAATCACTGCAAAGAATCTGCCAAAACAAAAAAAATGAAGATCACTTAAATAGCAGCAGAAACTCTAAACACTATATCTCTCCACCCTATGGGCCAAAAATCACATACTTCATATAATCAGAAAGAGAAAAAGAAAATCTAAAACTTCCATGAAGACCCCAATATGTTCAATATTAAATTTCAATGTTTATTTAACCAATTCATATATGGTAGGTCATATTTCATTTATTTCTAGCCTTTTTGCAAAGTTTTATAAATATTCAAAAAGGTTTGGATATGATTCGATAAAAATCGAAAGCAAAAGAAAATGAAAATAGTGCAATTTGAGCTAAGCACACGGTGGGTCAAAAAATGGGCAAACAAATCAGTCCAAAAGCAAATCACATGACGATCTCCACTTGTTCCTTAATTTTCACATAGAAAAAGTTCAATTTAGGCTTTGAGGTCTTTTAAACATTTGTTCTCCTATGTTCTAGTTTCCATAGCATTAAAAATAAATCCATTTGGACTTGTAGATCATGAGATATGCACCAAACATCTCAAGTTGCTCCAAAAGAGGGGCAACATTAGGTCAAAATTTTCAATCTCAATTTCCAATGTCATCCACCAAGCATTATATTCCATTTTCTTCTATATATTTTATATCTATATTTTACATTTCATCTCCATTTTGAATAACCTAATTTGGAGGTCTGTAGGCCAAGTTATGGCCAAAACAACGAGATTGGTTCAAGTGAACTAAAGATAGAATTCCTCTAAAGGTTACTAGCTTGTCATATTCAACCAAATTTGTGCAAAGTAACACCAAGACACCATTACAGGAACCATTCCATTTCCAAATCAATATTTTACACATCTAATCATGCACAAATAGAAATCAAACTAAGTGTAGTCCCAAACCTTAAAATTGGCCAACTAGCTCTTCTAATTTATTCCTTCTTTAACTTTGATTGATTCACCAACTAGAAACATCACAAATACATATCTCAATCCCAATTCCAACCTTATAACTCCTGATCTTCATTATAAAATCAAGAAAAGATGAAGATGAGAAGAAAAATCACTAACATTTACCTTGATTTCCACTTAAGATTAGTATGATTCCTTATGCAAAATGATGTGATTAGGAAGATGAAATGGAGAGGAAGTGAAAAGGGAAAAAATCTTAAGTTAAAACCCCATATTCACCATTCCTTTCTCCTCTCTTCTACTACCATTTCATGAAAATTCTAGACTTATACAAATGCTTCAATCCTATTGGACCATATGCTTCAATCCTATTGGACTATGTGTTAACTTTAGGCAAAATTGCACATTCGATCCTTCTTCTTTCTTTAATTCCCACATTGGAATATAATTTCATCAATTGATTTCATTATAGTCCATATTTCACGTATAATTATCCATATCTATGTCAAAATTGACAAATTATCAATTTACTACCATTATGTCCCTTACTATGCTTAGATGCATTTAGTTCTTTATGTTCACTTTTTAATACTCCCTACACATGCTATATTGCTTCTAGGGTATATGTTGGGTCCTTACATATCTTTCCCCCCTTAGAAAAGAATTTCATCCTTGAAATTCATACTTGTATTGAATAGCTGTAAGTACTGAGTTCTCATCATCAATTTGGGTTCCCAAGTTGCCTCTTCAATGCCATGATGTTGTCAGAGTACCTTTACAAGAGGAATTTGCTTATTCCTTAACTATCTCACTTCTCTAGCTAAGATTTTCTTTGGCTCTTCATCGTACGAGAAGTATAGTTAGACCTTTATCTCTTGTACCGGTAATATATATGAATCATCTAATTGATATCTCCATAACATTGAGACATGGAATACATCGTGCAACTTGAATAGTTCCATAGGAATAGCTAACCTATATGCCACTGGTCCAATCCTTTAAAGGATTTCATATGGACTTATAAATCTCAGACTAAACTTTCCCTTTTTCCTGAATGTTAACACCTTTCTCTAGGGGGAAACTTTCAAGAAAACTTTCTCACCTGCCGTATATTCAATATTTTTCCTCTTCAAATATACATATGATTTTTGTCTATCACTCTCCACCTTCAATCTTTGCTGAATAACCCTCACTTTCTCTTCTTTGTCTTTGACTATAACACCCCATTTCCATCCAACACGTACACGTACACCCTTTGGAATATAATTTCATTAATTGATTTCATTATAGTCCATATTTCACGTATAATTATGTATGTCTATGCCAAAATTGACAAATTATCAATTTACTACCATTATGTCCCTTACTATGCTTAGATGCATTTAGTTCTTTATGTTCACTTTTTAATACTCCCTAGACATGCTATAATGCTTCTGGGGTATATGTTGGGTCCTTACATATCTCTCCCCCTTAGAAAAGAATTTCATCCTTGAAATTCATACTTGTATTGAATAGCTGTAGGTACTGAGTTCTCATCATCAATTTGGGTTCCCAAGTTGCCTCTTTAATGCCATGATGTTGTCAGAGTACCTTTACAAGAGGAATTTGCTTATTCCTTAACTATCTCACTTCTCCAGCTAAGATTTTCTTTGGCTCTTCATCGTATGAGAAGTATAGTTAGACCTTTATCTCTTGTACCGGTAATATATATGAATCATCTAATTGATATCTCCATAGCATTGAGACATGGAATACATCGTGCAACTTGAATAGTTCTATAGGAATAGCTAACCTATATGCCACTGGTCCAATCCTTTAAAGGATTTCATATGGATTTATAAATCTCAGACTAAGCTTTCCCTTTTTCCTGAATGTTAACACCTTTCTCTAGGGGGAAACTTTCAAGAAAACTTTCTCACCTACCGCATATTCAATATTTTTCCTCTTCAAATATACATATGATTTTTGTCTATCACTCTCCACCTTCAATCTTTGTTGAATAACCTTCACTTTCTCTTCTTTGTCTTTGACTGTAACACCCCATTTCCATCCGACACGTACACGTACACCCTTTGGATATTAATGCACATGCCCAACAGAAACGGCATGCTAACCTATTTACTTTCAATGTATCTCATGGCATCATAATTAAAACCATAAATAACACAATGTTTAAAATCCGAAATTTCCTCATTTCATTTCATAAACCATAATTTTACAATGTAGCATTATATTTATCACCCAAGTTTACACAATATTAGCCTACTAGAGTCATAGCTCTGTCTACAAGATATGCTTCATATATGAGGAATTAACAAAATTAAAATTAATCCTTCAGTCCCAGTTGACCGACCTTTACTCACAAATGCCACATTCCAAAAACTATATAATTCATCATTTCATCGTGATTATGCCAAACATGTTCATCAATAAGTATTCACACATTTCATACAATAAAAAGCCTCAAAACATTGCAATCATTCAAAATATTTATATTACTTGTGTATGCAATGTTTATGTGACTCTAATTCATTTATTACGTTGTTGTGACCTAGTGCCTTTTTCTTTATCCCGTATCTGTTGTAGATATTGAGTTCTATCATACTGTCTTGTATCCATTATGGATATTGGGCTCTATCATACAAATTGAGCTATAGGCTCTTACTATGGATGCTGAGCTATAAGTTCTTTTTCATTAGCGACTTTGGTCACAACTGCTTTTATATTTCATGCATTCATGGAATAAATGCATCAAACATATTTAATCATCATATTTAGTACACTGCATTGGCATTCAAATTTTTCATTCACAATGATCTTCGGACTTAGTTCAGCATTCAACACACAAGTTGAGAATACATTTATTCAAACACATTCACAGTCAAGGAACACTTCCAATATGTTATTCATGCATCAAATGCCTCGAATATTTTATGTCCAAAAATTAGTACACAAGATCACATATCAATTGACATTCACATTCAAGAAACACTTCCAATGTATTATTCATGCATCAAACACCTCAGACATTTTATGTCCGAAATTTAGTACACAACATCACATATCAATTCACATTTAAAATTAAACAAACAATCAAGATGAGACCATCTTAGGTTACTCACAAGTGCTCCCTTTAGCTTATTGCCTTAAAGTCCTGGCAATGTCTGGAAGCAGTCGCTCAACGTGCTCTTCTATATATAATCACATATATTTTCTTGTTACTACATTACACATTTAGATGAATAAGAACATTCATATATGTATCATGTATTATGCATGTTCAATGACAAATTCTTGGATATGTTTCGTTAATACACTTGATCACTTTTAATTAATCACTTAAATATATGCCACTCTTTTTCCTAGGATTATACACTCCCAGAATTTCCTAGTTCTTATTCAATCATTCCCAATTCATCACTTACATACTTTGAATCACATTACATTCATGAGAACATCTTTATAACATTACCAACTCATATTTACAGTTATCCTTGAACATTTCCAGGATCAAAAAGCTTCTTATAAAATACACATAATTGGTACTTTATATCTGTAATTTTAGTAAGTTAAATCTATACATTCACCAAAATTTTCCAACAGTCCTTCAATACTCATTCATCCATACCATATACACATTATTCATGTCCTAAAGTTCATATTTGCATTTAAAAGAACTCATTTATTCC
>JAOTAY010000005.1:33806145-33820971 GCA_025629805.1 Erythroxylum baracoense
CCATAAGCTTTAAGCTCACACCCCCCCCCCCCCGGATTCTGTCCCATCTTCAGGCAATGAGCAAGAGATTGAGTGATCGAGCATAAGGGCATTACTCAGGATTATGCTTATTTTGTATTTTAAGTTAGTTTTTGTAAAACAAAGCTTTAGTTGCATTTTGGGCATTTCTACTTTGTGTAAATTATGTATTTTTGAACTATGACGTATTGTGGCTTAAAATGTCCATTAAAGTTTTGTAAAACTCTTATGTTTTGATGATAATGAAATATGATTGTGTTTTTGTTCATGATTTTCAAAGTTTGTAGATTGCATTTTCAAGCATTCATAAGGGTAAAATTTTGTGTTCTAAATTCTAGGGCAAATCTATATTGATCTAGGCTGATTAGACATAGTTGTCTTCTTAGAAGTTGTAGATCATTTTCTTAGCTTTCCAATGATATAAAATTTGGAATTTTTGGATGTTGGACGCAGAAGGTATGGCCTTTAGAACAAGCATAGGTACCAGACGAGGCACCAGACAAAGCGCCAGACGAAGCTATTTTGACCCTCTAGATGACAAAAATTTTCCTTCAAGATCTTCACAAAAGTTGTAGATCTCGAAGTCCTTTTCGAAACCGTCCTAAAATTACCACAATCTGATATCTCTAGTGACAGTTATACCAATTGTCCCAAGATAGGTACAATATGATTGAGAACATAATCGTGGTTGACTTGTTGGCCATAACTTCATCATCCGATCTCGAAATGAAGTGATTATTGAACCAATAGATTCCTAACCCATTTTTATATCCCTCAAAAAAAAGGGTGGTCCTGGTGTTGAATTGGAAAAAAATTAATGGAAAGAAAGCGTGGGAATCGATTGGAGGAGCATGACTTAGTTATGAGCATACTTTAGCTTTTAAGCATATCTTGATCTGTATAATTGGAAACTTTTAGGATGTAATAAGAATGAAGATGAATCGACGATGGCTAATGAGAGTTTATAGAAATAACCATACAGGGTAATACACACACTCACGTTTTATGACATTCGAATAGTTGGGCTTCAGAAATGGGGTCTAGCACTTTCAATTGTTATTGTTGTGACCGAGTGCCTGAAACTGTCCTGTATCTATTATGAATACCGGGCTTATTAATAACTGTTCCTTTTCTGTTGGGAATATATGACTTATTTTACATAGTGAGCCTAAGGCTCTTACCACATTCTAAGCTTTAAGCTCTTTTTTACTTTCTAAGCTTTAAGCTCTTTTTTGGTGGCTACTCTGGTCACAACATCCTTTATCTGTTCATGCATTCATGTAATTAGTCATTTGTGTTCAATTTGACATTCACATTGATTCACAATTTTCAACAGATTGTTGTCTGACATTCAACAATAATGTTGACAATCACTTATTTCATTCATATTCATATTCAATGAAGCACTTCCTATGTTTTCACATTTATCAAACTCCTCGGACTATTAATGTCCAGAATTATCACAATCATATTCGCATCAGAAGTAAATCAATACAGAAAGTTAAAATAGAATAAACAATTAATGTGAGACCATCTAGGTCAACTCACAGTTTGCTCCAGATAGCTTATTACCTCGATGTCTCGGCAATGTCTGGAAGTGGTCACTCAATTAGTTTTTCTATATCATACAACACGCATTTACACACATTACAACTTTGCACAATTATATAAGTACTCATTTATACACATATTTATATATAGATTATGTACAATGCATGCTCAATGACAATCCCGGGTATATTAATTTAATCACATCACTTGATCATTAACAACATCATTATGTAAGTGTCTAGCTTATTCTTAGGTTTACACCTCAAGAACACTTGGTTATTCTAATATCATAAATCCATCACTCATCATTTCTTTCTAGCATTATACGCTCTTATAATATCCAATTCTCATTCACCTTTACTTAATACATATTACTCAACTCCTTTGAATCATAACTACAAACATATGAACATCTTCATTCCCATGATACTCATGTTTTTGGTACTTTGATATCACCAATTCATTCACTAAGTTATAACCTCAATTATCACCTCACACATATCACACATTTAGGCACTTAAATCCAGGCATCATTTTATGTTCAATTCAACCTTTATTTAAGCCAAATTAAGTAAAAATGCATCATACTTAAGCACTTATTCTTAATTAGTTCAACCATTGCACAAATCAAGAAATTTCTATGCAAAAACACTATCCTCTAAGATCGTGATAGAAAAAACTCCCCTTTTTCTTGCAATTTTTCCAGTTTTTTTCAGGACAAATTTTCAGCTCAATTTGGTATGACCATTATGACCTAGCAAATGAGGTATTTAGGCAACACCTTCTTCTGAACAAATGTTCCTACATGTATTAAGTTTCTAATGAAATAACATTTATGTAGTCTGGTTTAGTATTCTGCGTGTTATACCCACATTACTAGAGACTGTTCTCAAATGGAGACAACACCCAATACTCAACTTCAAGCCAATTTTCAAAACCCTTAAGGACAGAATTAAAATTCTATTTCTTCATAAAAATTGTATCCATATGTCTCTAGTTTACTATAAATTAAAATTAATCCCATTTGGATATCTACAGATCAATATATGCTCAAAATATAGATGCACGTTTAGTGAAAATACTCCATCTACCATATTTCAGCACACTTCATCATCATTTTTATCCTGGTTCATCTATTTATAAAATTTTCTGTATTCTTTTAACACCGTTTCTATAATCATTAAAACTCAAAAGCCTTTATAAATCAATGTAATCATCATAAACTCAAAAATTAGTACATCCATATAGTCATTTCTTCACTCACACCTCACATATATACATCACCATTTTATGCTCATTTAACCTTGATTTATCATCAAATATGCTTCGTTTAACAAAGCCATGAAGCTTAATATGTTACTTAATTGATTTAAACTCTAATCTTCTTCAGAATTTCGTAACCCTAGCCTCCACACATATCATCTTACCAAGGTAGAAGAGATGGATTTCATCAAGAAGAAGAGATAGCAACGATTTTGGAGTAGTTAGTGATGGAAGAAAACAAGGTTCAAGGTTGTGTGGGTTGGGTAAGTGTGCGGTGAATGAGAGAAGAAGAAGAAGGAAAAAATACAAATAAGAAGAAAGCAAGATACAAACATGGTCTTTCATTATTGAAAAAAATATCATGGGTTAAGACATGGTTTGGCAAGTGATACATCACTTGCCACATGTCCATTTCCTATAGGTTTACACTAGGTTCTGTTACTAAACAGTCCACTTAACTCTAATTTTTAGTCTAATTATAGGCTTAATCTGACAAAGGAGTCTTTATAAAAGTTGTAGCTTATCCTCTTAGATTTCCAGTATAAAGTTTGAAATTGTTGGACATCAGAATTAAGAGATATGATATTTACAAGTTGGAGTGACAGAACCTTCAACCTGGGATGCATGATCGTGCTTATGCATGATCGTGACAGAACTTTCGCCCTTCAATTGTGCACAATCATGCTTGTGCACGATGGTGACAATACACCTTGCCATATATAAGGTTAAACATGGGTTTTTTTTAAGGTACGGAGACTTGGTTGCAACACTTATACTACCATAAATCAATTATACCTGGAAAATGTCAATAGAATGCAAGAATAATCTTTTTAATGTGTGCAAAAATTAATGTTCACATGTGTGTCTATGCTTTATTAAAAATGAGCATGAATTGCAATTCTCCTAGTTTCTCATGAATGACTATCATATGCTATATTCTAGGGTTTTAACTCTTAACAAGAGACAATGGGATGTTACATCTAACCCTTAACATGGGAAAACGAGATGTTTCATGCTACCTAAAAAATATAGTTCCTCTTTCAACTTTTGAGCCTTTATTTTTGTTTTAAGAAGTCCAAATAGCAGTGACTTCTGCTCTAAAATTACATCATTCACTCCTCATTTTTCTAAGGATTATTAAGTGCTCTAATGTTCTAAATAAAAATTGACATATTTAATTAGGTTTGAAGGTCTCACATCTTTTTTCCTTTAATTAGACTTCTTTCCTGATCGGCTTATGGAATCATCATTAACTATGGTGGATTCTTCATTTCCTAGACTAACAATCTTAGTACTTATAAGCCCTTTTATTGGACTAGTTGAGGCCATAATAGTGATAGGAGCTTTTGGTGAGTTTAGGTTGATCTCTCTACCTTCCTCAATTATTATAGGATTTGGAGATAAAATTTTGGGAGTGATTTTCAAAGATAAGACCCTTTTTATAAGTTTTATTTTAAGGACTATTACCTTCATCCATAGGTAAGTTCTAAACCTAAAGTTCTATAGTGGAGTACTTACTATTTAATGTTACCTCATGATTTTCAATTTGAGTTTCTTTAAGTTCACTATAGGTGCCTATTTTAAAGATCTTTCCAGTAGATTTTCATGTCATGGATTTGGTGGGTTTCTAAATCTAGGAGAGTTGGATCACAAAGTTAACTAAAGAACCATCCTCTAAGCTTAGTTTCCTTTTTTACTTTAATGTACACCCATTAAAACCAATGCAATCTAGTTTAGCTATATGAAAGTCTCAACAAAAGGGTTTCATAAGTGCACTTACCAAGAAATTCAAGCCTTTTACAGTCTAGTATTCTAAAGGTAGGTTGTGGAAATTTATCCAGACTAGGATTACCTCAATCTTGTTCCTATCTATGACCATCCCAAGGTACCATTTCTAGACAAGTAAGGGCTTTCCTAAACATGTCATGGACCTTATTCCATAATACTGGTGAGGTTTGCATCTCTAGGAAATATGAGGATAAAGCAATTTCTTCTACAAGGAGAGTTATCCCCAAATCTAACTTTCCCCCATTTGAACAATGCCCATACATTCACTTAGGGGAAGGATGGTCTCTTTTCTAAGAAAAATCCAACTACGGAAATGGACTAGGTTTCTACACCCATTTGTAGGAAATTTAAAGGAGGCAAAACTACTCCATCACAGGTAGCTTCCAGGAAATAAATAAGTTCACTCTTGTCCTTTTCTTGATTTGAATTCACCAGACTACTTTAAGATCTTGGACGGGCTTTAAGTTAAAAGGTGTATCATTTCCTAAAATAGGATTCAAGGGGGAAATTTTAAAGATGGATGAGGTTGAGAAGCATTCTTAGTGTCTAGAGGAGGTGATAGGTTGCTTTTGGAAAGGGTATCTAGGGAGTTGTCTAACAAAGGAAGGACAATAGGGGTTTGGTCGGGACTTTAAGGAAGCCCCATTGTGAAAAAGGAAAAGATTGTAATGATCCAAATTTTTTGTTAAATTACTCATAATGGACCAATGAGGAGAAAATCCTATAAAAGTATAAGTTGAGTTTGAAAAAGCTTAAGTTCATTTCTCTTTTAAACTCTTTTCCCTATAGGTTACGTTTCACTCCTAACTTTGACACTTATACCTTCACCATTCGACCACCATTTTTGGCAATCTAGGACTCTATAGAAAGCTCTTAAGATGTTCTAAAGTGAATTGGAGGAATCACGATTGGAAATTTCAGTTCATTTAGGTAAATCAACAATCTCCTATTTTTAGTCATTTTGAGAAAAAAATAAAACCACCATCATGTCTATCGACCCTAAAAATCTCAGAAAGGAGAGAAACCTAGCACCAATTAACCTAATTTATTGGTGAATGGAAATGGGTTACCTTTGAGTTTTAATCATTCGATTCTCATAAATCAGGAGGAGTTTCAATGTAAGACTAGTTCCATTAGATTCCTAGAGGTAAGCTCGTCATTTCTGGTTAGGTGGTAAAGATCATTTCCTCTCCATCGTCGGTGTATGTACCCCATGCTCCAGTGATGGTGCTAATTTTTTGAACAACCTAAAAATGATTGGAAAAAATTTTAAAAATTCCTAAACATTATGTGAATCGATTTTCATAAATTCGGTGTATTGAAATTCTTCATAGTTTATGAGATAAAAATTTAGAAAGGGTTATGTTCTTATAGAAATTCATGAAATTGATTAAATTGGGTTGTTGTTGATTAGAATTAAGACTATATGGATGTATTGAGTATAAATGAGGGTGTATGGGTTAGAAATTGGTATACTTAAATTATGAATTGGACTATTATGGATTTTGTGATGTAAATGTGGACTCAATTAAATATAGACATGTAGTTAGGAGGCCTAAATTGACCTGTAGTTACTGGTGGATATAAAAGTGTATTTTTATTGGAGGAATGGCCTTTCCTTCGGAAAGGAGATGTTTGTTTTACAGGAAAAACTCTGCCAAATTTTTAATAGGCTCGTCGTAAAATGTGACATCACAGTTTTGAAATAGAAAATGAAGCTTCTTAGTATTGAGTCATAGTCTTATTCTCGAGGTATCTAAAATTGGTTTAGGATTTTAATTCCTAATAGTCATTCCTACTTTTCTTTCTATAGATCAATCAGGAGTATAACCCTCCACTTCGAGATACTAGGTTTAGCACAAAGGAGCACATTTTACCTGTGAGTTAATATTCATCATTATGAACATACATTAGAATTCATTCTCATATTCATAATGGAAATCATCATCATTATCATATGCCCACACGTTTTGTTATGCAATGTTATGCTTGTCTTGATATGTGATGATGTGAAAGATTGTTATGGTATGAGCTACCTGATGGGCGTCACCAAGTTGCGTGCATAGTGAGTCAATTGTTCAAGTATGGATTTAGGTTATTATTTGATCCATTGATGGATCCATATTGAGATACAACATGGTTAGGGTGATTCGGTCATGCTTGCTCTTGGACGCCAACCGATATATGGTACATGATATGGTGATTTGATTATGGCAGTTTGGTCGAGCTTGGTCTCATATGACAATCATGTCGTAGTGAGGCTGTGGTAGTTAAGTTGAGTGTGGCTCTTGGACTATATTCTATTACATTTGGACCAAGTGACCCGTGTGGAACAAGAGAGCCCCTATGGTTATAGTTTATGGGTAAGGGGTATGTCATGAGGTCATTCGTTAGTTCTCCACTATTATTTGTGATTTATGATTGTGATAATTATGTGACATAATATTGATATGAGAAATCCAAGCATGTTTATGAACAAAATCATTATATTATGAAATTGTATTTATGAATGCAATACATTATAAATACGTACATATATATATCATTTGAAATCTTTAGGAGTGTATAACACAACCATAGTATTAATTCACTCAGTAAGATCTGACTACCCTCAACTATTTTTCAAGATCTTCTTTTCAAATCTCATTTAACAGAGTACTTCACTGGTCTTCTTACAGTCTTGTGATTCGATGTATGTTTGTTAGTGACCTTTGACTCTAGAGCTGCAATAGTCTTGTATATGTTGGATTTCCATTGTATTAACTATCTTAATGTTGTAGCACATTGAGGATTGTATATTGTTAGAACTGTTTGATTATTATTATTATAAGTTTTACCATTTTGAAATCTCATCTTTGTTATGGATATAGGGATTTGACAACATTTTAGGCTTGCTAAAGGTCTACTAAACCTTGAGTTTACTGCTCCTTTAGCGCCTATCACAGTCCAAGGTTGGGGATGTGACAAAATTGGTATAAAAGCTTTAGGTTTAAATTTGAGTTATTAGGTTGACTAGAATTGAGTCAAATTTCTCTTTGAACTACTGCGATATTATGATTATGTTTGTTTAAAATTGTTGCCTTTACTTCCATCCTTTCATAGTACTGCTACAACTTTTATTGTATTTAAATACTTTCCTTATTCTTTGATCATAAGGAGGAAAAGAACTTCAGCATGAACTAGTGAGATTCAAAGGGCTGCTGATAGAGAATCAATTCTTGAAGGGTTATGGCTCCATCACTACCCAAGCAGGTGAGGCATAGGGGTAGGCCAAGAGTCACTACACGATAGCAGATTGTCAAGTTTAGGGTGAGCTAGCAACGTAGGTGTAGATATTGATACTTTAGCAGCGAGTATTGTAGGATTACAAAATACTATAGCTGCTCTGAATCAAACCATCCCTTTAATGTAGCAGATAGCTTAAAATAGAGGCCATGGTATGACAGATGTAGAAGCTATCTCACACTATACCAAGATTGTTATGATTACTTTTAATGGTATAGGGGACGCTATGGAATTTCTTAATGGTATCGAGTCTTGAACTAGAATTGTATGTATAAATTCATAAAGGATTCATATTGTTGAGTTATGAGTTTAGTCGGTTGCATTGGATTTGTTTATCTAGTTTATTCAGCCAATTATGAATATCTTATCTTAGGAGGAGTTTAAACAGAGATTTATGAGATGATTTTTTCCACCACCACAAAGAGATGCTTCTATATGGCAATTGTTACACCTTAGGAGAGGTGATAGGTCGGTCGAGGAGTACACTACCGAGTTTTATTAACTGATGAGATACGCAGAGGATATGACTGATCAGAGATGGATAATGGGACTTTACATTACCAATTTGGGTCCCGCATATGTAGGACTTTATTTAAAGGGTCAAACTTTGGAGGGTGCCATAGAAGAGGCTAGAGAGATAGAGAGGTGACACATCATGCAGGGAACCATTCTTGATCCTTACCAAACTAGTGGTTTTGAGGCTAAAAGTTATAGTTCGCCATCGCCGATGCTACAGATAGGTGTAAGTGGAGAAAAACATGGACAGTCTTAATGAGGTTATGGTCTATCTGGGTATAAGAACAATAGACATGGTTGTAAGGATCTAACAAGATCAACTAGATTTGGACCTGGAGTAGGTAGCAGTAGCAGTAGTAGTAGCAATCACAGTGGGCAAAGCTCTGCATATAGTAGTTCTCACTCTTAAAGCACTGCTTGTCAGAATTATGGTAAAGTCCCTCAGGGACCTTGTTATATTCCTCTAGGTGCTTGCTTTCAATGTGGTCAGATTGGGCTTTTTGCTAGAAAATGTCCTAATTCTAAGTTTCAAAGGCAGTTTTCTTAAGGTTCTTCTCCTAGCGTGGTACAACCAGTACATCAGTTCAACCTCAACATCAGGTGTAGTACCAAAGTGAATCTTAAATGGTAGGCCAACAGGGTAGTAGATCAAGAGGTAGGTTTGGGGGTAGATTCCAGACTAGGGGTAGGTATGGTACTAGAAGTTTTAGGTGGGCTTTGAACTCTCAACAGTTAGGAGGAGGATAGGCTCGGGTGTTCACCCTCACCCCACAAGATGCTTAGATCTCTAATGCAGTAGTAGCAGGTACTGTATCGGTTAGTTATGTTGATGCTAGAGTTTTATTTGACCTAGAAGCTACTATTCATTTATATCCCCTGTGTTTGCATCAAGTATTGGTTGGCAAGCAACCAGATTAGTAACTCCTTTATCAGTAGCTGCCCTTCTAGGTGAATCCCTGAATACAAATATTATTTTTGCTTTTGTCTAGTGTCGATCAAAGGTAGAGAATTAGTGGCTAATTTAGTATTGTTGGATATGATGGCTTTTGATGTGATTTTAGGTATGGATTGACTGTCACAACACTTTACTACCTTGGATTATTGAGAGAAGTTAGTAATTTTTAGGATTCCTGATGATGTTTAATTTTGGTTTAGAGGAGATAAAGGGGAAGTTCCTCAAAAATTTATACCTTCCATTACTGCTAAAAAGATGCTTTAATGAGGTTGTCAAGGGTATTTGTACTTAGTAAGGGATACTTTAACAGAGAGAGGTTTAGTTGACGATTTTGTATGTGAATTTCCTGATGTGTTTCCTAAAGAGTTGTCAGGTTTGCCACTAAGGATGGAGATTAAATTCTACATTGATGTGGTGTTGAGTACAACTCTTATCTCAATTCCATCTTATATGATGGCTCTCGCAGAGTTAAAGGAGCTTAAAAAGCAATTACAATAATTTTTAGATACAAAATTTATCAAACCTAGTACTTTTCGTGGGGTGCACTAGTATTGTTTGTAAAGAAGAAGGATGGAAGCCTCCAACTCTATATTGGTTATAGAGAATTAAATAAAGTGACGATAAAGAATAAGTAAGTTAAGATGTTTCTTTAAGAATGACTTGAGGTTAGGTTATCATCAATTGAGAATTAGAGGAGCAGATGTTCCAAAAACTGCTTTTCTTTTTAGGTATGGCCATTATAAATTTTTGGTGATATCCTTTGGGCTGATTAATGTTCCTCTAGTCTTGATGGATTTTATGAATAGGATGTTTAGAGCTTTTCTGGATAAGATTGTCATTGTATTCATCGATGAAATCTTGGTATATTCTAAAAGAGTTGAAGAACATGCAGAACATCTAAGAATGGTTTTGTAAACCTTAAGGGAGCATCAGTTGTATGCTAAATTTTCTAAGAGATAATTTTGATTGGATAATGTAGTCTTCTTGGAACATGAGGTACCTAAAGATTGTATCCAATTGGATCCTAAGAAGATTGAAGATATCACGAAATGGACAAGACCTACTAGTATTACTGATCTGAGTTTCTTAGACTTAGTGGGTTATTATCAGAGATTTGTCCAAGATTTCTCTCGGATAGCTGTACCTTTGACTAAGTTAACTTAGAAGAATGCTAAATTTGTTTGGCTAGAGGAGTTTGAGGATAATTTCCAGCAGCTTAAAGATAGGTTAACATCAGCTATAGTTTTGACTTTACCTTTAGGATTGCATAGATTTATAGTGTATTGTGATGCTTTTAGGGTTAGTTTGGGTTGTGTGCTTATGCAGCATAGACGAGTAATGGCTAATGCTTCCTGACAACTAAAAAAGCACGAGCATAACTATTCTACTCATCACTTGGAAATAGCAGCTATGGTGTTTGCGCTTAATATTTGAAGACATTATCTATATGGGGCGACTTGTTAGATCTATACTGATCATAAAAGTTTGAAATACATTTTTCAGCAAAGGGATCTAAACTTGAGGCAACGAAGATGGATGGAGCATTTGAAAGATTATGATTTTTCCATTTTGTATCACCCTGTAAAGCTAATGTAGTAGATGATGCTCTAAGCAGAAAATCATCAGGTGGTTTTTCTCACTTCAAATCTGTAAGGGGAACTTAATTAAAGAGTTGTACAATTTAGTTGATCAAGGATTTTAATGGAAGATATCAAGATCAAGATGTTTGTTAGCATAATTCTAGGTTAGATTAATGTTTTTGGAAAGAGTCAAGGCTGTTTAGTCCAAAGAACCTCAGTTATGTAAGATAGTTGAAGAGATTCAATCATTGTTTAGAATACTATTCCGTAATGGCCGGTACTGTCTGGACTGTATTGTACCAGCTAAAAAATGGATAGGTATCTAAGGTTTTGGTACCAGCCGAAGGTAGCAACCGGTACTGGATGCTTTTGGTTGATGCTAGCTGGTATTTAAAATACCGACCATAATCCACTTGGTACCATAATTTTTATAAATTTGAGGACTACTTTACAAAAAGTAAAATATTTTTACCCATGCACACATCCTTTGCTAATTTGATTTTCTCTCTCTCTCAGACTCACCTCACAACTCCATCCTTTCTCTATCTCATGCTCTTTCCTCATCTCTACTCTCTCTCTCTCGTTCTCCTTTCCATCTCTGGCGGTGTGCCTCCTTATCTGGCGATAAGACAACCACAAACCACCACACCACATGACTATCATCTTTGAATCTTCCTCTACCACGTGAACCCACCACCACCGAGCCTCATCCAGACCTTCATCAAGCTTCAACCCTCCTTCACGAGGACCACCATTGCACACACCACCATCGGCTCTTCTCCTCCTGTCCTCTATGCATCCATAGTTGCCAGATCTAGAATAATACCAGATTTAAACCCAACCCGAACCGAAAACTGATTGTGAATTTGTTTGGGTGTGTTTTCACTTTTCAATTGAATTTTTCTGCTTAATTGCATTTGTGTTATGATTTTGAATGGGTTAGGCTTGGAAGTTGAAATGAAATTGTGAATGGATTTGTGATTTGCCGTTGGTTTGATAATGGATTGGATTTGGAGTTAAATGAAAGGAGTTTAGTTTTGGTTAATACTTGATGTCTTGATTTATCTTAAATTTTTTGGTCATTGAAACTTCAAATTTCACGACATGCATCATGCATGATTTAAAAGTTAGAAAGTCTTTCAACTTAACTTTAAAGCCAATAATGTAAATTGTAAAGAATTCAAAGTAAATAATTAATTGACATATTCTTAAAATTATTGAAATCGTATTTGGATATTGGTAAATAATTAATTGAGTATAATAATAATTCAGTTGTGGTCTAGTGGAAAAGCCTAAGAGTAAGTTTTGTAATTGTAATTATTGTATAGAAAAGTAGCAAAAAAGGTAAAATCTATATCTCTAAGTTGTCTTTAATCTTTATCCCAAAATTAGTCCATCTCATCAAAGATTCAAGTCTCCTTTATATTCACCTTTATTTATCCCAAAATTAGTCCATCCCATAGTCTTTGCATATGCAAAATCTTATTTTCTTATTATTCCATTTTTATCTCGTTTATAGTACCTTGGCATTATATCTTCAGATAAGTGTGAAAGTTTTTTAGTTCATCTTAATGAAAAAAATTACTCAACTTATGCATTCCATTTCAAGATATTTATTAAAGGCAAGGATTTATAAAGATATGTGGGAATAATCATATTCCTGAAAAAACAAGAATAAAGATGAACATTATAAGTAAAGATAAGGATGTTTAAGTCATGGCTTGAATTTTTGGATTCATTGAGCCATCATCTTAAATCTTTTAACAGTACTTTGATTTTAAATTTAGCATGAATTTACTACTCTCAAAGAGTAAAGTCTATATATTTTTTAATTTTACTCTAGTTTTATGAATCTTTACTTCTTTAGGCTTACTATAAAGAGTTAAAGGTATTATTTATGCTACATTGCCTTATAAAGGACTTAGCAGTTAGCACTGCTGATTTTGTTGATGAAACTACTAAAGGATTAATTTCTTACAAAATTAATATCTTTATTTTTTGTTACAGATAAATGGAAGGAAGTTCAAGTACTCCTGATCAAACTGCTTCAGGAAGATATAATGCTCCAGATTGGGTTTATGCTGTATTGGTCCCAGGTATGAAGAATTATACAATTTGTTTGTTTTATAACAAGCATTTGAAAGGTGGAGGAATTACTTAATTGAAGAAGCATTTAGCTAGGGTTAAAGGAGATGTAGAACCCTGTAAAAAAGTAAGTCATTATGTGAAGTGGAAAATGAAAGCATTGCTTAAAGAATATCAACACAAGAAAGATAGAAGAGAAATGTTGAATTTTGAAATTGATAGTGGAAGTTTGTTTGTTGGTTTCCGTAGTGATTATGAAAATGTTAAAGGTGGTAGTGGTAGTGGTTGTGGTACTGGTACTGGTACTGGTAGTGTTCGATCCCAAGCCCAGGAAGAAGTGAATGTTACACTTGGACTTGATGAGAGGAAAAGAAGAAGGCAAGTAACTAGTTTTTTTTCACCATGAACAACTCCTAGAGCTCAACTTTCAATTCATAATATAATGAAATCAAGATATGCGGCCCACAATATCGATATGGCAGTAACTAGATGGTGGTATGATACTGGTTCATCATTCAATGCTTCTTAGTCTTATTATTATCAACCTATGGTGGATGCAATAGCCTCTTACAGTTCGTGATACAAAGCTCCTTTGATTGATGACTTAAGAGGTAAACTTTTAAATTGTTCAGTTTTTGAAATTAGAAGTTATTTGGCAAAAAGAAGAGTGAATTGGGCTGCTTTTGGGTGTTCAATCATGTGTGATGGTTGGACACATAAGAGACAAGAGTCTATTATTAATTTTTTAGTTTATTCTGCAAATGGCTTAATGTTTTTTAAGTCTATTGATGTATCTGACCTGATTAGAAATATTTATACTTTTTCGAGATATTTGATGAAGTTGTGAATGAATTAGGGCTAAAAAATATTGTTCAATTTATTACTGACAATGATGCCGCTTATAAAGCGGCAGGAAGAAGGTTACAGAATAAGTATAATTCTTTTTTTTTATTCTTTATGCTGCACATTGCATTAACCTAATGTTGAAGAATATAGGGGATCCTAGGTATTTTCCTATCATTGATGAGACTATGTAGAAAGCTAAAAGGATGACCAAGTTCATCTGTAATCATGCATGGGTATTGAATTTAATGAGAAAGGAATTTACCAACGGTAGGAATTTATGTCATCCTGCTATGACGAGATTTGCAACAAGTTTCTTATCACTTTAATCTTTCGTTATGATGAAGAAAGAGTTAAGACAAATGTTTAAAAGTGATAAGTAGGTTGCATCTCAACGTGCTAGGTCTAATGTTGGAGTGGAAGTTTCTAGAATTATACTAGAAGATAGAGAATTTTAGTCCCAATGCCAATTTGTTATCCGTGTTTGTGAGCTTTTGGTGAGGATGCTTCGCTTAGCTAATAATGAAGCAAAGGCAGCAATGAGATATTTTTTTGATGTCATGGAAAAGGCTAAGGAAGCAATCAAGGTCAATTTGAAACATAGGCCCTCTTTGTACACACCGTATCTTGCAATCATCAATGAGAGATGGGAAAGACAACTTTCTTCTCCATTATTTAAAGCTAGGAAATTTTTGAATCTTAATGTATATTTCAGACTAAATTTTACAAAGAAAACTGAAGTTAGTAGAGGAATGTTATTCACTATTACAACAATTGTTGGCCATGAAATGATACAAGATCTTTTAAGTTCACAAATAGATCTTTATAAGCTATCTTCTAAGCATTTTGGATTGTAGATTGCTATTTGACAAAGAGCAAAACTTTCTCCAGGTATTAGTTGTTTCCTTTTTCTTATTTGTTGAAAATTAATTATCACTTTAT
>JAOTAY010000005.1:33829858-33843686 GCA_025629805.1 Erythroxylum baracoense
TGTATATTTAGTTCAAAGCCCCTAGACGCAGATTTTGCATGTTAATGATTTGATATAACTTGAATGATTGTGTTTAAGTTTAAATTTATTTCATCAAGTTGAAGCCATTGTCTCATTACTACATTGTGTGTTGTGTGTTTTGTTTGCTTGAGGACAAACAAATGTTTAAGTGTGGGGATGTTGATAAGTGTCAATTGCATCATGTTTTAGGGCTTATTTTTTTATGTATTTAAGTGTTAATTTAAGTGTTTAGTATGTGTGTAGGTTAGAATTGTGTTAGTTTGTTAATTAATTGTGTTAAAGTGTTTTTATAGGTTAATATAAGTCTTTAAGCTTAAATATTATGTTTTTGAGGTATCTTGATGTGTTTGTTAGTGTTTTAGGGTCAACATTAAAAAACAGAGAAGTTTGAGACACTAGGGCCAAAATAACAGTCCACAATCGTGGCACAATAGGCTATGATTGGGATAAAAGCATGGGAGCCAGCCCATGATCGTGGTATATGGGCCATGATTGTGATAGAAGCCTATGACATAGCCTACAATTATGGCCTGATTGCCACAATCGTGATAGAAGGGTTAGATCTAGCCCATGATCATAGCATGGAGGGCCACGATTGTGGCATGATGCATAAACAAGTAAAAACGTCAAGTTTCTAGGAATTTTTAGGACCTTTTCAACCTTGTAAAAATCGTAGGGCTATCCAGAACATAAAAATTATATAAAGAGCAAGACAAAGGAGATGAAGGAGCTTTTTGCACCGACCACAATTGAGAAACCTTAGGGAGAGTTTATCGAGAGATTGAGAAAGAGAAGAAGGAAGAGAGACGTGGAGAAGAAGCCTACGGGAAGTACTTCCCAAAAAAGGAGGTTTCCAACCGTTGTTGTCTTCGTCATCCATTCCGATCATATTTTTGGTTTAGTTTCAATTTTATTATTGTATAGAGTTAGGATAGTTGTTGATGATAAGCTTGTACGAATGTTAAGGATGTCTAAACTCACCTTCAGGTTGTTTTATTTTTTATTTAATGAAATATGATTGGTTGTGTTTTTACTGGATTAATTCTGAATTAATTTATGCACTTGCATAATTCGGTGATAAACTGAGAGGGTGAACCAAGAGAAAATTATTAAATTGGGCTAACAAGAGTTAGGTAATTTAATTGGATGAGAATTAAATCAAATCGGTAATTTGTGCGAAGAGAGATCTTGCATAGGATTCTCGATAGTTTTTGGACAGTTTTAGATATAATTAGGGTTTTAAATAGATTGTTAATCGAGAGATTGCAATTCCCATAATCTGATTAGGGTTAACGGTTATAACTCGAGAGAGAGTAATCAACCTTAGAACCGTCTAAAACCAGTAATTCAGTAGTTCATAATCAGTTGGGTTAGCATTAAAGATAGATAAAATTCCTCTTTCTCTCAATTGGTAGTTCTTTAGGTTGATTCTTGATTGGGCACTGCATCTGTTATTTTGTTAATATGTTCGTAATTGAATCTTGAAATTGGGTACGTGATTGAAATAAATTCTTACTTTAGTTTTGTTCATTTTGAATTGTTACGAATTATTTTTGGCCTTAGATTTTAGGATTAGATTGACCCTCCTCGTGGGATCAACACCTTAGGTACTACACAAACGACCCGTGCACTTGCAAAATATCGAGGTTAATTATTAAAACTTAAACATACGGGGAAACTGCCATCAAGTTTTTGGTGCTGTTGTCAGGGAGGTGATTAGTTTAGTTCTTTAGTCTAAGGCTTTTTCACTCTCTTTTTTTTAAATAATTAAAAAATAGAGAAAGAAGTTTGGGGCATTAAGTAGAGACACATCAAGATATCTTAGAATAAGAAATGAGACATTTGAAGAACTAGATGCCAAGAAGAAATGGAAAGAACAATGATGGAAGGTAGATATTATAGGGAGCAAGGAACTTTTGCGAGTTACAATAAGGCATAGTATGGTTAGGAAAGTAATAATCATTATTGGAACATGTACACTTCGGAGTGGCAGAACCACCCAGATTTCTATTAGTCCAACAATGCAAGTACTCACATGGGACATCAAGACCTATTTGAATTTCAGTAGGATGACTCCAGTTCATGGGATTCCAAATTGCACAAAATCATGGAGAAGCTAACAGATATGGAAGAGATCCAGAAGAGGATGTTTTCCAGCTAGGAGCAACGTCAGAAGAGACTGGAAAAGCAATTTGATCAAGTTTTTAAAAATCATGCCGCTTCTAGTCACAACCTGGGATTCAAGTAAGACAACCTTCCCCTGAATTTTGTAAGAGAAGTGTGAAAGACTCTCTGAGCAATATGGAATTATATCAATGAAGGCAAAATGAGGTTATCACACTTAGAAATGGGGAGAAACAAGAAGAACCAGTGGAAGACCATGCTGAACCCGACCTTAAAAAAGACCAAGAAATAAAGAAAGAAGATGAATAAAAGGATCAAAACCCCTCATATTTTCTGCTAGATCTTAATATACCATATTTGGACATCGAAAAATCTTTGGTAGATGTCTATGAAAAGAACCTTATCCTTTGGATTAATGATGACCAAGTGACATTCAACATGAATGATGTATTAAAGAATCTGAAGGAGAGTTGCCCATTCAGGATAATTGATGTGTTCAAACCTTTTAAAAATGGAAAGGACGAAGAACAAATTACAATAGACATCGAGTTTGAAAAAGTTATGAAAGTCTCTGTTCGTGAAGCGGAAGAAGCAGAGGAGACAAAGGTAATTAAAGAAGAAAGAGAGCAACTTAACTTCTTATAGGACTAACTGTTGGATTTGATCGAAGATTCAAGAAGTTTTGTTATTCCCCTATTTTATTGACAGTTTGTTAGTGAAAAGGACGTTACTGAAATTAATTGGTTTTATTAACTTTATCAATATTGTCCTTCTGATCATTTTGCAATTTGTAGCTTACTTACAGGTTACAAAATTAAAATTGGGCATCATGGGGGGAAGTAAGCTGCTCATAATTGATAATGCGGAGTTTTAAAGAATAAAGGTCAAGCTAGTGATCATAAATTAGCACGTTTAGTAGTTAGATTTAAATTGTTGTGTAGTTCAGATTGTTTTAAATTCTTAAATAAGTTTTGAATGATTTGGAATGGTTTGGATTGCTAATTCTTTTAATCTCCTAAATCACTTATAAGATAAGGAAACACTCTCGATGTCAAGCAGATTTGGTCTCAACACTATTGCCATTACCACCTCCATCACCATAAACGGTTTAGTGTTCTAACCTTTTCATTTCATTTTTGTTAGTATTTTCTTCCTATTTTTTTCACATATTGTGTTTTATTTCCCTCTGGTGTGTTTGTGTACCCTTCTCACATTAAGGATAATGTGTTGTTCAAGTGTGGGGAGGGTTGTGTGTTTTTACCTTGAGTGTGAATTTTGCATATTGTATGACAGTTTGTTTAGGTTGTATGATGTGAATTGTGTGAATGCGTCAATAGCTAGGACTTAATAGTATAGATTTATCCTTAAATATAGCCTTTTCGGTTGCGAAGATTTATTAGCTTGTGAAATTAGTGAGTTAAGTTACTTAAGGCTAAAAATGCTGGTTGATTAGGATACGATGTTAGTCCATTCACCCTAAGAATTTTCCATACTCATTTATAATTTTAGGCCAATCAAATAAGTGGCATTATTATTACATTTTCATGAGAATGAATAGCTAAAGCAATAAGGTAGGTAAAATTTTATGTTAAAAATAAAAAATTGTATAAATTTTAACTAAAATAACTATTCCGCTGGCCTTCGAATTATGAATATGGCTAGTAGCCAGTTGAGAATATAATGTAGCTGAGTAACCAGATCGACACGCATTACAAATATGTGCCTTTAAGTAAAAAGGCTATAATGACATTCCAACCAAGCAGCGTAATAACAATATGACTTAGTTGAGTAATCGGATCGACATTGATCACAAATTTTTGCCTCCGCGTAAAATGACTAGGTTCATGTCCTTAGAAAAATCAACAAAAAGAATGTGTTTAAAAAAAAGAACCAACCAAGCTTGTTAGTAGCTTCATTTTGCATGAAAACCTACTGAGGAATAGCTACAATTTTGCTTTGACTGAATGATTATTAATGTGTGTGATAAAGGTGAATAAACTCAATAATAAAATTTTGATTAGTTTGTATATTTAGTCCAAGATGCTTAGACGCAAATTTCTCTTGTTAATAAGTTAGAACGACTTGAAGGATTGTGTTTATAGTTAAATTTGTTTCGCTAAGTTGAAGTCATCGTCTCATTATTGCATATGCGTGTTTTTTGTTTTCTTGTGTTGTTTATTATTTTGCTTGCTTGAGGACAAGCAAACATTTAAGTGTGGGGATGTGATTAGTGTAAATTGCGTCGTGTTTTAGGGAATAGTTTGATATGTGTTTATTCATTAATCCGATCATTTAGTATGTGTTTAGGTTAAAATTGTGTTAATTTGTTAATTATTTGTGATTTAAGTGTTTTATGGGTTAGTACAAGCTTTTGAGCTTAAATATTATGTTTTTGAGGTACCTTGATGTGTTTACTAGTGTTTCAGGGTCAATAGCGAAGAATGGAGGAGTTTTGGAAGACATTCAGGCCAAAACAACAAGCTTAGATGTACGTCATGATCGTGGCTTATTGTGCAACGATCGTGGGCCATTATTTCAGCCCGAATGTCTTTCGAAACTCCTTCGTTCTTCGATATTGATATGTAGGCCACGATTATTGCCTCCAGGGCCACGATCATGGCATGCATCTGGCAGACACGTAGCTACTTCCAAACTTCACGTTTCGAGGGATTTTTTGGACCTTTGGACCCAGAACCTTAATTTAATCCTAAATACAGGAGAACATAAATAGAACAAGAAGAACAGAAAGAATGAGCTTTACATTGAGCCACTCTTAGAAACCCTAAAGGGAGAGAAAAAGAAGAGAGAGAGAGAAGAAGAAGAGGAAGGAGGAAGAAGAAGTGGATCTCGACACTACTGCTCCCTAGATTAGGTGGTATCCGGATACCGCTGCCTTCTCGATTTGTCTAACCTAAGTTTCATTTTCTCTTCATTTCGTTTTCCATTTAAATGTATAGAGTTGAGATGGATTGTATGGAAATGAATTTCAGGTTGTTGATAATATTTTAAACTCTCATTCGAGATTTTATTTTGAGTTAATGTTAATTTAATTATTTTGTGTTGATTAGTTTAGGTGTTGTGATTAATTAATATATTTGCATTTTTTGGCAACAAACTGAGAGGGTGAGCTGGATAAAAATGATTAAATGAGATTAATGAGAGTTAAGTGATCTAATTGACCACTTAATCAATCTAGTCGATAATTTCATAGAGAGAGATCTCGTACGAGGCCCGATTGTTTATTAGAAAGCTTTAGAATTTATTAGAATTGTGGGTAATTTGTGAATTGAGATACTGCAAGTTTCATAATTCGATGAGAATTTACAATTTAGGATTTAATGATTATAAATTGAGAGAGAGTAATCAACTCTACGACCGTCTAGAACCGATACCCCATAAATATATAAATGACTAGATTAGCATTAATGATAGGTAAAATTTCCTCTCTCATAACTTGATTAACTCTCTTGACAGATTTCTATTATGACCTGTGTAACTACTTAGTTTAATTATGTTTTGTTGAAATCTCCGTGTTACAATTCTTGAATCCATTTCTTGTATTTACTTTCCATATTCACTTATGTAGTTTTTATTTCTTTCTATTCTTTTCTTTAAGCCTTAGACAACTTAGGATTAGCCTAGTACCCTCCTCATAAGATCGACCCTTCAATATTACAAAGTACGACCCATATGCTTGCGGTTATTGAGGATTTTATAAATTGTAAAACTTGCTCAACAAAGAACAATCTTCTTCCTATAGTGAGATATTATCGATGGGAAAAGGAAATCTATGACTTTGAGATTCAGACCTTAGTTCCGATTTATCTTTTGATTGTGGCGGTCCAATTATGTCAACTAGGCTCTAGACTAACAATGGTGGTCCATCTAATAGTAAAAATAAAAAAAACTACATGATAATTAACAAGATCGAGGGTTCTCTCAATTGGTGGTTGGATTTGATAAGCTTTAAAAATGTTAGGTCTTTTTAAAAAGTCTCAAACATTAATATCTTATCTGTATCTTGGTGAAAATCTAAAGGTTTAAAATGAACTTTTGCCTTGACATTTGACAAAATAGTTTTTAATATTTGTTTTAAAAAATAAACTAAAATTAAGAAATAAAAAATAAAAATTACATTCGAAAAACAAAAATTAAACCAAATAACACCTACATAAGCACTTTTGGTGAATCCCCTAATAAGTCTATTAATACGTTATCGTACATATTTACAAAAATAAATGCTTTTAACTCACCAATTAACATATAAAGACTTAAAGGGTCCATTAATAAGATTTTATTAAAACTTTATGTAAAAGTTTTTGATAAATTTTAATATTTAATTTTGCTCCATAGTTTGTGTTTAGTTGTTATTATGCAAGTAATAGGTTTTTGATTAATTAGGTCATGACATCAACTTGCAAGATCTTACTTTGATTTTTAATTTTTACTATTATAAAATTCAAAAAGTTAAATTTCGTCGGTATAATCATATAAAATTTATTAATTATGTCAGATTAATTATTTATTAATATCGTTTCTGCAGTCACAATTACAAAAGTATATATTCAATCAACTAAAATTTTATTGAATTATAATCAATTTCATTTTGATAACAAATAAAAATATTGAAATATTATCTATTTTATTTATTAGATTATTATATGTTTCACACAAATATTTACTTATTAGTTATTTGATAAAACATTCATTGAATAAATCATTAGTACTGAATTATAAAATATAGATATTAAAATAAAATTAATTAATTAATTAGTTTTAAAATTTATTTTTTTCTAACTCTAACTCTTTTTTAGTGTTTCATAATTGTTATTGACAAATGATTACATAATTATTAGCAATAAAACAAGATTTTTTTCTATTAAAAAATAAAAAGATGAAATATAAAACAAATCTAAAAATTGTAATAAAAATAAAAGTGAAATGAAACGAGTCTTAATAGTTATTTTCATTTTAATTCTGGTTGATATTCAATTATAAAACGTGAAATAAAGAGTATTGAATTGAAATTTCAGACATAATGTCTATTGCAAAATGAAAATTTCCCTTGTTCTTCCCTTCAATTAACTCCCAGAATCCAAATTTTTAGATGTACATGCCTAAGTGTACATTATATTTAAAAATGTTTTTTAATAAATAAAAAAGTCAAATACACATTTTTGTTTACTAATTTTATGGTATGTCATGGATTAAGATTTCCATTTAGACAATTCCTCCCTAACATGTTGAAATTATAACTCATAGTTAATTAAGATTTTTAAATTCTATAAAACATTTTGAATGAAATTTTTTATCAGATACACTTGGGAGTCGGTTGGTCAGTAAATGGCTTTACCATGTTGTATAACAATGGTAATTAATGTATATTATTTTAAAAATATTTATTTAAATAGATTTTATGTTTTAAAATTATTTTAATAGTTATAAAATTATTTTATTTTAAAATAATTTAAATATATATTTTAGAATTGATTAAAATTGTTTTAAATAGTCATCTAATTAATTATAAAATGAAATTTTGATAAAATAAGCTAACACTATTTTTATAATTTTTTGTAAATTATGAGAACAAGAGTACGGTAGAAACAAAAATTAAAAAAATGAATCAATAAAAGAAATTCTTAATTGATCAAGTATTTTATTTTTAGTAGTTTGAAATTAAAAATAGAAAACAGAATCGTGGTCCAAACATTAACTTAGCCGATGCATACCAAGGAAATCCATGGAATATCTTCCAAGAACAGTATAGAGATCGTCGCTGAAATCAAAACCAAACCAAAAGCAGTCAACAGCATTCAAAGCATGCTGTCAGCTCTAGATGGTAATCTTCTAAAGAAATTGCTGGGAACAGAGGGCAGCTTGCTCCGGAATCTGGGGTGACGAAGCCAAAACAAGCCAGTGATCAATGCTATTATCTTGAAAGGTGTTATATATAGTGCCACAGCTGCAATGAGACAGATAAGTACAAACAGGCTCGTAGCTCTTGGGTCTCTCCAGCTGAGAAGAGCCTGAAATCTTTCCCCTTGTGTTGCCATGTCTCCCACCACTGTTTGAATCCTCCCTGCAACACTTCTAAGCCTGTCGTACCTCATTTTTACCACATCTTGTTGTTTTGACGTAGGAAAGGTGTCGAATTCTTCGTCTAGTTCATCCGGATGAACTGCTTCTGCCCATGACAGCTTGGTATCCATGTGTGGAGGATGCCGTGGTCGAAGACGGTAATTCCATATTCCGATCAGGAACATGTAAAGGAATATCGTTGGAAGTATCAGCTCCGGATAGCAGATTAGTATGAAGAATAACACATGAACTAAAACGGTAGTGACGGGGTTCTTCCATTTGCATACTTCACCTAGCCACTTGCTGATGGTGATTACACCAGAGAAGAGTGAAACAATTCTGAAGAAATTGGCTTTGCTTCTTCTCATGCTCCACATATGAGAATCAACATCCAGCATATACTCCACCACCTCCTTCCTTAGTGGTGGCTCTGCTCTGCCAAGCCTCACTGCTACAATGTTCATAGCTTGGTACCTCAGGCTATCTAATTGGTTCACTGTGAACGGATGCAAATAATGCATTTTTGGAAGCAAGGGATGACCATAGAGGTAAATCATGTTTGCCAGAGATAAGCAAGTGAATCTAACTGCTAATTGGACCTCTCCCATCTTTTTCAGTCCAGATGGTTGCAGAACAAGAAGTGGATATGAATGAGTGTAGATTTTATCAGTTTCCAGGGTAGACAACCTTATCCTTACCTTTCCGATTCGCGAGTCGACCCGAGTTCCACCACCAGAGGCTGGTTTCTCGTTTCCACCCAAGTGGCGGTTGTCGAAAACACCCAATGTGATCACCGTGCAAGGATCGTAAACCTCCCATGTGTATTGCTCATTCCACTTTGGGTTAAAGCTACCAATGATTGTTCTAGTTCGTACCCATTTCAGTCCATACTTGGCTACACAATAAGCATCGGTTGTTCCTTTACCTTCCTTGGTCTTCATTGGAAGAAGTGCTTGTGCACTTAGTATTCCCACTTCAAGAATTCCAATAGGATGCTTCCAGAGTTGTCTGGCTGTTGGCCTTGTGTCGCTTATATATAATGTTGATTCGTCTAGCACATGGTAAGCACCCTCAAGACAGACTCTAAGATGAACCCTGCTGGAAAACTTGTGCTCATGCCTCCTATCACCCTCCAGAGCACCAAACCCGAATTTTTCGAGGTTAAACCATTTAGAGTGAACTGGTCGGTGATCCAAGCGCCTCTCAAAGATGTGGAGTGGCAAAATTATCCTCCCCATAACTTCATCTTTTGCAGGGCTCACCTTGTTTTCAACAGTAAGCACCAGTTGTTCCTCGAAAGGCTCAGCTGCTACGAAGATGAGGTCTTCATTCCACATTGGGTTGATTGTTGGAGTTGGACATAGCTTAGTTTTCAGTACCTGGTGCCCAACTTGAGCCTTCACAAACGCCTGTGGTAAACTACTTTTGTCATCTGGCTCCACATCCTGAGCCTCAATTACGTTGACTCTGAGGTACCATAGTTTCGGAGAGACATAGACTTTGGACCTGACACTAAACACTCCCTCCCCTTCAAGTGAAGCAGCATCAGAGTGGATTGCCTCAGGAAATGCTTCATCAGCCTGAGTTCCCATCCAAACTGCAACCATTACCTCTCCTTTGACCTTGCTATCGCCTCGTCTGTCCTCTAATCTGTACCATTGAGGTGCCAAAGGGCTATCTGGTGGAACCCTCGTGGGCACTTCATGCATGTCAAACACCACCTTCCCTATGTAATCATCTCTTCCCACCATTTCTTTCTCTCTGACAAACACTTCAACAACAGAGGACTGTATCTTCTCCTTTGAGAATGCAAAGACCTTGTTCCATTCAGGATTAGTTTTCTTCTCGAAATGCTTTGTATTACCTTTATAATTCCCCACTTTCACTTCCACGTATGGGTCACAGCTTCCAGTTACAGGATTGGTTGGAAGATCTTTGGCTTTCACAACACGAACATAGAGATAAAACATCTGCTCAACAAGATCATACGTGCTTGTAGCTCTTTCGCTGCTAATCCATCCTCCACCACCGCGTGGTCCTCCGTGTGGCCATCGTTCTCCTAGCTGAGGCTTTGTATCTTTCAATTTGAATTCCTCCTGGCGGTTTGGAGCAGCTACAGGATTCATGGGTGCAAAATTAAATGGCAACTTTGGTGCTGTTCTCTCTCAAGTTCCAAGTAGCAGCCAAGCTTTAGCTAAAATATATAAGCTGTTGTAATCATGAACTCTCCTCTTTCATGTAAAGTTGCTGTGAGCCAGTGAAATGCTCTTCTATGAATTTGGGTTCATTAAGCGTTAGGGGAAGTTCTTTTGCCAAAAAATGGTCTAATGGCAAGTTGAGTTCTTGTCCTGGAGGACTTCAGAGAACAAGTTACCTCTATTCTTATCTATTTTCAAGCTTCAAACGAGGGTATCTACCAGCTCCACTAGCAGCTTCAGATTACCTTTTTGGTTGCTTTGAATAGTTTAGGAATCTAATTTATGGAAAAAGCTAAAACTATGGAACCATCAAGGTGTAATCGAGTAAAATAAATGACCCGGGGACGAGTAGTAAATGACAAGACATGTGAATTGTTTCAAAGCATATATGCAAGATGGAATGGTCCACGCTTAGTGACATTAGGAAAGATTACTGGCACCCCACTAGAGAGCACCAAATTTTGTAAACTTTGGAAGAGAACCTATTCTTCTAGATGCTTTCCTTAAACAAGATTATTCTGTTTTCATGCTTATATTGTCAAACAGAAAACTCAAGCTGATGACATTATCCCTTCACTTTTCATTGTTGCAGAAAATTTTATCATTCAAATAATGTTTGAGCTCATGTGTGGACACCTATCTTCTTTCTGGTTCCTGCGGTAAAGCAAAAACAGAATAAGAATACAATACAAATATGTAAAGTATTTGTGGAAAACTTAAAAGGAAAAGGGAAAGCAGAGCAGAAAGCTCATAGGTGTCTGATCTTGCACATAAAAGATGCTTTATTCAATATTCTCCATCTTTATTCTCCTTTACTTTAATTTCCCGCTGTCATTATGATTTTTCCTCGCATAAAGTGTACAATTGGCACTTCCCTTAGAATCAATTAATTAATGCCGGTAAAAGCTTTCTGTGTTAAAAATTCCTCAAGAATATTGCTGATATGGAAGTCCAAGTCTTGGTAGCTTGGAAGTAACAAAAGCTTTCTGTACCCACTTATTGGAGCTTCTGTTTATGAAAAGTTGTATAATTCCATGTATTTCTTAAGGCGATAGACTAACACAATAAGTTGATCCATCGTTTTGTTCTTTTTGTTTTTATTTTAGCCGTACCAGTGAGGCGATGTCTGAGCAACTTACACAATTACTTTTGTTCCTTAAAGAAGCAGCATTTGTATTCATCTCATACTCCTAGATCTCGTTCTAGTTTAGCCCCGTACATATCTTCCAATCCCACAATCAGGGGAACATAACATGACCACGCTAAGGCCTCTTTCACTAAATTATGTTCGGGTAAAGTAGTAGGTCACTGTCCATAAAAAACCCCAAATTTTTTTTTAAAAAATGGCCCTTCTCATCTAATCCTAAAATTGCAAGTCGGGGTGGGTGAAGAGGAAAGAAATTTTCCTCTACACGTCAAGGCTAACAGGAAAGATGTTTTGAATAAGATGGATGGTCGGTCTTAAGCCATGCATCATTACTTTTCCTTTTTTTTTTAAAACAAAACACAAATTTTTATTTTGCAACAAAACTAAAATCATTGTCAAAAGTTAACATGTTGCGATGATTCAAAGAATTCGTTATTAAAACTAATCATTTAGCGATCAAAATAAAGTGTCTCAAAAGGAAAAACCTTCAATGACGCATATCAGAAATCGTCGCCAAATGCTGAATATTAGTAACGATTACGAGAAATCGTCACTAAATGATGCATAATGGGTGACGATCTCAGATATTCGTCGCTAAATAAGCTTATGGCGATGCTTTTAAAAAATGTCACCATAACTTATCAAACATTTGGTGATGATTCCAGGAAATCGTCACCAAAAGGTTTATATTTGGCGACGATATTCTGAAGAGTGACCAAAAGGTCAATATTTAGTAACGAACTTTTTATTTGGAAGCAAAAAGTTAAACATTCAGCGACGATTTTTTAAAATCGTCACTAAATGTCAAGCATTCAGCGACGATTTCTAGAAATCGTCGCTAAATGATACACATTCAGGGACTATTTCTTGAAAACGTCACTAAATGTGTATATGAAATTTTCTAAAATTATAAAACTAACATTTTTATAATCTATCATAGTTAAGATATGTTTTATTAGAGATTTGTTTTGAATGTTTACAACGTATTATTGAAAAAATACACACAATATAATTTTAAGAGTTAACGATAGTATTAATTAATCATTAATATTTACTAACATTGCAAAAATGAGTTATAAAAAATTTAAATAATTGTATCAATATAATAATATGATATATGGAGTAGTACCAAATTTGAATTAGAAGTTTAACAATTCATACAGTCATAGAACAAGAACAATAACAGTCTACACTCAATACTACACAACTTAACCCCTAACTAGTAGAGAGATTGTTTGACAAATTCTTACGGATACAATAATAAATCAACTTTAAAGCTGAGTCCAGTTGACTGCATCGATAAATGACAATGATATAATTATTTTTTTATATTCTAAGTGACATAAGAGTTAGTAAAGATAATTGAGTCCTCAATGTCTGGATTCCCGAGAGGGGTCCTTGCATGTTCAAAGGCACCAATTGAAACAATAATAGTTCTTCCCTCAGGTGTAAGGTTTTTCATACCTTTTTGCAATAGTGTTTCTCCTATAGCTAAACTTGTAGAGGATACAATGAATGAGTCGCTAGATTTAGTATGGAAGACAAGTTCTCAAGATGAACTGCCAGTACAAAACGGTTTACCTAAAACACAATCAGTATAGAACTTAGATATTGTCAGATTAGTAAACCGTCAAACAAACCGAAATTGGAGTGACATACATACGTGAATGACCAAACGAAGTTTCTAGAATTGACGAATGTTTCAAAACAACCTATTTCCCTAATCCTTTACAAACCATTGTGATATCGCTCCCGCCTCTATGGGCATACATGTAATCTTCGAGATTCAAGAAAGCTTAAAACAACATGTAGTATATACTATCAAATGTGAATATATATAATAGCTTCATAAAAGAAAATGAGATTTACATAATAAGGAAAGTGACGTTTGGATGATACTAAACACCTTGAAGCAGAAGATTAGCCATGGAAGGCAAACGATGATTAGTGTATGAAGTGGAGATTTTTTTTGCATTGTTTATTTTTTCAGTAAGGACAATTTTACCACATTCCTCCCAACGGAGTGAATTAAGGTTGTCCAAAACTAGTCGCCATATATGTTGACATTCCTTGATTAATAATATTAAGAAGTATATTATGCAAATGTCAATTTAGAATAAAATGATTATATGTTCAACTCTAATTTTGATGATAAGTGAAAGTAGTCGAGTTTAGCACTTATTCATCTTAAATATGCCTAATGATATGAAAGTTACCCTTACTAAAATTTCAGAAATCTATTGTGTAGTTTATATCATAT
>JAOTAY010000005.1:33856301-33875883 GCA_025629805.1 Erythroxylum baracoense
AAATGATGTGGATATAAGTTAGAAGTGATAGATTAAGCAAAAGAGATGAATTAGGAAGAGATTGATGAGGAAGTGTGATGGAAATGTGTTAGATGTAGTGGTTCAACTAAACATGCATCAGTTTTTTTGACATATCTTGATCTACAGATATCCAAATAGGATGATTGTTGATTTATATTAAACTAGAGAAGAATGAATACAATTTTCATACGGAATCGAGTTTGAATTCTAGCTCTAAGAGTGTTGAAAATTGTCTTGAAGTTGAGTTTCAGATTTTGTCTCCGTTTCTGAACAGTATGGAGTAAATTGTGTATAACTTGTAGAATACTGAGCCAATTGTATGAACTTAGGTTCTTTAGAATTTTAAGACATAGATAAACAATTGTTTAGAAGATGACTTTGCCAAAAAAGCTCATTCTCTAGGTGTAAAATGGATGTGAAGTTCAGAAAAGAAAAAAAAAAGGAAGGGAGGGCGCTTCGGCCAGATGCAGGTCGCGATCGCGATGCATCTTGATCGCAACCCCGAAAGTGATACACGGGAGATGCCTTCTAAATATGTGTTATTTTTTGATGATATCTTGAGCTGTAGATGTCCAAATGAGGTAATTCTTAATTCAGATTAAACTAGAGACATAATTCTACAACTTTCTTGAGAAGTCTAAATTTAATTTTGTCTCTAAGACTTTCAAATTTTGGTACAAAATTGAGTCTGGATTGAGGTTATAGTACTACCCAAGACAGAAATTATATTTTGATATTTTCATAACAACTGAATGGATATAGGCAGAATCAGACAAAGGTGTCTTCATACAAGTTGTAGTTCATTCTCTTATCTTTCAATTGGTACTAAGTTTGTAATTTGTAGATAACTGAGTTCAAAGTTATAAGTTGTACAATTTGAGGGTATGATCATGAATTAGACAAAAGTTCAATTATACATAGTCTATGGTATTGTAGGCATAACTCATAGGATACTAAACTAAATGGAGTGATCTTGGTGTCATTAGAAACTTAAGAGATAGACAAACAATTATCTAGAAGAAAGTACACTTGAATTACTTCGTTTTCATTATAAGATTGATTGTAGAAAGTTGACCCAAAAGTGTGTCTTAGGAAAAATATGAATTGAAGAAATGAGTTATGAATTTTGATTTTTATGGTTTTGTTGAGGTATAAACCATAAGTATAAATGATACTTATGTGAGTTTGAAAATATGTATAATTATGTGATAAGAATAATGGAAAGATACTCGGGATTGTCATGAACATGCATTGTACATATTTCATATACATACATGTGCATAAATAAATACCTATAATTGTGCTAAAGTGTGATGTGTGCATATTGCTTGTTTTAAAGGAGCAATTGGAACATCAACACCCAAATGTTGATGGAACTTTGAGGCAATAGCTTTGGAAGTAATCTGCGAGTAACCTAGATGGTCTCACTCAATTACTATTATGCTAAATTCTATTTTGACTTATCTATGAATGTGATTTGATTGTTGAATTCCGAACATGAAGCTCCGATGATTCTGATCTGATGATTATGATATTGAAATGCTCCTTGTATGTGAATGTGACAAAATATATGTTACTCAACAATGATGTTAAATGCCAGACCTTGGGTTCGATGTGATTTGAATGTGAATGTGCAAGCATGTGTCTTATTGAACATGTGATATGTGAATCATTTCAATATTAGAATGCATGAAAGATAAAGGAAGTTGTGACCAGAGTCATCAAGATAAAAAGCTTAAAGCTCATACTGCAATTAGAGCCTCGGGCTCAGTTGTGAATGTACCTGGTATCCACTAAGAGATATAGGACATTATTTGATATAGCTCGGTATGCACTAAGGGACATGGGCTAGTAAAAGAGGCACTCGGTCACAACAACAATAATAAATGAAAGTGAGTTTTACGTGCATTGCATTTATATTTGATATGTGTATTTTACATAAATGAAATGATCATTATGATTGTTCTGAAAGTGAAAGGTGATGTTTTATGAATATGCAAATATGTGAAAAATATGTTACGTGTATTGATGTGATGCATGAATGGAGTGAACCATCGATAATGGTTACCTCATCTGATTTCACAAAACTCACCCAAAATTACACGTTGACATTTCAGGACATAGAAAGGAGTCTAGCTACTGAGAGACTGTACAAGAAGCTTAATTCTTGTACTTTTGTAAAGAAGATATGGCTCAAAAGTCGGTCAGCTGAACTGGAGGATTTAGTTAGATCTTATGTATTTCCTCTTTCATATAGTACATTTTGTATTAGATTTTGATGATGTACATGTATAGATTCTTGAAAGCTACAATGTATGTACATTTAAATTGATGAAATGAAAAGAGGAAATTTTGTTTGAGAAAAAAATTGTGACTTTTTTGTATGAGAGTAGATGCCATGATTAAGTAGGATAAATTACCATGTGATAAAGTGAAAGTGTGATAGTTAACAAGATGTTGTTATAGAGTATGTACTAGAATATCATAAAGATGTTCCAGAATGTACCTTATAGCATCGGGGGTGTTACAAATAATGTTAACATTTAATGATAGGATAAACCCTCTTCTCATAATCGGCTAATCTTTGATTTTTATTGTTCATTGGTGGTACTTAATTTTGATTTCTTTGTGTTAATTTTACAATTTCATTTTCAATCAATCCATATTCGTTTCTTTACTTTTCTGTTTAGTTATCCTTTAGGCCTTAGACAAATTAGAATTCAAATAGTTTCCCAACTCCTTGAGGGATCGACACCTCATATACTACACTCACTACCCATGCACTTATAGTATATTGAGGGATAAGAAATTTTAAAACTTGCCCACTAGATCATAATAAGTATCCTCCAAATTGTGACTGTTCAAGTAGATATGAACTCGCCTTTTTCTTTAGTATCCCGTTTTCTCTTGTCTAGAACCCTAGAATAATTGTACATGAGAGATATTATTAAGAAATTAGGTTGTGCACTTCATATTCATGCATAATATAAGCATACACATACGTTAATTTAATTTTTTGCACACGTTACAATGAATGTCCATACACTTATTTTACATATTCCGGGATATAATTGAATTTAAATGAGTATGATGTAATTTGTGGATTATATGTCTTAAAAATCGATTTAGAATTTTTAGTGAAAATTTAGAAAATTTCTAAAATTTTGAGTATTTTTGGGACTAGGAAAAATGTCAAGTGGCAGGATAATTGATAAATGGTAGTAGAAATAAGTGTGAAATGGTAGTAGAAATTTTGATAACTGACATTAGGATTTAATGACAAAGGTCATAAAAAATTGGGAGGCAATTGGATTAGAAATTGGAGACAAATGGACTAGTTATTAAAAAGAGGACCAAGTGAAGCCATAAGAATGAGACATATGGCAAGTGACAAATGTCATGCCACTTGCCACACATCTCACCCATAATTATTTCACTTAATGAAAGTCTATCCTGATTTTTCTTTCATCTTCATTTGATACTCTATGCTACTCTTCTTCCTTCCCACGACACTCACCCACCTTCGTCAACGTTGAACCTTGTTCTCACCTTTCACTTGCTACTTCCATTTTGTTCATCTTCTCCATCTTGTTACTAAAAGACCTAACCCTTCTACCTTGAATGATGATGATCGTATGATGCTTGGAAGCTAGGGTTAAGTTGTGATTTAAAGACCTTGAAGTTAAACAAGTAAGTGTAAAGCATTATTCTTCATGGTTTGTTAAATAGCAACTTTTGTGATGATAGTTAGGGGTTAAATGATCATAAAATGGTGAAGAGTATATGTTGAAATGTGAATAAGAAACATGGGTATATTCATGTCTTGTTTTATATATATGATGGTTAATAATTCATGAGATGTTTTTGAGATAGAATGATCCCTAAAATGGTGTAGAATGAATGTAGAAATTTTATAAAGAGATAATATACTCATGTTCTATTTTTAATGTATAATTATGTGAATTTTTGATAATTTTTATTAAGGTAAAATAAAATGAATTTAAAGCTAAGAAAAGGAGTAATGGAGTGTCTTGAAATGAGAAGAAATTAAGGTGATAGTTTAGAGATGAAATTAAGGTGAAAATGGAGTTAATTATGTGTTGAAACGTTGATGATGAATGTATATGTATAAATGTTCTGTTTTTGTGTTTATGATCAACCATAGAGTATCATTTGTTTATAATTGATGTTAAGCTAAAATGGAGGTGAGAATGAAGAGGAAATGATGAGGAATTAAGCTAGAAATGATAGACTAAGTATAAGATATTTTAGATGTAATTTATAGGAGTTAGAAAAGCTAGAAAAATGGGAAGAAGATTGTTGGGATTTTTAGATGCGAGCAACCCACGATCGTGGGAATGCATGAAATAGCTGACATGTTCTATTAATGAAACCCACAATCGTGGGAAGTCATCCATGATCATAGGAATGGTTATTACGTGAGTGGTTCTTCTTTATGTGTGGTTTGAAACAACAAATGGTTAGGTACTTTCCTATGATGCATTTAGGCTTGAATGAAGCTTAAAATGAACTTATTTTGATGATGGATTAAGTGATTAAATTTGTGATATGTTTAGGGCGATAATTGAGGTTATAACTTAAGAATGAATTGTTAAATATTAAGTATTCAAATATGAAAAATTTGGAGATGTTATAAGAATGAAAGTAATCCAATAAAGGCTAATGTGATTCTAAGAAGATGAATGATATGCACTAAGTAAAGGTTAATGAGAAATTGGATATTTTATGATTTATAATGCTAGAATAACCTTAGTGAATGATTGAATGATTAACTTAGAATAATCTTGTACAAATGAGGTGTAAACCTATGTTCAAATTAGACATTTATGAGTTTTGAAGTATGAATGATCATAAGATGTGAATTAAGGAAATATACCCGGAATAGTCAAATTGAGCATGCATTATACATAACACATATACATATGTGTATGAATAAATACTTGTGTTATTATACAAAGTTGTAATGCGTGTAAATGTGTATTGCATGATATAGAAGCACGAATAGAGCAACAACATCTAGACATTGCCAGGACGTTGAGGCAATAGCTATTTAAAGCGTACTGTAAGAAACCAAGATCGTATCACATTGATTTGATTGTTTGGTTTAAATTTTCTGTATTGAATTATTATTGATGTGAATGTGTTAATTTTGGAGATTGATTTTTTGAGGCGTTTGATGCGTGAAAAACACATTGGAAGTGCTCATTATATGTGAATTTGACAGAAATTAGTGTACTCAACATATTTGTTGAATGCTAGACTTAGGTCTGATGATATGTGAAAGTGAAAGTGTATAATGAAACAAAGTGACTGATCGAACATATGTGATGTGATGCATTCATTACATAATATGCATGATAAGATAAAGGCGGTTGTGATAGGAGTCACCAACGAAAAAGAGCTTAAATCTTAAAATATGGTAAGAGCCTCTGGCTCACTATGTATAATGAGCTTGGTATCTCCAATGGATACGAGACAGTTATTAATGAGCCCAGTATCCACAGTGGATACGGGACAGTGAAAAAGGCATTCAGTCATAACAATGTAATAATTGAAAGTGAGTCTTATATGCATTGCATATATATTTGATATGTATGTTCAAATGATCGAAATGAATTGTTTGAATTGTCCTAAATGAGAAATGTGAAATAAGTAACCAAAATGGAATTTGATGCTATATGATGATTGGTGAGGTGATGTGCATTATGTGATATCATGAATTGTCTATGAATTTGGAATATGAACTGTATGTGTTATATGATATGAGTGAGCACATCGATGATGGCTTACTCACTAAGTTCGCAAAACTCACCAAAATTGCAACATGACTTTTCAAGTATGAGAGAGGAGACTTAGTTGCTAAGACATTTTGGAAGAATAATAGTTCTTGCATTTTTTGATAGAAGAAATGGTCCAAAGGTCAGTCAGTTGAGATTGAAGTGATAGATAGAGTTTTTGTATAGTTCCTTATTTATGTAGCATATTTTGTAAACAGAGATATAGACTCTGATAAGCTTTCAATACTGTATATATATGGATGATGTATGTAATGCTACAATGTACAATATGTTTTATAAAATGAAAATGAGGAATTTAGTTTTAGATATTAAATAATTGTGTTTTAATTATGATGCTATGATAAGTGATATGATTGCTCTAGTGCACTACTTCTACCGGGCAAGTGCTTGAATGTCTAATGGACATATGGGCATGTGTCAGATGGGAGTGGGGTGCCACATTTTCACTTGCCATCACCGTCATCCCTCCTTTCTTAGGTGCACATTATACTAGTCTCACCCATCACTATCCAAAATAGGGTAGATAATGCCCCTAAATAAAAGGTTCACTACTTCCTTCTTAACCACTTCTTTCATATGAGAGTTTAACCTTCTTTTTCTCTCCCTCATAGCATTATAACCTTCATCAAAGATGATCCTATGCATCACCATATCAAGAATTATGTCTCTTATTTTTGAAATCTGCCTTGTCATAACTCTCATCCTCTTTCTAATTATCTTTATCACTCACTTTTATTATTTCTTATTATTTTGTTTAAAATTATGATGGGTAGAGTATGACTCTCACCTAGAAAGGCATATCTAAAGAGTGTGGATAAGGATTTCAACTCTAAAATGGTTAGTTTCTCAATAGAGGGTGGTATGGCTGCTTCAGTCCTTACTAAGATTTCATGTTTTGATTTTTCACCCAACTCCTCCTCCTTCTCTATCTCTTCATCATCTTCCATATCCTCAACATCAACGTCTTCTTTTTGTTACTTCTCTTTCTCCTTTACACAATCATCAACTATATCAATTTTCATTCAAGAGTTGCCCTCCTTTGAATTCTTTAGTATTGTACTCATGTTGAACTCAACCCACTCATCACCATTCCAAAGAGTCAATTTACTTTCATGTACAACTACCAATGCTCTTTCTATATTCATGAATGATCTACTAAGAATTAATGGACAAGTTCAATCCTCTTCAAAGTATAACACTATGAATTCCACATGAACAATAAACTTATCCACTTTTACTAACATGTCCTCCACCATGCCAAATGATTTATTTATTGATTAATATGCCAACTGAATAATTATGGATGTTGGCTTCACTCTCCTAGCTCCAATTTCCAAAAATGAAAAAAATATAAGATTAATACTTACATCTAAGTCACATAAACATTTAGAAAATTCTAAATGACTAACAGTATAGGGTATAGTAAAACTCCCTAGATCTTTCAATTTTAAGGGCATATAGCAGGTAATTATAGAGTTGTAATTCTCTATCAAGGAGATCATTTGATTATCCTCCCAATTCCTTTGTTTGATAGGATATCTTTAAGAAACTTCACATACATAGGCATGTTCTCTAAAGCTTCCACAAAAGGCAAGTTAATTTGCAATTTCTTTTACCTCTTTAACAACTTTGCAAATTATACATCCATTGGATCCTTCTTTAGCCTTTGTAAGAGTGAGATCTTTGAAATATATAGAGGGAGTGGGACATATGGTGGTTCCTTTTTATCTTTGTTAAAGAATGCAAATTATGCATCCATTTGATTCTTCTTTAGCCTTTATTGGAATGGGATCTCTGAAACATATGGAGGAGGTAGGATATGTCGTGGTTCCTCCTTCTTATCTTAATTCTTGTCCTCCTTCCCTTGGCATCCTTCATGGTATGATTCAACCTCTTCTTGGTTGGTTCTTCCAACTCCTTCCCACTTTTAAATGTGATGCCCTTCAGTTGCTCCTTTGGATTAGACTCTATGTTGCTAGGGAGACTCCTCACACTTCATGTAGACAATGCGTTTATTAGTTCCCCACTTGAATCTCCAAATTATGGATGGAAGAAGCATATTTTTCTTGTAATTTGGTTGAATTTAGCTTCCATCCTCAAGCTCTCATCATAAATTTTGAACTTGGAGTCCAACACATCCATTAGCATATCGATCTTTAATTCCAATAAACTGAGCCTATCTTATTAAAATCCTTTTGAGCGTTGTGCTTTCACTTGATTTCCTACATTATTAGACTAGGAGAAATTTGGATGGTTCTTCCATCCAGAATTATAAGTATTCAAGTAAGGGTTATTATCACCTTGACCTAGTTATGCTCCCATAAACTTTAGCTGCTCCGTATTGTTGTTGTCTATTAGGAAGCAATCAGTTGTAACATGTCCTTTTTGGCTACATAATTCACATTTATATTGTAATACTTTTAGAGGGCAGGAAGAAGTGACTTTTAAGTTATTTATTTGCTTGTTCAGGTTTGTTACTTTAACTTGTAATGTTGTCACTAAATCAAGATCAAGTACTCCGTTTTGATCTTTGAAGGCTAGTTGATGTTTGTTCCTCTCTAACATCCATTAAAAAACTATTGTTTGCCATCTCCTAAAATAAATTATATGCAGCATCTACTATCTTCTTCATCAATGAACCACCATCTGATGTATAGTACTTTTTATCGATGGATTAACTCCATTGTAGATGGTTTGTAATAGGAACTCTTTGGGTAAGTTCTAATATGAGGAGCTCCTTTGTAACTCCTTAAATCTTTGTCACGCTTCGTACAATGATTCCCCTTCACTTTACTACATCTTTTTTATTTCCTTGATGATCCTTTTAGTCTTCGTTAAGTGAAAGTACTTAGCTAAAAAGGCTTATACCAATTGCTCCTACGTCATCACATTCTTTAGGCTAAAAAATTCAACCACACCTTGGCTTGATCTTTGAGTGTGAATGGGAATAGTCTCATCTTGGATACATCCTCTGATAACCCTTTATATCTAAATGTATCTCATATCTCCAAGAAATTTGTTAAATGGTCATTAGGATCCTCATTAACCATTCTATAAAACTAAACATTGGTTTGCAACATGTTCAGCAAGGCTAGTTTAGTTTCGAAACTATTTATCTGCATTAGTAGTCTTGTGATCCCTTGTTGATTAGCATTAAATTATAAAGTCCATAAGGGTTCTTTGCTAACCTCTTTGTTTCCCTTCTTCTTCCATTGATCTTTTTATAGCTTATTGACATCTTACTCATCAGATTTCTCTCTCTTACTTAGTGATGTCAAAAACTTGTGTCATTGAGCTTGCTAAAACTACTTATTATTCTTGTGTTCATGCACCTGTAATCACACAAGAAAGTGTTATATTTCTTAAAGAAAACTAACTCAAATTACTTTAGATGCTAAATTTACAATCCCAATCAATAACGCTAAAATCTTGTTGATGTGATTTTAAATCTATTTGTAACATAAATAAACAAGTTATGTCTTTATAGTATAAACAATATCATTCCCACGAGGATTATTTTACACACCTAACAATTTTTTAACACTTTATTTAAGATAAAAAATATGATAATATAACTACAAAATAAACTAAACTAAAGAAAATTGATAATTGAATAATTAATAAGCAAAAGTGAATCTGATGATTGGTTTATTATGACAAATTAGGAATTAATTTTATCCTTATTTTATTTTCACTTCACCTTCTTGATTTAATAATTATGCCCTAGATATCTAATATTTATGATTAACTTTTTTTAAGATATAATCAAGTAATCCAAATTAAAATAGATAAGAATTGAATTTTGACCTTTCGGTCTCTCAAAACTCCTCTTAACTATCTAATTGGATTTGAGGCAATCTTATAAGGAGCTAACAAACAATTAATATCTCTCTTAAATTGCCTACCAATCAGATGTTTATAGGTTTATTATAATACTAGCTCTCACTATGCAACATAACACAAATATTTTAACCTAATCTCTTGATATAGATCAAAGATTAAAAACAATGAACACTACAAAGTATATTTCTATTAAATTAGAACATAAAAATTTAACAAAAATTCAAGAGTAATTCCTACACAAATTTAGCAATCCATAGCTAAAATAAATCCATAATTATTCATCAGCAGCATTCAATAACAAGGAACTAAATGGAAAGTATAGAAGTTTGAATTAAGTATGTGTTCTTCTTTTTATCCTTAAACTGTAAAATTTTACAACTTTGTTCTTCTAGAATTTTGAATTTTTTATCTCTTTCTTTTATGTTCCATCGACCTCTCTTTATGTTTTCAGTTTCCTTTTATACTTCTTGATCCTCCTAGAGCTAGTTATAGGGTTTCCTCGTTTGTTTTTATTCCAAAAATAGTCTCAAATCATACAAAATTATAGAAAATCTGGCATTTGCACGATCATGATTGTGCATGGTCGTGCACTTCTCCTGTCTGTATGTTTTGTCACAATCGTGCACAATCTTCACAATCGTGACAAAGGCTTCACAACTGCTCCAGCTTCCATCTTGTATGATCATATAAGTGCACTTATAATTATAATTGAATGAAACTAATTTTGTAGGCATCATTAGTAGCTTTTCATAGGAATGGATTGACTAGGAAGAAATGATGTAGCTTACAGTATTAAAAATTGTGAATAAATGTGCTAATGTCAATTCCCTATTATGTTGGCCTTTTTTGAAAAAATGGGTTAAGAATAGAGTTAGTAGCCAATTATGACTTATGATATAGCTGAGTAACCACAAGACATTTATGAAAAAATATTTGTTTTTATGTCAAAAGGCTATAATGGCACTCCAATCAAGCTGAAAGAGTGTAACATAGTTAAGTAATTGGCGACATTCAAGATATAAATGTTTACCTTTACGTCAAAAGACCAAGTGATCGTTAAATAAAAATATGTGATTTAAATAAAACTGCAGTGTCAAGAAATTTCCATGAGTGGGTTAATGACCTACCATTTTTTATTGGTAAATAAGAATTTTTGCATGCTTACAAGTGACATAGATGTATGAATAGGGTGTCAATATTTTGGTTGATATATATATATATATATAAATCAAAACACTTGAATATGAATCGAACAAGTTAGAGTTTTGGATCTTTTTGAGTGATCGATGTTCATGGGTAAGTTAATTTCATGAGATTTGATGTCATTATTGCATTATTGTATGATTTCATGATTACGTTATTTATGTTTTGTTTATTTTTTTATTTTAGTTTTTCTTAGGGACAAGAAAAGTTTTAAGTGTGGGAAATTTGATAGGTTTAATTTATAGTGTGTTTTTTAGGTTGTAGAATATGTTATTATGTGTTTTCTTAAATGATAATAAGGTGTTTTGGAGTTAGATTTATGCTTTTTTAGTGTTTTTTATGTTTTGTTTGATAATTGTTGATTATGGTAAGAATTTGATATTAATGCATGCTTGAGGGGATGTTTAACGTGTTTGGATGATGAATTGAGGCAGGGAACTTTAAGAAAAATTAAAGAAGAAGTTAGAGGAAGAGGATTGTCAGGATCATGATCGTGCAAGATAGAAGCTAGAGCAGCTACGAAGCCTATGTCATGATCGTATAGATTGGACGCAATCATGACAGAACATATAGATAGGACAAGTGCATTATCGTGCATAGTCAGATTATATGAATGTCAGATTTTCCAAATCATGAGATCTTTGTATTTATCATAATTTGAGGCTATTTTTAGAATAAAAATAAGTGAGGAAGACCTAAAACGAGCCCTAATAGGATCAAGAAGTATGAAAGGCAACCGAAAAAACATAAAAAGAGGCAATTGGAACACAAAAGAAAGAGATCAAAGAGGCAAAATTCCAAAAGAATAAAGTTGTAGAATTTTCTAGCTCAAGGACCAGAAAAAGAACACATCCAGAATTCAAACTTCTATACTTCCCTTTTCTTTCCATATTATTGAATGTTAATGATGAAAAATTTTGGATTTATTTCAACAATGAATTTCTAAATTTGTTTTAGGAATTATTCTTGAATTGTTTTTGTCAAACTTTTATGTTTTGATTTAATAGAAATATACTTTATTGTGTTTATTGTTTTTAATCTTTAATATGAATCAAAAAATGAAATATTTGTGTTTTGTTGCACAGAGAGAGTTAGTACCATAATAGACCTATAAACATCATATTAATAGGTAACTGAAGAGAGATCTTAATTCTTTGACCCACAGGATTGCTTCAATTCTAATTAGATAGTTAAGAGGAATTTGGAGAGATTCTATTTTAATTGGGATTACTTAGTTATATCTTAAAACATGGGCATCATAACTATTAGATGTATACAATGAAGTATTATTAAATTAAGAAGGTGAAGTAAAAATAAAGTAAGGATAGAAGTAATTCCTAAGTTGTAGTCATTAATTAATCAACAAATTCACCATTTCTTTCTAATTATTCAATTTTTTAGTTTAGTTTATTTTCTAGTTAAACTATCATATTGTTTACCTTAAACAAAGTGTTGCAAAAATTGTTAGGTGTCTAGAATAATCCTCATGGGAATAATACTACTTATATTATAAAAATATGACTCATATACTTGTGATAAAAATAGATTTAAAATCACATCAATAAGTTTTAGGAGAATATGTTCTCAAATCGCTTATTTCTAGAAAGTTTGACCAATGAGAAAAGGTGTTTGGCCAAAGCGACAAAGAGAAGGAACGTATATTAATTAAAATTAAGTATTAAACTTTGACATTGTACAACCCAAAATGATGTAGCTCTAAAGTCTTAATATGACTGACATTACTAAGGATTGAAAGAGCAATCCTAATTGAAGTTTCATCATTTAGTGACCTAAACCATCAAACAATAACAAAGAAAAAACAAAAACAACTCATAATATAATAAGGAAAGAAATAGAGAAAAGCCAAAGAACTAAAATTAAGGTATATTTGTGTGACTGAGAGAGATACGAATTTTAAGTATACTATTATGAGGGTGTTATATTTATTTTGTTAAGAAAATCATCGTGATCCAATTATGGGCATGATGATTTTCTAAGATTTCTTTTTCCTATTTATAGAAAAAATTCTAAGATTTCTTCCTTGTTAAAATTAAAATTCCTAATTATAATTAAAATCAAACTCTAATTATAATTATATTTTAATTTTAATAAAATCAAATATCTCATATTTGATCTCTTAAGTTTCTCAAACTTTACAATTAAGTTCAACTTAATTGAAATTAACTTTTTTCTTTTTAATTGCTTTTTTATGTGTGGCCCATTAGGTTCCTAATGTATATATAAAATCATAAATTCTAATTCTAATTTTAATACATAATTATAATTAGATAAATTAAATTTTTAAATTTTCTTTAATTCTCCAATTAAACAATTTATAATCATAGATCAAAATTGACATCTAACAACATGTCATGGCCACCTAAATATTAGGAATGTCAAAGTGGTTTGACTTCATTTGTCCATGCACGGTTATGATAAATAATTTAATTCTTTCATCATTTAATGTTTTGTTTGGACATAAAGTATGAGCATAATGTCTACTCTATTAAATCAAATCATGTTCGTTCTTGTTAATTATTAATTGATATTTGAAACTTCTTTTAAAATCTCAATTCACTCTGGTTAGAGAATTCTTTAAATTACTACTAATGAAGAACATCAAACATTCTTTCTAATTATTTTAGAGTGACAAATTATTTTTTGAATTACTCAACTATCTCCTTATAATTTATACTATATTCAAGTGCTATCTACTGAGCTACCCTAAATAAAATAGGTCATAAGTAAGATTAAAACATAGTAACTCTCATATGATATACTTTGATAATCTCAAGTTTAAAGATCAATTATATAACTATCATAATGAGAAAATCTACAAATATAGTAATATTCTATTTGGGATCCTAATAATAGGGTTAGTTCAATGAACTTATTCTCTAATAAGCACTCACATGTTTTTTAAGTATTTCTTTATTTTAATTTATAAGATTACTTACTTTTTATAAGAAAGAAACATAACGTGTGTTAGGTTTACTATTTCATCAGTATTTAGTCTTGATGAAACCATAATCAGGAACAATTTAAGAATAATACATAAATGTAAATTGAATCTTAAAATTATGATCTCATCATAATTTCTATTGCATAACAATTATTCCAAAAAATTACCTTTAATATTAAAATATCAATTATAATTAATAAAATACATAAATATAAGCAATGTCTTCAATTAAATATATCAAAAGATTTACAATTAATCGATTAAATATAAAGCATACATTAACAAAGTCAACAAAATAAGCCAAAGAGATGAACATGCAAATCTAATAAAAGAAGTTAAAGATGGAATTGTGGTGGTAGAAACAGCTAATTTGAGACTTTTCAAACAAATTTAGTATCAGATAAATCTCCTTTTCTATTATAATTTCAAATCGTAAAATTTTACTTAAAATGTTTACATCAACTAAAACTTGGTGGCCTTTAATTTGAGTCCATTTAAGAATATATGTCATAAGGTTTGTAGGTATAATGTCATTCTATGATTTAATATTTGTGGTATTGTCCTTTAGGGACCGTGGTATGTTTATAGATACAACATAAAATCTCTTGTTTAATGAGCTGTTTGATTTTGGTTTAATAACCCAGAATATGTTAAACATTACTTTGAAGTGGCCCAATATGCCTTTAGGAGAATAGAAAATTTTGACTAAAGAAATAAAAAATACCTAGGAAAGGAAGATTCGATTTAAAATGAGTCCTTAAACAAATGAAATAAAAGAAAGAGACCTATGAGGTATCCAGACTAGATTTTAGGCATGCGAAAATAAGCTAAAAACATTATTAGTTGTAGATTAGGAAAATAAATATACCTATATTAATGTACAAGAAAAATAATGGACAAAAACATAAGAGAAATTTACAAGCCTTAACTTATGTCTTCATCCTAATATAGAGTGCCATAGAACTTTCATAATCATATAAATATAATAGAGGGAAAGATGAAACCATTGAAAGGGAGAGCTACGGTTCTTTTTCATCCCCCAAGTCATTTAGTAAATTAACATTTAATAGTTGTTGTTTAGTTCACTCTTATATTATTTGCATCTATATTAGAAAAGCAGACTTCTGAAAGACTACTAAAAAATGTAGGCGTAATTACATGATTTTGAAATGATAGGATTTTAGGATAAAGTTTTGTTTTACATAAATTTTCTTTAGCAATAAATTTACGTATAAATAAATGAGAAGGGCCTGCATATTAGTTACTATAGAAAGAAATCAAGTTATGAAAAATATATGCATCAAATAGTGATGGCAACTTGAGTGTGGCTTTCATTAGCATTGCTTCATATATTTGCATTTTGGCCTATGACATTGTTTATTATAGACTAATTAACATATTCTATCGCTACTACGAAATAGAGATGTAGACAGAGAAAATCCTCCCATTTCTCTCAATTGCCTCTCTTTTCCTCTCCACTTTCTCAGTTTGTACATCAAACACTGCTAAGGCTATTTTTTCCCCAATAGACCTTTTTGGCCCATTTCATTTCCTGCCCTGGCAATAAACTTTACCAATGCCAAACTGACTTACTTTACATGGCCAACTTACTGCCAAATTTCGACCTTGGACAGTGCCCAACAATTAATTTCCCACCCTTGCCCCTCAATGTTAATCTTGTCTAGATCCACAACTGCTTTCCATCACCATCCTTCAACCTTTGTTACCCCTCCACTAAACCTTAACTCGTTCCCAAAAATCCATCCTTTTCAGACTGAAATTGGGGCTCAATTGCTTTCCCCTCCCTCTCTATGAACTGGAGGAAAGCCATTAGTGAAGAGCTAGATAATTCACTTTATTTTCCCCCAAGCATCATTGATAATAGGAAAATAATGACCACAAATATTGAAATCCTTCGACAAGGTGCCAGATCTTAGAATTCCACTATCATTGGAATCTTTTTTGATCACATACTAGCATATCAGTCGATCAATAGATGGAAAATGAGCACCTGGAAAAACAAAGGACTACAAGAAGTGTTAATATCAGAAGATAGCCATGTGCTATTCAAATTCTAAAATGAAAATGATGTTAAAAGCATAATAGAAGCAGGGCATATTTAACCAGCCTATCTTCCTTCAAACCTGGAGACCAGGAATCAACTTAGACAAAATCAAGCATAAAAGCGTTCCTCTATGGATTAACATCTGCAACATCCCCTTGGAGTACAAGATCACTAAAGGAATAAACTCCCTTACAAGTTATATTGGCAAACCCCTATCTATGGATGAAACCACAGCTAAGATAAAGCATATATGGTTTTCCTGTATTTTTGTTAGTATTATGCTAGAATAAGATCTCCCTGAAGTTATCCCTTTAATGATGCTGGGAGAAAATGGTAAACTATTTGAAGATACTATAAGAGGATCATATTCTTAAAAACCTTGCCTAAAACATCAAGGGAAGGTATGGAAAGCCACAGGCAAACTGTTTTTCAAGGGGGACTTATAAAGAATTATTAGCGCTAGAGAACAGAAAGTCAAATCTCAACTTGGCTAATGAGGACATAAAACAAGGTAAGGAAACTCCTTTATCAAACACCCATCTAGTTTAGTTAACCAATATAGCCCAGAAGAGTCCTAATCATAGATTTTCCACAACCAACTCAAAACTTAACCATAGCATGGAAATAGAAGAACCTCAGCTAGATCCATCTCCTAGTGAAAGTGTTGCCTCTACCTCAAAGGAGCATAACCTTAAAGGAGCATAACCTTAAAGAGTTCCAAACTAGCAAAAAAAAAAAGTTTGGAAAAAGGACTAAACCCTCTCTTCTTAATGTCTATATTAGTCTGGAATACAAGGGCCATTAATTGCCCCAATAAACTCTCAACCATAGGTGATTTTTTTAGAAATAAAAACCCTATTTTGTTTAGGCCTATGAGAAACTAAACTTGAGTAGGAAAACATTTCAAAGCTTAAAGAATTGGGCAGCTCCTAGACATTCCTGTCCAGCTCCTAGACATTCCTGTCCAGCCACCAACACCATTAACTGGGAAGAATAATAATGGCCCATAACTCAAATGAAGTCTTGCTAAATCTAGTATAGTCGACTGACTAGATGATGCACCTGAAAGTGATCCTCAACTAAAGGAAGATCAAGATCAATGTAACATTCATCTATGCCTCAAATGTCATCTTTTAGAGAAGGGAACTATGGGAAAAGATAAGAAGGCTGCATAACCCAACGCAAGGACCATGGTTACTCCTAGGAGATTTCAATACAGTCCTCCATAGGAATGAATTAGAGGGATATGAAACTAAAAAAAATTTAACATAGAATGTATAGAGTGTGTGTTGGACATTAAGGTAACCGATCTAAGGATGAAATGTTAGCTCTACACCTGGAGTAACAAATAGAATACAAGATGGTTATTGAAGAAGAAACTAGATAGGGCACTTATAAATGGAGAGTGATTAGACAAATTTTCTGAAAGTAAAGTGCCATTTGAAACACTAGTTATACCAGACCATTGTTATATCATTAGCAATAATATGGACACATTTAACTTTAGAAAACACTCCTTCAAATTTAATAATCACTTGATGAAAGAAAAAGAGATTTCAAATGTAATTAGGAGATGCTTACAACAAGAAATTATTGGCACCAAGTTGTACATATGTGCCAGAAAGTTACAGAGCATTAAAATGGAATTGAAAAAGCTCAATACTAGGAAAGGTGGTAACACAAAGGAGTAAATTGAAATGAAAAAAAGCCAAGATGATCTATTATAGGTAGTAGTACAGTGGACCGCTTCCATAGGAAGGTATATCGTAGATTGGCATGTCAGACACGTGGAAAAGAAGTGTTAGCTGGCTAGTGGAGCAGTTCCAACAGTTCTGGAATTGAACTGATTTAATACTAGCTGATTTTATGTTTTCTATTTAGATCACGTCCTTTGTTTTAGCTATTAGTGATTGGTTTTTTCATTATTTTTAGGCTGAACGTGAGCCTGAAATATATGAGTTAGTTTATTGGCTCACTTATAAATTTTTATGCTGATTACATTTGAAAGGAGGAGAAGAAAAAATTTCATAAATTTTGTTCTTATAAGATCGAAGGGTTCTCTCTAACAAGCCCTTATTTTTTTTCATCAAAATAGGTAACAAAGGTGGAAACTCACAAAAACACAATTTTTTACAGAAGTTACATGTGGATTTTATATTAAATTGTCTTATAAATAGATCCCATCTTCGAGGTCATAACATGATCACAACCTAAACACTCCTATATTATAACCCCATAAACCCTTTTCTCATTTTGGAAGAGAAATCAGCAGGTAAAGAATACTATGAAGCAATGGAAACCCACAACTCAATTATGAAACACAGGGTAAGAGTCCACTATATCCAAGACGGGGATAGGAATATAAAGTTCTTCCATAATGCAGTCAAAGCTAGAAACAATTCAAAAAGAATCACCATACTGCTAAAACTAGATGGTTCTAAAGTCACTACCCAAAATGAACTGAAATAGGTTGTACTTAACTACTTTAAGGATACTCTAGGGAAATAAACTTCTAACAAATCCTCCATACCATTACTCAAATCATTTATCAACAACATAATAAATGAAGAGAAAAAATCATCATTATATAGCTCAGTGAATAACTAGGAGATTGAAAACATAATTTTTAACAAGAATTCTCAAAAAGCCCCAAACTTATATGTATTTAATGGTCTTTTCTTCCATAAATCATGTCCCATAATTAAAAAATGTGGTGGTAAAAGCTATGCATGAATTTTTTGAGAAGGGAAAGATGTTAAGAGAAATAAAAAAAGCACAATTTTGTTTAATACCCAAAAAATCTAACCTTAATACCTTTAAATAATTTCAAACCCATTTCCTGCTGCAACTTCATTTATAAAACTATCTCCAAAATATTGACAACAAGACTCCAAAAGGTTATCCAAATTTTAATTGGTGAATCTCAAGGTACTTTCTTAGAGGGAAGATAGATGGGGCATAACCTTCTACTAGCCCAAGAATTGCACCTTGAAAGTAGATATCAACAAAGAATTTGACAACATTAACTGGGATTTCATCTTGCACAACTACTCTAGGTCTATAATTTCCCTGCCACATTAAGAAATTGGACCCCCAAATGCATCTATACTCTCTCTTACAGTATCCTAGTGAACGGAGAGACCACCCATCTATTTAAAGGTTACAAGGGGTTGAGGCAAGGCAACCTACCCTCCCCCTACCTTTTTATTCTATCCATGGAAGTACTCTTAAGGCTGATAAACAACAACCTTTCCCTTAATCCCAGGTTTGTATATCATATTAAATGCTCAAAACTCAAACTAACAAACTTATCTTTCACAAATAACCTGCTCTTATTCTGCAAGGCCAATGACATCTTTTATTTACTTTAACCACTAGCTTGAAAATGTTCAAAGATTTATCAGGACTGTAGGTGAAATATAACAACAGCTCAATAATTCTATCTAAAAGCACAATGGTGGATGCTAATTGGCTAGTTACAATCTTAATCACTTACCTTGGACTGTCAGTTACCACTATAAGGCTAATGTACAAGGACTGCACCCTTCTCGTACAAAATTTTCTGAGGAATTTAAGTCATTGGAGTCACAAAGTGTAACATCCCCTCACCTATTGGAAAGAGTATTTTGGTCTTTTTGGTAAATTGGAGTGTTTTAGGATTATTGAAAG
>JAOTAY010000005.1:33876226-33888658 GCA_025629805.1 Erythroxylum baracoense
CCCCCCCACTCTGTCATCTATCTTTCTGTCTCTCAACGCACGCCACTCTCTCTCTCAACCTCTCTCTGTCTCACTATCACAACCGCTCGTCGCCATCGTCCTCCATAATGATGTCACTAAACCTCCCCCTTGCCTGCTGGTATGTCTGCCTCCCTCTCCACCGCACCTCTCCTCCTTCTCCTTCTTGGCTCTACCTGTTGCTACCTCACTCCTTGTCCTCCTCGACTCCACCATCGTTACTTGTCCTGCCTCCTGCTCGTCTTCCACAGAAACTAGATCTAGTTTTCACCCGACCCAAGTTCGACCCACCAAAAACTTAACCCAACCACTAAATTTGTGATTTTTTTGGTGTATTTTTTATTTTTTTTACTCTTGAAATTGAATTGCATTTATGAATTGTGATTGTGAGGTTGTGAATGGTTAGAAGTTGGTGAATTTTGTGAATGGTTGGAGGAAATTGGAATTTGAATAGTTATGATTTATGAATGGTTGGATTTGGATTTGAATTTGAATGGAATAGATGAAATGTGTTGTTTATTTGTTGATTGATTCTATTTTGTTTATCTATTTGGTTTGGAAACTCCAAGTTCGTAATAAGTCATGGCCTCAGTATTTGGAATTTAATTTGATTGAATTATTACAGTTTACAATTACAAACTAAATTATAAATAAATTAGATAACAACTTAAATCAAATTAAGCCTATCTATATAATTTTAATTTGATTTGAATGCTTTGGGCAGGATTTAGTGTACATATTAAGAATTTTTATTGAATTTCATTTGTTCAAATTTAATTCAATTTTAAATTTGAATTTTAACTTTAATTTAGAACAGTTTGAATCTTTTTTAATTCATAATTTAAGAAATTATGTTTTTATAATAATTGAAGATGACGTATGATAAAATTTATTTTGAATACAAATTTGAATTAATAATTAAATTTAATTTACTAACTTTAGAAATAATGAATTTGGGCATTTCATACTTAGTCTGGGTAGATATGTTTCCAATCTAGTATTTGAATGACATACAATATCTTTACCCACTCACAACTATTTTTTATATAGTAAGTCATACAACAAACTAAATCGTAAGGCTAATTTGAAATCAACATTCTTGTTTATAAGTAGATGTTGCAGTTATATTAATGAATAAATTAATACAAAATGAGTTATATTACATATGATGGATATGTATTATTTATATGTGAAATATGTGAAAATTATTGTTACTTTATATTAATTATGGTTATTATTTATTATTAGGATTTTTTAGAGACATGGTTGATGTAAACTTATAAAGAATATAGCACAGTATAACAATAAACTATTTTGCAAGTTTTTTAAAAATTCAAATACTATTTTATAAATTTAAAAAATTATCCGAAATAGTACTCAGTATTGACTGGTACCAGCACAGTATCATATCATAACTCAATTCAGTATCAAAATCGATAAGGTATTCACAACTTTACTGAAACCCCTCTCTTAATCCAGCTACAATCCTCAATTGAGAACCATATATCCAACCGACAGTAAGTCGATACTTGGATACAAGGAAGTCGATGGGAGACAAATTCGTCACTATAATCCCCGAGAAGAGATTGAAGACAAATTTCTATAGCTCAATCAACCCATTGGTAAAAGGCCAAAGGATAGTAATGTCCAATGCCTTATGTATAAGCTCTTTTGTAAACATTCTGGCAGGTTTTATTTAATACATTTAACTTTTAAAAAACACACACACACATTAACATAAACAACTATCAAAAACAATAACATTAACATTAACTAACATACACGGCCAAAAGGGGACAATTGAGGAGGTGGCATGCAAGTGATAACATTAACTAACATACACGGCCAAAAGGGTACAAATTGAGGAGGTGGCATGCAGTGAATCGGTTATTGGATGTTGATATAACAGATAGTTACCTTACGGTGGAAGTATTTTTAATTGCCTCCAACTCCTTTAGGTCTAAGGTTTGAGTTAAATATTGAGTAATTTTTTTATAAATTCTTGTAGAAGTGGTCGGAATATGTTATTTAATTTTAAGTTATTAATTTAAGTAATTTAATTATAATATATAATTTATTCATTATTGTGTATATGTAATTTAATTATAATATATAATTTATTCATTATTGTGTATATGTAAATATTTACTTAACTTTCAATGTCAGTACTTAAATAAATTTTGTGATTTTTAATCCTAAATTATGAATTAATTAAACAATTGATTTAAAATATTAAATTTACAAAATGTTATGTGCAATTTACGTAGTTTATTTAGAATTTGATTTGTCTTTCAAATATCACAGCCACAGCCACCTATGAAGCTTGATATTTAAGGGTACAGCTAATTGCAAGACTTGTGGTCATTGACGGGCCTTCATTATTGACCAGTCCTCATTCATAGCGGCGACCCGACATTTCCATTCCATGACCAACGTGGCACTCCGATATCATCACCTTTTCTATTAGTCCTTTTAACACTCTCTTTTGTAAAAAAATGTCAGTCCCCGGTTGAGAGCCAAAGTTAACGATTGACTGAATATTGGTGGATAAAAGTAAAAGCAAAATATAAACGTTTTCTTTACATTAAATTGGGATGATTATGATATTAAGGTAAAGGAGTAGAGTCTTATTAATTCATAAAAATAATTCTTTTATCATTTCATCTAGTTTGATAAACTCCTTAAAAATATTCCATGATTCACAGTTATTTGAAAGAAAAGCATTCATCTATTTTCTATTGATTTGGTCCTCTTTTTCACAAACGAAAACGGAAAGCGGAAGTGATTTGACGTCACGGTCATCGTTATCGAGGAAATTGCCGGCGTTTCGTTCGAAACATTGATGAGTCATGTCATGTCTACCGAAATTAGTTTAAGGACGTCAAATTCTTTCATAATTTAACTATTAAATGTCTTCTTAAAAGGCCCTTAGAATTGGCCGGTGTTAAAGTTTTTGGACACAACATGCTACTTAATTAATACGCCTAGCAATCCACATATGTGATAAATATCATGATTTTATTTAAGTAAAGTCTTCTACACCAAGTTTTTGAATATTAAGTGAAACCTTCAAATATTTCAATAATGAATTAACATAAATCCTATGTAGATATGATCGTCCGGTATTTACTAGATACAATTATAAGGGCTATATAATAATTTTAAAATTGCCTAAAAGATTCGAAGCAAATAGGGAAGTTGCATTTGACCACTCAAAGTCAACACTGACAGATTGTCTGATAAGCATGAGACTAATATCACACGTAAACTCGTCAGTTTAGTTGTTTGAGTTTGAGAGAGAGAGTTGCGTAATGCATGCCTTAACTTCCAATTATATTTGTCTATAGAACAATATTATCGACCAGATGGGAAAAAATGGGGTAATCACACTGATTTTCTCAAAATTAAGGAAAGTACCTCAGTTTTTAGAGTAATAATATTTTTTTGTACATTAGATAACATCTACAATTTTCATAAAATAGTATTTAAAGTATTTTGCATATAGGAACGGTAGGTCGAGTTTTATAATTATAAATGACCTCTTTTTTTCTGAAAAGAAATTGAAATTGACGAGCCGTGGTGAATAAGCTCTGTTAAGCTTGAATTATGTCAAATCCGTTGGGGTATAAAGCGGAGGGAATAAAAATTATTGTCAGAGCCATAAGTTTGGTCCTCGATCTGTTCTGTTCTAACCGAACATGGTTCTTTCGTCAGACACTACGTCACCCATATATAATCAGGCGGACCAGCCCCATATGCCTATATAAACTTAAACCCAGCTCCACCATTTCTCATCACTTTCTTACACGTAACTAGCTCTAAGGATTGAAGATCACGGAAGAGAGGATCTCCATTATTAGGAAAGGCACGAACAAAAGATGAGTACCCTTTTAGTCTTTCTCGTTATCTTCTCTCTTATCTCCATTTCCTTGTCAGAACTTTGCAATCCCCAAGACAAAAAGGTCCTCCTCCAAATCAAGCAACACTTTGGCAACCCTTACCTTCTAGCATCCTGGAAACCTGACGCTGATTGCTGTACCTCCTGGTACCAAGTGGAGTGTGACTCCACCAGCAACCGTATCATTTCCCTCACCATTTTCTCCGGCAACCTCTCAGGCCAAATTCCCGCCGCTGTCGGCGACTTACCCTTTCTCGAAACCCTTGTGTTTCGCAAGCTGACTGATATTACAGGCCCCGTTCAACCTGCCATTGCCAAGCTCAAACACCTCAAAATGCTAAGGCTTAGCTGGCTAAACCTCACTGGTTCTGTCCCGGACTTCATAAGTGAGCTTAATAACCTTACGTTCTTGGACCTTTCTTTTAACACTCTCTCTGGTTCAATCCCAAGTTCACTTGCTCTGTTGCAGAACATTAACGCTATTCACTTGGATAGGAACAAGCTAACGGGAACTATCCCAGAGTCATTCGGGAATTTTCCAAGCAACGTACCCGATCTTTATCTGTCCCATAACCAACTCTCTGGTCCAATCCCTGCTTCGTTAGGGAAAATGAACTTTGATAGGATTGACTTCTCACGCAACAAACTCCAAGGTGATGCTTCAATGTTGTTCAGCCCAAACAAGACTACCCAGATTATTGACCTGTCGAGGAACTTGTTGGAGTTCAACTTTTCCAATTCTGTGTTTCCAACTGACAGCTTGATATCTTTAGATCTCAATCACAACAAGATTTACGGGTCAATTCCTACACAGTTGACCCAGGTAAATAATTTGCAGTTCTTGAACGTGAGTTACAACAGGCTTTGTGGGCAAATTCCGGGAGGTGGTAAGTTGCAGACCTTCGATTACTCCACGTACTTCCACAACCGGTGTTTGTGTGGGGCGCCACTTGATAGCTGCAAGTAGAGTGCGGTTGAATTTGATAAATAGCCAAAGTGCTATGGGAGCCAGTATGTGCGTAATGAGTTTCCAGCATGTTCGATAGTTTATTTATTTCAATGATTAGATAATGGCGTCATTTACGTGAAGTAAAAATAAAGTATTTCGGTGGAATTTGGTTCGTTAAAGGCTTACGGATCCGCGTTTCCCTCCGGTGCTATTTTATCCTAGAAATAAGTCAAATATTTGGGTTTTGGTCTACTGATAGTTACGTTTGAGGGTAAGCTAGTAATAATACTTTGTGGTTTGGCTTACTAGAGAGCAATGATTGAATCTGTCATTATAAAGGTCGTCTTTATATTATTAAATTTATAATATATGCTGTCGGCTAGTGTGTGTATAATGTTATTTTCTTAAATTAAAATCGAATCAAATTATTATATTATTAATATTTAATTAATTCATGTTTGGTATTTATATTGAATATATTTATTATTATTGTTAATCAAAATTTGTGAAGATTTTTTTGAAAAATAAAAAAATAACAGAAAAAGCTTTTTAATAATTTTAAAGCTTAAGGATTGTTGGCAAAAACTTTTACAAATTCTATTTCTTTTAAGCAAAATAATATTACAACTTTTACTTTTTATTTAATATCAAAGAGTATCATTTTATGAATTAATATGATCTTTTTTTTAAATATTTATTACATACAATGACTTTCTAAAAAAATATTATATAAAATTTAATTATTATTTTAATAAGAGACTGATAAAAATAAAATTTAATTTCATAACTTACTAACATAAAATTTGTGTGTTCCAAATTTAGATAATTGAAATCTCCTGTATAGTGACCTTAATTACAAGATGTATATTAAGTTGGATTGGAATCATAAGTAAAAGTTTATCTATCATCGGGCAATTGATCACAACAAATGAAAATTACTTGCCAAGATGATAATCGGATTATTTCTTGATAAAAAAAGTTTAGATGCATCAATTCAAATTGATACCTAACGTTTAGTTTACTTGATTTTTAAATTAAATTTGAGTTTAATAAGAATTTTTAAATTTTAAGTACAAATTAATTAGTTTAAATAATTAAAATTTTATCTAAATTTTAATTTTAATTTTGCTTTTACGATATTCAATTAAAGTTTAAATTAAATTTAAATTTGTAGAAAATGGATTTGTATTTTAGACAAACCAAGCTATAGTTTATGCCGAGAAAAACATACACATATACAAACACAGATATATATATATAATATTGTACAGTTGTCGGTGGGGATTGCATGCACAGCGCCTGGTATTTGTAGGATCAGTAGACAAGGTTTAGGCTATTCGAAATCGTATAAATAAATAAATAACAACCTTATGGTTTCTCCTCGCCTTCCAGCTGCCAATGGCTTCCCAGTTTTGACTTTACCTATCCAGTTGAATTGACTCCAATTTTGGGAATCTTTAATCATTTAGTACCAAGCAAACACTGGAATTTCTTGCAGGGAAGTCATGTCATTAGGATATATAGAGGGGATTCAAGAATTAGAGGTAAGTTTCTACTGATCATCAATGGTGGTTGTTGATTGAAGCTATAACATTTTCCAGATTACCTAGTTTCCATGCCTTTAGTAAGAAAGTAACTTAGCACTTACCAAGAATTGAGATTTTGAAGTTAACATAATAAACAAATTACCCAGATTATGTTAGATAATTTTTTCTTTTCTCATAAAGTTGGACAATATTTAATTACTTTTTTATTTTTCAATAATTTATTGGTTGAGTTACATAATTTGGCTCGAAGAAAGATAATAAAGTGACCCAATAAATGATCTAAATCAATGGGTTCAAGTCCAGGTAAAAAATATCGATCAGTGTGGATCGGACCCATATCAGGCCTGTAATGGGAAAGCCCGATATAGATGTTATATATAAAGGTTAAGATCTTCTGCAGTTGCTCATATCATTCGTACGCATAAAGATTTTTTTGACTCATTAAAAGAGCTTACATTTTGATAAAACTGTAAAAAGACATTAACCGCGTCCCAATGAACAGTTCCCGTAAAGACAGTGGTGGATTTGCGCTCGTTTCGGTTTCGAAAAGCTCGTTTGAAGTTATGAAACCGAAATCAGGTATTTTCTGCACTTCTTCATTTATTGCCCTTTCATGTTCGATCCGGAATACGTAACTAAAGTATTGTTACGTGTTACACCTGGTATCAAAGCGATGATGAGATCGAGTGGTTAAAAACGAAGATTTTTTGTTTTTTCTCCATAAGGTTTTCGAAGAGTTAATTTATGTTTCTTAGTTTTTTCTTACTTTTTATTGCATAAAAGTAGTATACATGTGTTGAGCCTTAAGAAACGGGGTAAAAACAAGCCAAAGAGTGCAAAAAAGACCTCGAGACTTGCCAGAAATCGCCTAAAATGGTCAGAGACGACGAAGATCATTGAGCACGTGTGGCGCACAATACCACCCTGAGGGTGGTTAGTACACACAGCGAAATGTGGATGGATAGGAACGAGCCACGTGTAGATGCGCCTGCCAATGCACACGCCATACAAGTTGAGGGAACATCGCTATGTAGCACGTGTATCATGCGCACCACTCCTCTCCACACACAGCTAACATCAACGGCAACGTCAGCGAATGACATCAGCACTACAGTGTGCTAACATCAACGTGCTACAATAAATTAAAAAATAATAAAACACAAAAATTTCAAAATTTTTGTAAGGGTGTCTCGAGGTATTTTGGATCAGTTTTCAGGTCTGGGGAATTCATAAAGTGAAAATTTTCATTTTTCTGAATATTGGTAATAAATTAAAGTTTAACTCTAGAAAAGGAAGTAAGGTGTTCTGAAGTCGATTTCAAGTGAATTTTCATGCTTCGTACATCACATGAGGGAGATGCTTAAAGTTTTTGTCTCTCGAGTCTCATGTTTAGAGTTCGGGATCACATGATAGTCACTCGGAAAAGGAATTAAGACATTCTGAAGCTATTTTTGAGTGAATTTTGTGCAACAAACTTGCCATAAGGGAGACATATGAAGTTTTAATGTCTCGGGCGGTCGGTTCAGTGTCTGGTGACACACGATAGTCACTCTAATGAGATTTTTCCTTTACAAAAGTCTCAAATGAAGTTTTTAGATAATGTCTTCAACACGATTGTGTAACAATGAGATTATGCATTCAGGTTTTTAGCATTTATTGATGTTACATTGTCACATACCATATGCCCATAAAGCATGTGAGGATGACATGGAGATGTATCCCTTCTGTTTGTGGACTTTTTGAGTGCTAACGAGGAAGTAGTCACCAAAGTGGCTTTTCGAGTCAGTATTTTGAATTGTTCTACTTACATGTCGAGGGATGACTTTGGTTTTATGTCTGGTTATTCTGTCCAAAGGTGTTGGCCTTACATAAAATTTTGAGATATGCATAAAGGCATTAGATGGAGGAAAGTTGTTGCTCAAGTAATCTATTTACTCAAAGGTGGTAGTGTCATGAGAGTTGATGGTTTATACTCCAATCGCTTTTATGTGAAGGTCTAGTTGCATATATTATATATTCAACCCATAGGTGTTTTATAATATATGTGACCAGATTCTTAGAAAAGATACTATTTAATAGCTTTGAGTATCACTGTTGTCCTATATTTGTGCTGATCTAAATATTATCTTTTTGTAGTCACCTTTTCGGTCAACAATATCACTGTCACCATTGAAACCCTGATCGATTTCAATACAAAGAAGTAGACAGAGGTTGTATTGAATGCTAGGGATATAGCTAAGGTTGATATGGCCATACAGATGGATAGGCCATCTCCACCTACATCTATGAGCTCGAGAGCTCATAAAGCAACCTATGAAGCCTGGGATCGGTCTAACAACTTATGTCTTATGACCATTAGGAGATCCATACCTGACCATCTGCTTAGTAGACTTCTGGACATAGACATAGTGAAGGAATTTCTTGATAATGTCTTCCAAAGGTACATAGTCTCACCTAATGTTGAGATAAGTGCCTTGATGAAAGAAAATTTCTCCATGAGGTATACAAGAGAAGGGGAAGTGATAAGTAAATATCAAGAATGATTCATCTTCGCAGTAGATTGAAGATGCTGAATATTCCTCTTCCTGACGTCTTCATAGTTCACCAGGCTCTTAACACTCTCCCTCCAGAGTTAAGTAATCTGGTGATGACATATTATTTACTGGATGAGGAATGGGACTTCAATACTTTGATTGCCCATTGCGTTGCTGAGGAGGAGAAACTCAAACTTGCTACTCCTGTAGCCCTCGAAGCAACTAAAGGGAAGGCAAAGATGAAGCCCGCTAAGTTCAAAGGTAGAAAGTCTAAATCTTCTCCACATGCTAATACTAGTCAATCCAGTGTTGATAAAGGTTTGCATGACATAAAGAAGTCAATAGTATGAGGCCTAGAAAGAAAGACTGAGCCATCAGGTAACTCCTTGGCTTATCAATTTATGAATCTAATTTGCGATAGTTGCATTAAGTACTTGGTGGCTATATAGTAGAGCATCTGATCAAGGTGCTTCCACAATACAGGGGATATAGGTATTGCAATACAAAACAGCATCGTTTTGTCCAAAATGACACCGTTTTATTTTTATTAAAAAATATAAACAGGCCGGGGCCACGAGCCTAACGACCTGTCTGTAGGCCGAGCAGCGGGCCGACCCATTCTGGCCTATGCAGGCAGCAGGCTGGCCCATTCCGGCCTGCATTCTCGCCGTGACTGATCTGCCCGGGCCCGGCCTGGCCCATTGACATCCCTAGGTTCATATGCAGGATAAAGCCAAATAAAGGAAAGGATAAACTGATAGTTGACAACAATAAAGAAGCAGATGTAATATCTATGGGGGATGTATGTACTGAACCTTGTTGTAAGGTTCATTTTGGTTTTACACGACATATTTTATATGTGATCTTTGTATTAATTTTGGGCAAAGAAAGTTAACGTTTTGTATTTAATGCTTATGTTGTATAGTTGTTGTTTAATACAAAACATAATAGTACAACTTTCTTATCATATGGTTTGTATAGAATGTGTCTTACCTCGAATTAGATATATGATTCTTTGTATCTTACTGAACAAGTCATGAAAAGAAGAACCCTAATAAATGAAAAGTCATACATGGTGTGACATAAAAGTTTATGCCACATTTCTAGAGCTAGGGTTGAGAGGTTGATTAAGGAAAACATTCTCTCAATTCTAGATTATGATGATCTGGAAACATATGTTGACTGTTGCAGGGGTAAGTTGACTTATAAGGATATAGAGGTCAACTTATGCTTCTGACTTGTTAAGTCTGATTCATATGGATATCGATAAACCTTATACAGTTGCATTGTGCAATTCTAAATGTATTATGATATTTTTTGATAATTATTCACGTTACAGTTATGTGTTCTTGCTTAAAGACTGAAAATTGAGAACCAATTAGGAAAATCCATCCAAGGTGTCAGATCTAACCGTGGAGGAGAATATCATGGCAAGCATGGTGTTTTAGGACTTAAAAATATCTGTTTGCCAGATATATGAAATCAGTTGAAATAGTGACTTAGTGCATTATATTATGTAGTCCTGAGCAAAATGGTGTGTTGCAGAAAGGCATAACTATACCCTAAAGGACTTGAAGGAGTCAATGGAGAACAAGACTAATCTACCTAATTATCTAGAAGTGTGAAAACATAGCCTTGCACACATTAGTAAATGGGGCTACCCTACTGAGGTAGTACAATCCTTATAAAAATAAATTGCATGCTCGTTATGCTCATTGCCATTTGGTCAAATACCCTAACCACTTTAAAGCTTCATATCTTACTATAGAGAAGGGGGACCAAAATAGTAAAATCACAAACAACTAAGTTTCTGTAATACAATGTTTATGATGATGGTGGGCCCTTTGACCCTTCGAATGATAGCAGGGCAGATACTACAGTTATTATGTACCCGTTACTCATACAGATAGATCTGATAGATCTAGATCTTTGTACTGTGTCTGTACAGGAACATGAACCCATACCTATACACAAAGTGATTCCTGGGATACAAGTTCTAATACAGTTATGTAAATCCACTAGAGTGAGAAGACTTGTTATCTAATCTGATTACATAGTCTATTAGGTGAACAAGACTATGATATTAGACATGTTTTGAATCCAATTACTTTTATATAAGCTATTTTTAGACTCAATGCAAATTTGTGGTGGGTTGTAATGACTGATGAGATGCAAGCTATGAAGCATAGTAGGGTTTGAGAGCTAGTTGATTTGCAGTGAAACTGTAAACCCATCAATTGTAAATGAAGTTTTAAGAACTAAAGGATTTCGAGATAAAGTTTAACATTTTATGGGCTAGCTCAATTGCCTGATCATTCACTAAGAGAGAAAGGTTAACTTTAATGTTACTTTTTCTCCCATGTCCTCGTAGGATACATTTTGAGTAATTATGACAATTGTAGCTCATGATGATATAGAGCTACATCAGATGACTGTCAAAACCGCTTTCCTGAATAAAGATCTTTATCAAGAGGTCTATATAGTATAACCTGAAGGATTTCAGGATCCTGATGGAACTGATATGGTTTATACGTTAAGCAGATCAATATATGATTTACATCAAACCTCCTGAAAGTGATATCTTACAGTTGACAAGGTTATGACCTCTTTTGGCTTCATGGAAAATAAATTTAAAAAGATGCTTGTACTAAAGGTTAAGGGGAGCAAAGTTATTGTCCTATTACAGCATGTGGATGATATATTGATCATGTCAAATTACTTGACCATGTTGTCTGAGGTTAAGTAACTTTTGGTCAAGAACTTTAGCATAAAGGACCTTGGTGAAGCATCTTTTGTCCTAGATATGCAGATTTATCGGGACACATCTCAACACTCATCAAGCCTCTCATAGATTGCGTACATTGAGTATGTGCTACAAAGGTTTAATACGGTTAATTGTAAACCTGTCGTAGCACCTATCTCTCATAGTGAGAGATAATCTTTGGTATAGTATCCAAAGAATAAAGTAAAGAGAGAGTTTATGAGGAATGTTCCGTATTCTAGTACAGTTGATTGCCTGATGTATGCTCGGGTATGTACTAGGTGAGACATTGCATTTACCGTTAGACTGTTTGGTCAATATCTGGTAACCTAGGTATAAAGCGTTGGAATGCAGTCAAGCGAGTGTTGAGATACTTAAAGGAACTAAGAATTATATGTTGATATATTGAAAAGTCAACAATCTAAACCTCATATGGAATGCAGATTCAGTCTTAACCTAAGTGTCCAGATGATTGAAAGTTCACTTAAGGTTACAGTTTTATGTTTGCAGATAGTACAATGTCATGGAAGAGTGTTTATTTCCTCAACCATGCATGCTATGGGGATGCTTCACAGACGGTTTGGCTCAGAAACTTGATTTCTGAGTTGTCTGTGGTTGATTCAGTAATTAGACTCATTCGGTTATACTGTGTAACATCCCGTTTCCATATAACGGGTCGGACCAGGGAAACGGGTATACGAGAAGACCAATAAGAGAAATTAGGA
>JAOTAY010000005.1:33888758-33904682 GCA_025629805.1 Erythroxylum baracoense
GCCACCCTCGCGGGGCACGGATTCGGATATCACTATCGATATCGGGTTCGGGTCCAGCGGGAGTGGGGTGTTACATACTGTGATAATATTGCTACTGTGTTGTTTGATAAGAACAAAGAATATCATAGGGTTTTAGCATTTGGAGGTCAAATATTTGACCATAAAAATGTTGATATAAAAAGATGACATTAAAGTTTGGAGCATTTAAAGACTGAGAAAAAGTTAGTCGATCCTTTAACTAAAAGACTTTGCATACTTGTATTTGGAATACAAGTATACAGTATGGGTGCTTGAAGTCTTTAGACAATGTTAGTTAGGAGATCATTATGTATGCTCCATGTAAATTCGTACATTAATACATTTGATGTATTATGATAGTATGATGGTTTATCAATAAAAATGATCATTGTTTATCTTCGGTAATAGATGTTATCATACATTGTTATAATACGTATAAAAAAAAGGTCTTAATATTTGTGTCAATCTTAAGCATTTAAAGGTCATTGGGCATATATACATATTGACCTTGAGCCTATGTCATTTGGATGCATACAGTTTTATACGAATATTTATAAAGTTTAACATGACATAGGGGGATATAAGTTTTCAATCTCATAAAGGTTCTCTAACACAATTTAGCATTTAGTAAGAGAATATAAAGGTTTTCTCTGATGCTGTTTAGCATTTGGTGAGGGAAAATAAGTTTTCTCTAATGTTTAGCATTCGGTTAGAGAAATCAAACAGGATTTCTTTAATCCAGTTTAGAATAAAGTTGGAGAAATCGAAACTTACAAATGAAGATGATATAATTTAGATTATACAGGTATCACATACTCTATTTTCCCATTCATGTTAGTGAGGTATTAGATATGTGTGATTGTATTATATTTGTGTCGCACATAACACATGCATTTGATACTTTTCGATATTGAAAGCCTTGCAGAACAGAATGATGAACTTGCGTTATCTTTGAATCAAATGTTTTGTTTGTAAATTTAGTCGACTAAGACAGTAGCGCAGCTTAACTTAGTTTTTAAACTGTTTTAAACTTGAGTTAATACTGCAATTAAGTATCATCCATGGGGGAAAATTTTAGATATTTATACTTTTCTCATAAAGTTGGATAACATTTAATTGTATTTTTCGATTTATTGCCCTTTTACATTCGATCCGGGATACATAATTAAGGTATCGTTATATGTTACAGACTAAACTTTCCCATTAGGACACCTAAATGCTTGCGTTGCGTTTATAAGGTTCCTGCGCTATCTAAATCCTAGTCCTAATTGGAATATTGCAAGGAAAAGGTCCATTTTGGCTTTCATAACGCTCTAGAAAATTCAAAACTGGAAAGAACTATGACTTCAAACGTAAAATTGCCATTTGTTAGTCATTATTTTGTGCAATGTTTTTGATGATACACGAATAAAGAAGAAATACATGGTATACCCCCAATTTCTCTTTCTTGCAAGGGGTGCTTCAGACATCAGCTATACTACAATTTTATCTGTCTGGCGTCAGCTATAATACAAATTTATCAGTTTGGCATCAGGACAATGACCTCACCAGAAGATATCGGAGATATATATCAGTCCGTGATTGGAGGCTTCAGATGGCTGTGTCACAATGGAGACTCTTTCCACTGCAGCCTGTCCAGTCCATCAACAATGGCCTTACGAAACTCGCCATTGTGGAGAAGGAACGATGAGACATGACCCCCAGTAACCCACCTCACTTCTGAACCTGGCCAAGCTTTTTGTAGCTCCAGAACAGAATGCTTGGGTATGTAACCATCATCCTAAATGGAAACAGTTACGTCAGATTAGGAAATATGGTCAAATTGGGAAAAAAAAAGAAATTCAAAATCATATATTCTGCAGAGGAACATAGTAAAAACATCACATCTATGCAAATGAAAGGAGTTTCTAGATGTCTATGCAGACTGATGAACACATCCTCCTGTATGCAGTAAAGAACTTACTACGTTGTTACTGTATGCAGCACATATAAGACCCCAACCAACATAAGCCCATATAATGCAAGTGTTAAGGCATAAAATTCATGCATGCAAATGCATACTGCTAGGAGTGACGGGATAGCCCAATGATAAACATCCCCTTCCAAGGATCCATGAGATCTTGTCTGATACCCAGAGATCAAAAGCAAACCAAATTAACCACATTGCAATGTATATCAGATTGTTAATAAAAAGCAGAAGACATAAGTTAGTGCAACTTGCAGGGTATGTAACAGGTTCACAAGTGCGAAACGTAATATTGACAGAAAAAGCGCAATATATAGCCAGAAAGAACTGATATGCGCTTTGACTTTCTGTTTGATAGTTTTAGTTATAAAATGTTGCTAATGCCAGTGTAGGCAAAAAGAAAGGAACTCAAAAACCATCATATTGTCATTCTCAAACAAAAATAAAATCTAGATATAGTTATTGCTTATATATGCTACTTACTGTTGCAGCAACAAATATTACAGCATTAGGATTTTTGGGAATTGGAAAGCGTGTGACATCTGTGAGAGATAGTACATTTCGCATCCGTTCTCTCACTTCCTCGAGAGTCATTGCAGTCTTTTGCACTGCAAGATCCTCTCTCAGTGCCTCCCAAGCTGTTCCATGCCTTAATATTCCCTCACAGAATGCCACGACAGCAGAATGCGGAGAGAGAAAAGGAAGGGTTGCAACAGGTGTAGGGTGTAGTGATCCCACCATTGCAGCATGGACTCCCCCTAGATAAACAAGGCTATCAAAATTTGAAAATTAAGGAAACAAAAAATAAACGCTAGGCGGTTACTCTAGAATGGAAAATTTTAGAGCAACCTAGTATTCAGCTTCCAGCATTTGGAACTCAAACCTACACTATCCTTGTTGCACCTGTAATACTTCCTTTGCAAATATCAATGGTGCTAATAAACACATTTGAGATACCTATGTTTGATATTTTACATTCTTGAGAATGGTTAATATCCAAAATGTACAACATGAGCCTCCAATATATCAATTTCGAGATGCTCAATAGCAGTAAACAAAACCTTAAATGAACAAAATTAAACTGATCTTACCCATGCTAAGCCCACAAACTCCCATTTTACCAAACCCTGCCTCAGAATCTAACCAATGCAGAAGACAACGTGCCTCCTCAATGGTTGCTCTACCTAATAATAGCAGGTCACTAACACACAAGAGTTTTGCACCACTCTGCAGAAAGGGTCGCCTTTGTCCATAGAAAGGGCTGCAGTCTCATTATATATATAATCTTCAAACAATTTAAGAGAACTTTGTAATCACAACTATCTGAAAAAGCAATTGGCAATTGAATCTAACCTCTCAAGTACCATGGTTGCAATATTATCCTTAAGTAGTGGTCCACCAAGACGTAATCTTCGTTCAAATGTGTGATCACCAGTTCCTGAAAAAAGAGGAGATGGCAAGTAGTAAACACCAGTTAGGGAGTTAGTATTAACAGAAGGAGGTCCAAAGCATTGTCACTCAGATTGCAAAGTAAAACGTCATGTTTGTCCAGAGGCAAGCATCAGATTTTTTAGTATTTTTCACAACAGCAAAATTTTGAGCAAAAACAAGAATAAATGCTAGATAATGTACAGCTTTTTTAGCTTATATAAATATAAAATTGCAATCGTCAAGTGGTATAACTTTCAATGATATATTTGAATGAATAAGATATGGAAAGCAATGGAAGTCCATATGCACTGAACAGAACTTTCAACTTTCTTCAGTACAACGTCGATATAACAATTAGGATGCGAAGTAAACGAGGTTGAACCTAGAGGATGAAACCTTCACATATACGTTGGAGCTTCAATCTCCCAAATTAATGTCAAACAAAAACCTCGGTCAAATTTCCAGATTGTCTAAGAGAAATCAGCCAATAAACCTAACAACACAAAAAAGTAAAATCCAATTACTTGCACGAGTTTAGCCACAGAAGCAAGCACCAATTTGCAGCCAATCCCCTCAATAACCATTTAAACCTCATACAACGACAATTTACTCGAAGTGCTTTCTATCCAAATATACTCAAAAAACAAAAATAGGATTTCGTACTCTCTTATCTCAATGATAAGAAACAAGAAGTATGCAATCACACAGGATTCGCATCAAGCAGACAAATAAAAGATATACCCTATTACCTGCAAGGTGAACCACACAGGCCATCCTCTTTGGTGGGACATATTTCGGCACAAGAAAGGCAACCCTTGCAGTATGACTCTCAGGGGGTAATGCACTAATGAGCTGCTCATCACAGGGGGTCCTGAAGACTCCTTGTCTCAAGCAAGCATTTTTACTCTCCCAAACTGTTTTCCAATTCGGTTGTATCGCTGTGGGGGGCCAGTTTCGACCCTCAACTTCAGGGAACAACTGCATGATCATTCTTTCCAAAAGCTCAAGCTTTGTGCCTCCCCAGCCTCTTGAAAAAAATGGTGGGGATAATTTACTTCTGTGCATAAGTGCTCCATAAATGTGGTCAAGTACATAATGAAGCATTCCCAGATTTACAGTCACCATCCCGGAGGCAGCACTCAGAATTCAAAAACTAAAAAGAACTTTTAAGATATCTAATTTAGTATAACTCAACAGTGGAAGACCCTCGCCAATAATAACAACAAAACAATTAAACAAACTCTAGGATTCCAATCGAGCTTGAACAATTAATCAAAACCCAGTAAGTTAAAATTAATCCTGTCATCAATTCCAATAAAAAAAGAGGAAATCTTTATTAAGCAACAAAGTTTGGCACCACTCAATAATGAAGCAGATAAGGATGAATTTTAAGAAAAGACGATCCTTTTAGATCTGGGTAACAGCCTCCTCCACGAATTCGAAAGGAACCAAGATGATTAGATCCAGACAGTAAGGAAGCATGAAATCAAACATTGAGACGAAAAGGAAAGCGGAGAAAAGAAAGGGAACTAGAGAGTACTAGGAATCAAATAGGCATTGAAAAGAACGAAGAAACGGAGAAGATATTGGAAAGATAAGATGGGGTCTTAGACACAAACAGGAGCCCGCTGATTGATTGTGAGAGAAAATGGAGGAAGGATTCAAAACAACGAACAAGAAAGACAACAGAAACGTGGGCTGAGAATATTTAAACTGTGTAATTAACAGCGTGGCATTGGGGTCCGCCAATTTTAAATATATCCATCCGAGTCATCATTAATATTGGCATACATACAAACACAAAATATATAGAATAATTGGATGGTTGACAGGAGATCATGACGGTGCACCTTGTTGGACGTGGACAAGTATTAGTCTATGTCACTGTCAGCCCCCAAAGATACCCCAAAGATAATTACCAGTTTACCTACAAATTAACTACGAAACTAAAGATAGGAAATATAAGATAATAAACATATTTCAATTGCTTCTAAACATATCAATTTGATATTTTAAAATTTCTCGTAATTTCACCACCAACACCAAGCCTTGCCCATCCCTAGAAGTTTAGTACTCATCTTTCTCAATCACCATGGCTGCTTCTATTATATTATGTGATGTGTTATTACTTCTTTTAAGAGATTAAATAGACCAAGCTAAGTTTCGATGTGAAGAAGCGTTGGGCCAAGGGACCAACTCAGACCAGGTCCGTTGTGAGCGTAGCTAACCCAAGCTAATGGGTTTAAAACATATGGCCTAAAATGAACAACTACAAAATGAAACCTGTTAGAAGAAGCCGGCGCTTGGATGTTTCTCCTAACACAGGTACAGTCCGCACAATATGTATATCAAGTTCACATTAAATCTTGTCGTACTCTCTATCTTGTAGAAACATACAAGATAATTGTATTGTGGCTTTTGAAGCGTTGCATGCTTTTCATATACGGACCAGAGGTTTGGATTGTTTTGCAACTGTCAAAATGGATATTAGCAAAGCTTATAACTGAAAGTAATAGTCTTTTCTTCAGCGCATGTTATTCCGGTTGGGTTTTGCGGCCCAATGGATTGATCTTATTATGTCTAGCTTAACTTCGGTTAAGTACTAGGTTTTACAAAATGATAAGGAGTTAGGGCCAATCTCTCTTACTTGGGGCCTTCATCAGGCAACCCCTTATCACCCTACCTCTTTATCATTTGTGCTAAAGGTCTTTCTAAATTGTTTAATGTCTCTATTCAAAATAGTGAGTTAAGTGGTTTTTGTGTCTCAAGGAGAGGCTCTTTAATTTCTCACCTTTTTTTCACTGATGATAGTTTGGTATTTGTGAAAGCTAATGTTCTTGAGGCTAATTCTCTAAAGCAACTTTTGAATATGTAAGAAGCGGAATCTGGTAAGCAGATTAATCTAACCAAGTCATCCATCACCTTCAGTGTGAATACTCCACGGTCTACAAGATCACGGATTTGCTCTTTGCTCCGAATCTCGGAGAAGGATACTCTTGGGACCTATCCTGGTTTACATTCTCATATTGGTCGTAACCGGAATGAGGTTTTTAGTTACACAAAGGATAGAATGTGGAAGCGGTTGAACTCTTGGGAACACAAATCTTTATCCCGAGCAGGGAAAATGATTTTATTGAAGATGGTCCTTCAAGCTTGCCCAACTACCTCATGAGCCTCTTTCTGCTGCCAAAAACACTTTGCAAGGAGCTAGAAAGAATCATGAACCGATATTAGTAGGAGTGTGGTAGCAACTATTCACAAGGCATTCACTGGTTTGTTTGGGATCGGGTGGCAGTCCCTAAAAAATTCGGCAGACTTGGATTTCGTAAAATCCATGATTTTAACATTTCTCTTTTGGGGAAACAAGGGTGGAACCTTATGGCAAACCCAACTTCTTTGGTTGCAAGGGTTTTAAAAGCCAAATACTACCCTAGTCGCAGTTTTGTGGCAGCAGACCTTAGGGCTAATCCCAGCTATGTTTGGCGTAGTATTTGGGAATCCAAGTCTTTATTGCAAAGAGGTCTTTATTGGCGGGTTAGTTCAGGTTCAAATATTTTCATATGGGATTCTCCATGGTTATTCGATGACGCCGACTCCTATATCACTACACCCAAACTCCAAGATACTGATGTTTTCCTTGTTTCAGATCTTATTGAACACAGGAGATGGAATACTAGTTTGATCTATCATCTCTTTAACAATCGAGATGCAGCCAACATTCTCTCCATTCCATTTAGTAACCATGTGACTAATGATAAGCTCTATTGGTAATTTGATTCGAATGGTAGGTATACTGTAAAAAATGCCTATCGTTTGCTTAGGGCGACTCTTTTAGTGCCTCTTGCAACTTCAACTACAATCTGGAACAGGATATGGAAATTGTCAGTATCGCCTAAAGTGGTTAATTTCCTTTGGCGAGCTATCTGTGATATTTTACCATGTCGTAGGAATTTGTGTTCAAGACGAGTTCAGGTCCCAAATGTTTGTACTCTTTATCTCGGAAGCTCAGAAAAAAATTTCCATGCACTTGTTCTTTGTCCTTTTGCCATGCGAGTGTGGCAATTATCTACTTTGGGGTTCCGTGTGACTTCTGCAACAACTTTTGGCTACTGGTTCAGTCAAATGACTGGTTTGGTTGGTTCTAATGCTTTATGCCATGTAGCTATAATTTGCTGGGCACTGTGGATCAAAAGGAATGATATAATATGGCGTCAACGTAGTCAAAATCCAAGTGTAGTTCTATCTCTAGCTTTGGGGGTTTGGAATTCTTGGAAGGAGGCAAAGCAATCTGGCTTGAGTCAAATGGTGCTTTGAACTTTGATCAGTTTTGGTCTCCACCACTAGTGGATTGGTTGAAAATAAATGTGGATGCCTCCACTGGTTCTGCTGCTGGCTATGTGGGTGTTGGAGTTGTTGTGAGAAACTTAGCTGCAGGTTTTGTTGCAAGTCATGCATGGAGGTTTCCTAGTTTCTTTAATGCCAAAATTACAGAAGCTATTGTTGTGCGAGAGGCCCTGAGTTGGATTAAAGAACAAGGATGGACTCAAGTATTAATTGAAACAGATTCACAGCTAGTTGCTAATGCGATTAATAGTGTTTCAGTTGATGATTTTTTCGTTTTTGGTATGATTATTGAGGACTACAGATCTCTAGGGATGGCAATTTTGGCTCGACCCGGCCAGTCAGGCCCTTTTTGGTGGGCCACAGTTTGTTAATTAAAATGTATAAAACGACGTCGTTTTGGCCGTTTTGGACAAAATTGTCGGGCCGGCCCGTTTTTGGCTGGCCAACCATTTTGGACAAAACAGCGTCTCTTTGTCCAAAATGACATCGTTTTGTATTTTTTAAATTAAAAAATATAGATGGGCCGAGGTTGGCCCAACCCGTCAATGGCCCACCGGACCACGACCTGGACGGCCTTTCGGTGGGCTAAGCAGCGGGTCGACCCATCCTGGCAAGCAGCCCTCGGCCTGGCCCAGTCTGACCCATTGACATCCTTACAGATCTCTTTTGTCATAGATACCAGTCGCTAGGTGTAGTTTTGTTTACAGGTCTGCGAATGTTGCTGCTCATACGTTAGCTATCGGAGCACATTCCGATGCAGGCTTGGGGGTTTGGTTCTCTGTGCCACCTCCATCTCTACTGGATATTTTAATTTCTTCCTAACGAATTTCCAAATTTTATTTCAAAAAAAAGATAAATTGTTTTGTTGTGAATCATAAAAATTTATTTTAGACCACAAATAGATGCTCTACTACATTTCTACTATTTATATTCCATTTATAAACTTTGGTCCAAATTGACAAACAATGATGTAGTGAGCTTGTTCTTCGCTAATTGATTTCTAACAATAACTTGGTCTAATTAGTTAATTAGTAAATAGTATTGTTTTCTTATTATTCCGAAGTTGGTTGTGTTTACTTTTTCTTGACTATGACAACTACTGTATCATAGTCATCGAGAAAATTTTTGCCACCAGCATAGGTCCTCAAGTAATTCATAAATGAAAATTTTGGTTCATGTTCATTCGTTCATTTGTGGTGACGCAGTTGAACCATGTATGAAATCAAATGAATGGCCATAATCTTGTAATAGCTGGTTATTGGTTATGAACAATTGAGGTGTTAAAAAAGTTGTAATCATGACCATCGACAAAATTTTGATTAACATTATAGTCACGCTTTAAGATACAAAATAATTGAAATTTTGGGCTGAAATCCTATCCTACTTTTAATGGAATAATTATAAAATTATTTCTTATAATTTTCAAAAGTCAAGATCACTTTAAATCTATAATATGATTAACATATAAAATGTAATAAAGTATGAATATTAATTTGTACTTTATTGTAAAGTTTGATCATTTTCTTCTCATTTCTCTCTACTAAAACTGTCTCATCTCAACTATTTTAGTTGCACAAGTATTCATTTTTTAATAATATCTAGATAACGAGTTGAGAGAACTCTATAACTATTATAGAGAGAGTTAGGTAAGGAGTGCTAGCTCATATGGAGCCTAAACTTATTTATAACATGATTTAGACTTTTTAGTAATTTAGTTGAAACAAAATTCTAATTTCAATTAAACCTTAGTTAGAGTTATAATTAAATACCAATTAGAAACAAATAAGATCCACCATCTCATATTGATTCTTATTTGTTAGATATCTCATATTTAATTATAAAGTTTCTTAAACTTTACAATCAAAATCCAACTTGATTAAAACACCGTTTATCTCTTCATTATGATGGATATAAATTATAACCCTAAATCATATTTAATATTAGATAAATTAAAATTCTTTAATTTGATTAAATAAATTAAACTTCTTTAATTTATCTTTAATTCTATAATTAACAATTTATATCCATATATCAATATTGAGTCTAGCAATTCATCATGATCACCTAAATATTTAGAAATGTTAAAGTGGTGTTAACTATTCTTTTCAAGCATAATTTTTCTGTATAATTTAATCCTTTCATCATACAATGTTTCGACTAGACATAAATTATGAAAATAATGTTTACTCTATTGGAGTTAAATCATATTAGTTCTCCACATTTAGTAGTTGATTTAATTAATGAATTTTGAAAATTATTTTCAAAATGTCATTCTACCTTGACTAAAGATTTCTTGAATCAATACTGATTAAGAATAATAGAGCATTCTTTCTAACTATTTTAAGAAGATGAATCCTATATTGACCACTTAGATAACTCCATATAGTTCATATTATATCAAATGACTATCAACTAAGGTAGCCTTAGTTAGAATATGTCATAAGTGGTAGCAACTACTATATAACATACTTTGGTGATCTTATGTAAAAAGATCCTTTATACAATAATCACAATGAGAATTTTCATGGACATACAAGCGATGTTCCAAATGAATTTCACATAGAGGATCAGTTTAATAAACTTATTCTCTAACATGCACCCATACGTTTGTTTAAATATTTTCATACTTTAATTTATGAGATCGACTACTTCTTTCATAAGGAAGAAACATAATGTGTGTTAATCTTTTTATATTCTATAAATGTCTAGTCTTAATATAACAATGATTAGGAAAAATTTAGGAATAATATATAATTGCAATATGGATCTTATAATTGCATTTTCATCAGAATTTCATTTGTAATTTATATTTATCTCATGGACTTTATTATATACTTTTAACTATGTATAAGATAAAAAATGTCTTTAAATTATTTTATCACTAAACTACAATCAACTGATTGGCTGTAGGGCATAAATTAACAATATCTTACTTGTACTAAGCTAATCATTTAATTATCTTATACCATGTCACTATATGACGATTATACTACTGCTAGGATAATGGTTTAATGAGATAATTCTATAAAATTCTTTATAGTGAGCACTTGTTGAAATAATATAACTGTCATCTTAATTATCATCATAATTAAGAGCAATCGACTAATTATACACTCAGATCTTTGACGAGACCTTAGTTCCTTTTTCACGCATAATGACTCTAATGTTCTATATTATATTATTGTCTGACCAATGCAAGGAGTTATATTAAGTTCATTAAAAAATTTTAATCTAAATGATCATTTCTATTAAATAAAGAACGTATTTTAGCTTGATTAGCAATAAATTAGGATATTTCCAATCTCAAAATAATATTTTTCTAAGTAAAATATATCTTAAATATGATTTAGTTTTAAAGTTAATATCCATATAATCTTACACTTAAATATCAACTCATACATAGAATAATAGATATCTTTAATACTTCACAAATATCAGATATCTCAAATACTAAACATATTATCTATGTACTTAGATTAGAAGTGGAATAGGCAAATAACTTTCGTACCTGTCTGTATAGATTTAATATCATAATTAAGTTATTATTTTTATATCCCAAAAGAGTTGTTATTGGACAATTATATTTTCTATAACTGAAAATAGAATTGTTGTTCTCAATAAGCAATATGTCTTTACATATTCCTATTGAAGTGGAAAACTATGCTCCCACAAAATTTCTTAAATTATTTCCAGAACAAATTCAATATGAAAGTGCTCATTGTCTTTAACTATATATCAAATGTATCAACAAAGGTACTAGTTCCAAATGGATGTATTATTATGAGATTTGAACTTTTCAAACTTCATCTTACTCCTACTACTTATTTTGAGAATCATTCTCTTATAAGTATACAGTAAAAATAAACATTTTGTTCAATGGGGTATATAATATTATATTTAACCTTTTAAACATCTTATAACCTTTTACTACTATTGGATAATATATGCTTCAATTAACTATCACATCCCAAAATCATTAACTTTGAATCTTTTTAGGTCTTACCATGTCATATATAATATCAAATCTTGCTAATGGACTTAATTGGAACCATCAAAGGTAAGTTGTAGCACTAGACATAATTATAAAAGAAATAAATATTGCATCATACAATATATCATATTGTATATTCCTCCTTACATAATTCTTTATTATTATGGAATTTAATTGTAGAGGTGTTTACTAGATAATCTCCTTCCACATATATAACCAAAAAATTTAAATCTCATTATATCAATCTTATCAAAATGCTTCAGCGTTCTCAATATCTTATATTGTATATTCCTCCTTATATAATTCTATATTATTATGGAATTTAGTTGTGGAGGTATATACTAGAGAATCTCCTTCCACATAGATAACCCAAAAATTTAAATCTCATCACATTAATCTCATTGAAATGCTTCAACATTTTCAATGCTTAATTTTAACTTAGATCTAAACACTTTGAGATTAAATTTTTATTTCAATATTTCATTTAATATATATGACTATATCATAAAGTCATTAGTAATCTAATGAAATAAATGTGTCATTTTTTAATGAATTGTTTTTCATCTAACACATCATATGTATAAGATTTAACAATACAATGTCATTATCATCCTTTCTACAAGGTTGATTATTGATTCTTTAACCCAACAAGTCTCATAAGTTTCATACAATTCATAATAAAAAAAGATACACATATCCTTGTATGTAACTTTTTTATTCTCATTATGTTGATTTAACCAATAAGGCATAAAAGAAAAGTCTCAATTGTCCAACTTTATGTTCTTGCCACTTATGTTAAGTATAAGTCTCTTTTTATCCAACACATACAAACTATTCGTATGAACTTAGATCAACTACTTTTATTCAATAATTTATTTTTTATCTGCCTTAAACATTTCAATAATGTTAAATCCAAATTCAATATTAAATACTCAAAAGCATGAACTAGAAATATATATGATCTCTATCATATCTAGTATAAGCAAGGAAAGTTTTTAATGATTTTTCTTCTAATGATAACTATTATCATTCTATAGCAAATGCCTTCAATTTTAGTCCATTTTTATACTTTTAGAAGGCTAAATTGGGTGATGATTTTATTAAGGCATTGTACCTTTCAACTCTACTTCATACAACCTCTTGCATCATGCTAATATTTTATTGACATACATCTTACATGTTGTCATTAAAGTTTATAAGATATTAGTCAACTCAAAATTTCATCACAATTCATCATCGATATGACATTCTAAAACTTTGTAAAAAATTCTTAATAGGGATTAATATCAAACTTGTATAATGGACTTATAACTTTTCTAGTTGACCTTGATAACTATTCTTAAACATGACCTTTGCCAAAGATATTTGATTCACTAACAATTTAGTATCAACTATACTAACAAGGTGAATTTCATTTAGAAAATAATAAATGTAAGAAAAGTAAATAATTGGTTATATATTATGACTACTAAATAAGATTAGGACTTTAATCATGTATTTGATTACTTCTATTATTTTATTTGAAATAATAGCCCTCACTACGATTCAAAAAGGTTACTCTAATCTCTCTAGTGGACTAGGATCCTATTCAAATTTAGTTGATCTAAGTTTGCTCAACAAACAAATTGAACTTAAATTAGGTAGATAACAACTTTATCAATCACATCTTATGTGACTCCTAGATCTATTAGTTGACAAATCTTACCAAAACATATCTTATATGTTATTCATAACCTGCCTCTAAATTTATAAGATCATGACTTTGCTCATGTAAATCACACAAATTTAGTTAAGTAGGACCTATAGTTATAATATTAAATATATTCGGGTTAAAATACCTTTATAAGGAAGAAACATAACATGTGTTAGTCTTTTTGCACTATATTAATGTCTATTCTTAATAGAAAAATGACTACAAACAATTTAGGGATAATATATAAATGCAATATAAATCTTATAATTATGATCTCATTATAATTTCATTACTATATACATTAATCTCATAGATTTTATCATATACATCTAAATATGTATAAGATAAAGAATGCTTTTAAATAATTTGTCACTAAATTAGAACTAACCAATTAGCTATAAGGCATAAACCAACAAAAACCACTTAATAGACCCTTATCCTTGTTAAAAATAAGCAAAAGTTTATCTTAACTAGTAAAGGAGAAAAAGTGATATCATAATGACATAAATAGCATAATTTAGTCTCTAGGACTTAAATCAGGGGATAAGCTCCAAGAAGGGTTAGTCCATGTCCCCTTCCAAGTGCATGGTGCCATTACTCACTCTAAATCCTGTATTCCATACAAAGCATTAAAGTGAAAAAGAGTTGTTAGAACAAATAATGTCAATGAAGCACCTAAACAACTTCTTTTTCCTGTTTGAAATGGCAAGAAATGAAAGTGTCGACATCTAAAATCAAGCCTGTATTCTTTGTATCAAGTTCCTGAGTTTCAAATCTTTGATGAACGATGTTCAATAGATCTTTCATAAAATTTTGATATTTGTCAAAAGACAATTATACAACTCGATTCATTATGCATAAATCATATAAAATTTGTTGATTTAAAGTAAAAAAAAATTAATCCTCTAGTTAATAACAACATAGTTGGATACAAAGATCTTAAAATTTGATATCATTTTTCTTGAATTTGTCGTAATGTTAATGAATTTTAAAAAACTTAGGTCAAATTTGTCTTTTTCCTTTTGAAACCTTTTTTTTCTTCTCAAATTTCTTTTGAAGTCTTTCTTTACTCCCATTCTTGCTTATAATTAATTTATTTAAAAGATTTGTATGAGTAAAGGTCATAATTTTTAAAGTGATCTAATTTAACTTCAATTATATACATATGTGTGTGTGTGTATGTGTAATGTTAAAAATGCACCTTCATATATATTTTACAAGATGTTTTTAATTGTGATTGTAAAAAAGTACAATAAAAAATTAGTTTGATTGGGGAATTGAGTTCTCATTTTATGGCGATTACAAAAATAATTTTTTTATTCTTAAAATTATAAAAACCAATTTTCAAAAAATAATTATTTTTTTGGTTCTTAGTGACACTTAAGAAAAGGTTAAATTAGGTGTGTGCTATTTTCTAACTCTTTAAATAAATTGATTGTTATGAATGAGAGTTTAAGTGTATAAATTTTGAAATAATTAAATAAGCTAATCAAGTAAGTATTTACAAGCACAACTAATAATTTTGAAAGTAGAGAAGAAAATAAGGAAGAAATTACATCATTAACTTTTATAGTGATTTTGCTAATTATGTTTGCTCTTCAAAATCTTATTAAAAATTTGTTACATCTTTTTCAAATAGGTGAAGAGTAACCTTTTGTATAATTGTATTCATCTAAGTGAGGAGTAATCCTCACCATATATTCCTTTAGCATAACTAAATACTTAAACTTACGTATACTCTTTAAACTTTTATTAAAAAATTTATTAACGTCTTCTTCAAATAGGTGAAGAGTAACTTTTTGTACAATTGTCTTCCTTTAAGTGAAGAGTAATCCTCACAACATATCCCTTTAGCGTAAGTAAAGAGTAAACTACAAGTTGTCTTACTTTGGTTTGAGTGAAGAATTATCAAATTACATCACAAAGCTTCTGTCGATTGATATCAAGAATAACTAATTACAATTCAATTCCTTCTTTTGCTTAACCTAGACACTAGGACTCAATTGAATGTGTATGATATACACTTAGTGCTGGCAATAAACTATCATAGATCATATACTTCTTGCAAGAAGCATTTATGACTCTAAAAACTTCTTTAATAACTACATAGTAATATTTGTATTCAATACCCCTTTACTTGTTGTTACGTCCAACAATTAGTCAATATAACGATAACGTTTAGTATGTCTAGTCGATTAGATAGTATGTCCGATCGACATAACATCCACGTGGTCGACTTGTAAGCATTGTTTTGAATTCCGTACCGTACCGGCCGGTACCGGACGGTACGTACCGTACCGGCCGAAAAACGGTACCGAAATTTAATTTTGGGTACCGGATTCAAATACCGGTCGGTACCGGCCAATACCGGTCAAATACCGGGTGGTACCGGAAATTTTAAAAAGTATAGGGCCTAAGTTGCAAAATTTTTAAATTTTAAATTAAAAAAATAATTTTAAATTAAAAAAATAATTTGAAATT
>JAOTAY010000005.1:33917644-33929026 GCA_025629805.1 Erythroxylum baracoense
ACAAAACTTCTTTAAGTTCTTGTGAAATAAAAGCTTGTACATAAATCTGAAATTGTGCTTTGAGCTTGTTGGAGCGTAACCTTGTAATTGGACCCATTGGCATCCTCAAGTCTCCATTGCCTTGGTGAGTTGTATCAACCATAGTTTTCCCTTAGGTCATGTTTAATTAAGATGAGCTCGTAAATTAAACCTAGCTATCGAACAATTTAGAACAAGCTCTTTAGATTTAATTAGATATCCACATTACAAGTTAGGAAAACAAATTAATTAAAGTAACAACCACACAAACTCGGGTCATTTAACCTAGGTTTTGTTATCCCTAATTATTTGAACCATTAGTTGCCATAAATGAATCCAAACACAACAATTACGGATTGTATTCAAAATTCTAGCATAAATCTCAAACATAACAATTACGAATTATATTCAAGATTCTATCAATGGGTTCGTAATAAAAATAATCAAATAGAGCATTCAATCATTCTTACACAACACCCAAACATTAAACATAAGATAACATAATCAATCCCTAAGAGAGAAAGAACACCAAAAACAATGAGAGAAATGCTTAATCGGGTTCTTTGGTGTCGATATCACCTTTAAACCGACGTCAGAAAGCTAGCCTTTCATGGGTCTCCAAATAAATGGAGCTTTGCCCCTTCTCTTCTTCAAAATCGAGACCTCCTGACTCCAAAACGATTCCTCCAACCTTTCATAGCCTTTTGCCGTCACATTATGTCTATTTATATTAAAAAGTAGGGTTTTGGGTGGACATGTGGCAAAGTCATGGGCGTGACTTAGTGTGTCATGACTAGCTCACGGCCATGACAATTTACTCTTCATCTTCGTGCATTTTTTATCTCCTCTTACTTTGATCCTTCTCTTCTTGTTCCATAAAGACAAGTGAGTGTGAATCTCAAGAAGAAGATTCAAAGATTGTGCGTTCGACTCACTTTAGTTCTTTCGCTTTCGAATTATACCTAAAACTAAATATGAACTAAAGTGAATGTCTTAAGCATTTCATAGCATTAATCACAAATTATTATGGAATAAATGTATAATCAATTAAGCACATATCAATTGTGCATTTGAAATCCAAAGTATGTCTAACCTTAAAGTACTTAAAGTTGATGACCACCTTGTTAAACCATATTACGAGAATGTCAACAATACAACAGTAGAGGGAATAAACTTAACAGATCCAAGTTACCATGAAAAATGAGCTATAACATCGTCGAGCCAACGATGTTAAACAGAGCGTTCTTAAGAAGCACCGTAAGCTTATCTTTTACTTTGTTTTGTTTTGTTTAATTTATGTTTATGGGCTTTCTTTAAGTTTTTGTAGGTTTTATTTGCCTTCTAGACTAAAGAGTAGTAAAATTCAAATGAATCAATAAAGAAAACCAAAGAATGTAAGATGCTTTGAAGATACACAACCATATAGGATTTACATACTAATGTAAGTACCTAGACACGTTTGTCTCTAGTGCGTGTACCTAATTGTAAACGTGTGTAAATGAAGGTATTAATTCGTGAATATATATGATTGCGTGGGATTTTACACACCTGAGTAAGTACTTAGACACGCCTGTCCCTAAAGCATGTACCCAACTGTAAATGTGTGGAAATGAAGGTGCTTATTTCCGAAGATATAAGGCCATGAGGATTTTAAATACCCGTGTAAGTACCGGACATGCCCGGGTCCCTAGAACGTGTACCTCACTGTAAACATGTGGAAATAAAGGTGCTAATTCATGAAGATACATGGTCGTATAGGACCGGACATGCCCAGGTCCCTAGAACGTGTACCCACTGTAAACAAGTGGAAATAAAGTTGCTAATTTATGAAGATACATGGTCATATAGGACTTACATGCTAGTGTAAGTACCTAGACATGCTTAAGTCCCTAAAGCGTGCACCTAACTGTAAGCGTGTGGAAATGAAGGTGTTGATTCGTGTATCACGATTATGTGAGATTTTACATGCCTATGTAAGTACCTAGACATGCCCGTGTTTTTAGAGTGTGTACCTAATTGTAAGCGTGTGGAAATGCCTGTCGTAACATCCCTCCCAGAGGTGCAAATGCAGCCATAACAAATTGTTGAATATGATACTATTATACCTACTGCATCACCATCCAATTTTCTACCAAACCCATCCTTAACTAATTCTCAACCAGTGTTTTAAAAATCAGACCAAATATTGAACCGGTCAAGGAAAAGATTTAAGTTTTAAAGGTTCAACCAGTATTAAACCGCTATAAAACCAGTATATAATAAATAAATAATAAAATTATAAGAATAAGTAAAAAATATAGTATCAAATAAAAGAACTTATTGAAATAAAAATGCACTGATAATGCCTATTAATTTATAATAAATTAATAATAAATCTAATAATTTAAACTAAGATTAAATCTAAGATAAATTTAAAAATAATTACAATAATAATAATAATTTTATTTCTATATTATCATTTATTTAAAGCCTCGTAAAAGTTGAAGTATGCTTAAAGAAAATCAATGGAAGGACTATAACTTTATTATAACTTCTTTTTTAATGTCCTCTAAATATGCCTATTCATAGTTTATATATTATTTTTAACACATTCATAAATTATTTTAAGCAGAATTACTTATATATACTAATTAATAATTTAATTTATTAAATAAATTCATGATAAAATAATAATTAGATTTTAACAATAATAATTTAAATTTTTTAATTAAAATATAAGGAGATAAATAAAGAACCTAAATTTTCACGAATATAATTTAATAGTGAAATTAAATAAATTAAGTATTTTTTAAGGATAAATAGTAATTCATTTTTTAAAAATAAATAAATATATTTTGTAAGTTAAATTATGTGAGAGAGTTGAAAAATACATTTTATTAAAATGCAAAAGATTGCATTTGTCAAAAGTCAATTAACACAAGAATGAATAGGTTGGTGTGCGTGCAACTGCATAGAGAAGAAACTATTCGTGGTGGGTCTCACGTTATTAAGTGGGTCCCACTTTTATTAAAGGTGGTGGGTTAGCTTAAGCGTTTTTTAAGAAAACTGTGTGGTTTTTTAAAGAAACCGGTCGATCTTTTATCATACAGGTTATCAGTACATATCATATCAAAAATTGGTCGAACTGGTCGATTCTGAAAGGACCCATTCTAAAGTTTCCCTTCAAGAACTTGAGTGAAGCCCTCCTGATGACTTTACAGTAGTCCTCTAATCGATATCTAACTCAACTGAAAGATTCCTGCAAAGCCAAGTCGTTTATCTATTAAAATTTTTTATACTTTAAAAGTTAAAAGCGCGAAAATAGTGGGAACCCTTTCTTTTTTCAATCATTTTACTAAAATTTTGACAACAACACGACTATATTTTGACATTTCCAAAATTTTCAAAAAAGACTTGCATAATGCATTTTAAAACACTTCTAATATTTTATATACCATCTCAACTTCTGGAATAGGACCTCAGGTCCACATCACAAGTAATTACAAATATACAAATCTCAACATTTTAAAAAAATCATTAAGGATCAAACCCCTCGTAGTTCATTAAGAAAAGACATTTACAATTCCACTAATATTCACAAGATCACACTTTTGATCTCTTTCCAAAATAACTTAATACATATCACAAACATAGCAAAAATAACACAAACATAGAAGTACCCAACGATACAACTAATCTTGAAGAGGAGTCTTAATTACTGCAACGCCTATGCAAATACCTGGAATAGTTTGTTTAAAAACATAAAAATAAGGGTGAGCTAAAGGAGCTCAGTGAGCCTAATCAGTTTACAAGAAAATTGAACTTTTCATAATAATATAACTGCAATATTCCATACAATCATAAAGCTCATGATAAAACATTTTCATGCCTCATCAAAGCTAATAATAACATAACATTTCGTAATATATAATTTCAATTCTTTTGAAAAATTATTTTGAAATGCTTTTCAAAGTTAAACTTATCATATAAAAGTTTCCATTTTTCATTTTCCATTTTCCTTAATCAATAAATAGTGGTGGTAATAAGTTTTCTGAAAACTTTAATACTGAAAAATAGGTCAACCACTAGAATTGGTACCATGCAGTACCTCTCAAATCACTTTTAATATAAATAGTGGTGGAATTACTATTTTCATCACTTTCCTTACTCAGCATGACCCACCACTAGTTTCTTTACCATACAGTACACTAGGCCTAAAGTCACGGAGCTGGTCTGCATCGCTTACCCGCGATCGGTTAACCACTAGTTACGAAACAGATTCTATATCGCTTACCCATAACAGTTAACCGTTATATACTGGTAGTTACGAAGCTAGTTCTGCATCGCTTACCTGTAACAATTCATCGAACTAATTCTACATCACTTACCCTTGATTGGTTAACCACTTTTTACGGAGCTAGTTTCTACATTGCTTAGCCGTAATAGGTTAACTACTATAAATATACCAGTAAAATAATATGTATAAAGCCTATCGGTGTAGTATATGCAAAAGCAACTCTTACATTTATGATTCATCTTATTTTCTAATCAAGTATAAGAGGATTCATAAGTGAATTATTTCAATGTAACTCCCAATCATATAAAATTTAACTTTCAAATTAAAACTCGTATATTGTCAAAGCACACACTTATGCTAGCAATATTCACTTGTAAGATATCATTTTCATAAAACTCAACATAAATATTCATTTCATGATCAAACGAAAACCATTTTCATAAAATCAATTTAAAGAACACTCACATGTCATTAATTCTTTTGCAAATAATTTAGTCATATAAAACAATTAAAATACACTCATAATTTGCTAGTCTCCATAAATAGATACCATTTGCATAAAATCAATTTGGCAATATATGAGTTTTAATTTCAAAGTAAAATTTTATATGATTGTGAGTTAATAATTCACTTATGAATCCTCATATTCTTGATTTAGAAAAATAAGATGAGTTGTAAATGTAAGAGTTGCTTTTGCCTACGGTACACTGCTAAGCTTTATATATGTTATTATATCGATATATTTATGGTGGTTAATCTATGACGGGCAAGCAATGTAGAGCCAACTCCGTAAATCGAGGTTAACCAGTCACAGGTAAGCGATATAGATCCAGCTCTGTGACTTGTTACGGATAAGTGATGTAGAACTAGCTCCGTAAATATTGGCCTATAGTGGTCAACCTATTATAGGTAAGCGATGTAGAACCAGTTTCATAGTCGTTAACCAGTCACGCGTAAGCAATGCAAAACCAACTCCTGACCTATGCCTAAGGGTAACATAGAGTAAAGAAGTTTGTGGTGGCTGTATCGTATAAGAAGTTCATGATAATAAATAATAATGCTTCCACTATTTATTTTTAAAAATAATTTGAGAGGAATCGCATAGTACCAATTTTAGTGGTTGACTTATTTGCAGTATAAAAGTTTTCAGCACCGTATAGTACCAATTATAATGGTTGGCTTATTTGCAGCGTAAAAGTTTTCAGAAAACTTATTGTCACCACTGTTTATTGATTAAGGAAAAAGTAAAATGGAAATTCTTATATTATTAGTTTAATTTCAAAAGGGCATTCCAAAATAGTAATTTCAGAAAAATGAAGTTATGTTTAATGACATGTTATTGGATTACCAGATTTTATGTGCACGAGTGAATTGTTATGACAATTATTTTACCACGAGCTTTATGATTGTATAAAAATATTTCAGTTATGCTGTTATAAAAAGTTAACTTTTAGTAAACTAATTACACTCACTGAGCTTGTTTAGCTCACCCTTATTTTTATGCTTTTAAACAAACCACTCCAGGTATATGTACAAGTGCTGCAATAATTGGGACTCCGCCACAGGATTAGTTGTATCATCGGGTGCTGTTGTGTTTGTCTTATCTTTCTTATGTATGTATTCGCTTGAAATTGACTTAGTTGCTTGTATATATGATGTAAAGTATTTTCAGAAAGGGTTTAAAAGTGTGATCTTGTAAACATTTTTGGGATTGTAAATCACTTTTTCTTAGTGAACTACGAGGGCTTTGATCCTCAATGATGTTTTAAAAATGTTGAGAATTGTATGTTTGTGATTACTTGTGATGTGGACTTGAGGTCCCATTTCAGAAGTTAAGATATTATATGAAATATTAGAAGTGTTCTAAAATGTGTTATACAAGTTTTTGAAAATTTTGGGAAAGTCAAAATACAGTCATTGTGCTGCCAAAATTTTCAATAAAATGATAAAAAATTTCCCACTATTTTCTGTGCTTGTAATTATTAAAGTACAAAAGGTTTTAAATAGTTGAACGACTTGGCTTTGTGAGAAAACTTCGGTTGAGTCAAATATCGATTAAAGGGCTACAGTGGGGTGACGAGGAGGGCTCCACTTAGGTTTCGGAAGGAGAACTCTGGGTTGGGTTCTTTCAGGTGGTATCAAAACCAGGTTTTGAAATAGGGTTATCTCTATACGTGTTATGATTTCATATTATGGTCTTATGTAGTTTTGTGAACAAGGCAACCCAAAAAGTTTTGATAGTTTTAAGTGTCATATAGTTTATCTTCGAGTTCACAACGTTATGCACTGACAAAATCTTAGGAGTCTCAAAGCCACACTAGAGGCTCCAACACTTGAACTACCTTCAGCTCAGGAGGCTGAGCATAAGGATGGTTCAGTAAATGTTTTTCTTTATGTATCTACCTCATTCAGAACAGTTAAGATTAGCAAAACTGTCGGTGAGATTTTATTTTTACCTTGAGCGAACAATATAGATACGGACAGTGGCAATGTGGTAGCTGTGGCAAGCCCTAGTAGTGTCAATGAGTTTGATTGAGTGTATTTAAAAGTTTGGCACAAAATCATTCGATAAGAGTAGAGATATTGAAGTGCCCTAATTTAGTTAGATCGAGATAAGAATAATAAATTTAAATGGTTTAGTGATAGAAGGACTAGACGAGGAATATCGTCTAGTCAGAGGTCAATTAGACTACCTACAATGTCCAAAGACTCTTAAAACACTAGGAGCTTAATACAAAGGTGTGGCTAATGTGGAAGGAGTCCATCTACATAGGTTGGGGTAATTGTAGTAACCTAGCAAGATGTTGAGTATACATTTGGTATGGTGATAGGTACCAATAATGATGAATATATTATATTAAGATCAATCCCAAAACTATGCACTCGTATGTGCTAAAAGATTTCGTTAGATAGATTAGTGTGAAATTGGATCTTTTAGAGTGTCGTATGATAATAACTACTTTCACTAAAACTACGTCATTAGCGTAGAACGATCATAGAGGTAGTTATATAGTAGTTAGATTTAAAAGCTCTCTAATGAGTTGTTCTTATTAGATATCCATGACTATGAAGTCATACTAAGAAGGAAATTGACTAATAGCACATTTTATTGGTGTGGATTGCGTCTAAAGGAAGTTAGGATTGGTACACAAGGGAAGTTAGATATATTATTCAGCAGGAAATGTAGAATGCTCCCATCTTTTAGTATATTAGCTATAATAGTTAGAAAAGTATTAAGAATTGAGTATACAAGTTATTTAGTTTTTATGACTCGATAATTACAGAAGTTTAAGAGATTATTTAGCATTTTAATATTGGGAAAGTAATTTGTGAACATATCTGGAGGATGAAATTGCTTATAGTGGTTGAATTAGGTGAGGATTAATTATTGATACGAGTAATTAGTCACTGACTTTTGACATTTTTAAATGTTATGACCTCATAAAGTGATTGATTAATCAATTTTAGCATAAAATTTTGTTTTTAATGTCAAGTTTATTTTGATTATATGGTGATTTATGGATTCATACCAAATAATGTTATGGATGACATTGTACTCGAATCTTTAATCAAAAATGATGATTGAACAATATTTTTGGAAGCAATGATCAGTTTGATGTAAGCTTCCAATTATGCATATATTAATATATCAATTCTAAGTATCGAACATTCAGTATTTTGAGTTTGTTTGGATGTAAGTCAATTGTATATTTCTTGAAAATTAGATGAGTGAAAATGCTGAAAAATTTTTCAAGGAAATGTGAGTGATACGTTTTGATTTATAATGGAGAATTGTATCATTAGAATTTAGAGATATTATATTATAGATAATTATATTTGACGATTGGGAGAATGATAAAAATTATGCATGTGACCATTAAACAAGTATAACGTGGAGATTTTAGATGATTAAAATTCCCAGATTACATCTGAGGTACTTGAAATTACATAAGTGTTTTGTAGTATTAGAAATGGAAAATTAAAGATATTTTTATTGAACATTAGAGTTGCACTGTGGAAGTATGAGGTATACTTCATATTTGAAGAGATTGAGGTTTGTGAAGCTCAAAATTACGTTATGTGATGTAAAATTTAAACTATAAGGAAATTGAATGGTTTTTATGTGAATAGGATATTATGCTAGTGTCTTACAATATGATCTTAATGATTGATTTGATTCTAAAAAATATGATGGGAAATGAAAAAGGTACAATAACTAGTTCACCAATGGTTATGGATTTGAGATTTGAAAGTTAAGGAGTATATGTGAGGTATAAGAAATACACGAAAAATATTATTGAGTTTTGTTTATAATTAGAGACATTGGAAAAGGAATCATTTATTATTCAGAACTATATGAGAACAATTGTTTTGTGAGAACCCTAATCAAAATTTTCATTAGTAGTAATTTAAGTAAATGTGAATTGTGATATTGTTAAATGGATGGTTTGATGTATGGTTAAGTTAGCAAGGTTGTGACTAAACTGATTATTAGTGAACAATGATTTCGACAAAGGAGTTTCATGTATAGATAAGTTGCAAATTAGTTGGGCTGAACTAATTTAGATAACCAACGATAAGATAAAAAATATGCGAGTCAAAGTGATAGTACCTAAAATCGACAGCAGAGCTAAGTTTGGAAATGGAGGAAGAATTTGGAGTTTAAAGTTGAAAAATCAAGGAATTTTTGTGAATATCATCATGGAAAGGAATAGTCTATTTTAGACAATATGATAAACTAAGCCTATGATATGTTGGTCCCTATGAAGTGATTAACAGAGTGGAAGCACGAAGAATGGATACAAAGCCAATATCCATATTTTTGATATGATTAAGTTTGTTTAAATTTTTGAGGAAAAATTTTTTATTAAGGGAGAAATTGTAATATACTAGTTCGATTATTGTATTATGTAATGTGTTGTACATGCATTTTATGGAGCATGCTCTATATATGGTGTACTAGAGTAATATAGGTGTTTAAATGTATTACTAAGGTTATAACGGAGATCACAGATAGACCTGAGACGGCTCTGGACTCGACTGAAAATTTATCAAAAAATTTCTGAAAACTCTAAAAAGCTACACAATGAGTTCGAACGAGCTTTAAAAGCCCCAAAATGTGCTTTGGAGATTTAGGTGACACTTTTGAATGAAATCTGAAAGATTTTGGTGACATTCAGTGATTTTCAGATTTAATATGAAAATTCTTCTGAGCAACCAAAAAGTTATCGAATAATTTCAAAATATGATGGAAAGCTCCAGAATTAGGATTGGAGTCCATAAGATCTTAAATAGGTCAAAACAAAGGTTGTTTGAGTAGAATTCGGGTAATTCAAAATTATTGGACTAAAATGCCCTTTTTGAAAAATAATGGGCATTGATGATTTAAAACCCAATCAAAATTTTTAAAAACATCCAATCAATAAGTATTGACCCTTATTAGAGTATTTCATGGTCAATTTTAAAATAAGACAATTATGGAACGCTTTCGGGATTTAATTTGGTTAGTTGGTCAATTAAATGCATTAAAGGGCAATTTGGTTTTTTTGTACTACTTAAGGACAATTTGGTCTTTTTACATGATATTAGTGGATTGATGAGTCATTATAAATGACCAATGAGATGATGACATATGTTTGATGAGTCATTAGTAATGACAAATAAGAAGGTGACATGTATAATCCATTAAATGAGTATAAAAAGTAAAAGTTAAGACATTTTGCTTCATTCTTTCAACATAAACATGAGAGTGATGAGAGAGTAATGTGAGAGACAAAAAAAGAAAGGGAAAAGAAGAGAAGCTAAGGGTGAACATCGGCTAAGGAGAGAGGAAGAAAAGTGTAGTCATTTTTTATAGAATTTGATGGTGATTTGGAGAAATCTTGAAGCATTCATCAAATACTAAAAAAATTGGAAGAAAAAATGGTAAGATTACTAGCTTAAAATTTTAATTTTTATGGGTTTTCTTGATTGAGATGGAGGTGCTTAAGATCAATGGTGTATTGGTATTACTTTGATGTTTCTTTGGATTGAATTGGTTGAATGTGACAAGAGAGGAATATGTAGTGGAATTTTATCTTAGGTTAATTACTAGTCCCATTGTTTTGACCATAAATCGGCCTACAAACCTCCAAATCGGATGATTCCAATTGGATCTAAAATCTAAGACATATTACTAAAAATCTCTAGAAGAAACCTAAACCTAGTTTGGGATGAATGATATTGAAGTTTGAGATTGAAAATGGTAACCTGATACTACCCTATGTTGAAACAACTTGTGATATTTGGTATATTTTTCATTATTTAGAAGTTTAAATCAAATAATTTTTAATGATATGGAAACTAGAAACATAGGGGAACAAATATTTAGAAGACCTCAAAACCTAACTTGAACGTTTGCTATGTGAAAACTATAAAACAAGTGGAGGTATGGATTCTAGACATGGGTCATAACCGTGACTCATCATGCATGATCATGATATGGTGAATTAAATTGGGTGAGATAGTGTTTTGAAGAAATTGGTAAGTTACAATGGGTAAAATATGGTATTTAAATGACTTTTGAAGTTATATTTAGAAACGGAGAATAATAGGTTAGCTTACGGATGCAAGCGAAAATACGATTAGCATACGTGTTACGCGGATTCGGTTAAACCGAATTTATAGTTTTAATGCATTAAATAAATGCCCAAGCGAAATGCATTTTGTGTAGGTAAAGTAGAGGCACAGAATGCATGAGTGTGCTTAGAGATAAGTTGGCAAAAGTGTGAGTGTACTTTAAGTATTTTATATGACTAAATTCTTTGCAAAAGAATTAATGACTTGTCAATGTTCTTTAAATTGATTTTGTGCAAATGGTTTTCATTTGATCATAAAATGAAAATTTATGCTAAATTTTATGCAAATGATATTTTAGAAGTGAATATTGCTAGCATAAGTTTATGCTCTGGCAATATATGAGTTTTAATTTGAAAGTAAAATTTTATATGATTGGGAGTTACATTGAAATAATTCACTTATGAATCCTCCCATACTTGATTTAGAAAATGAGATGAGTCGTAAATGTAAGAGTTGCTTTTACCTATGGT
>JAOTAY010000005.1:33937309-33967034 GCA_025629805.1 Erythroxylum baracoense
TTAATTTGTATTATATTCTGTCTTGTTCTTATTATGGTTAAAGATGAGTGGGTTCAAATGAACAACATTAAAAAAAATTCCCCTAAGGCTTCTGAGTAAGCAACTATACTTGAAATTTATTTAAAAGAAGATGACAACCCAAAAGAACTAAAAATAAAATTATGAGGGATCATGTTTCCTATTCATATGCATTTGTGACAAACTAGAAAGAGGTGAAAATTATATAGTTTTGCATGTAATTTTAAGCACAGGAATGCTAATACTACTTTTTTTTTTATGGTATGTGGACTTATTACAACCATCATTACAACTAGGTCAAATTAAGGATTCACTATAGTATCCAACTGAAATCATCAATTCAGTTGTTTCAGTGGTTTGTACATGGAATTGTTTTGGAATAGTCTTCTCTAATTTTGTTATTCACTACCATTATTATGGACATTTGTTCTTATTTTGTCATGTGTCTGTGATGTACATACTTAATGTCAACTACTTAAGTTTACCCTGTTATTAATCTATTATCTACAACAAATGCAAATGCATCTATCGTTAGTAAGTAAGGGGTTAATCTTTTAAGAAAGTGATGTGGATCTGAAGAACCCTAAAACTACTAATTAGCTTAAAAAGTTAATAGAAAAAGAATTGTGATGAATATTATTACCAAAATATAAAATAAAAACTAACTAGGATAATAACAATAAGAAGCAAAACTATTTATCAAATAAAGAAATCAATCATAACACAATACTTACATAAGTACTGCTCTTAATATAAACCTTAATTTCATAATTCAATTAATTTAGAATGGATATATTATTTGGACCAGTAGAATTGCACTCTCTCGAACTATAACCACTTACTCCCCCGTTGGTTAGCTTATATCTCTATCAAGCTAACACTCCTTTGAATTCATTATGATATGTGAAATCTCATGAAAGGTTTCGCCAAATACTAGAAAGATCATATAGGCTTATCTCTAGCACCCCATTTAACTCCTTCCAAAGTTATGGTCACTCAAAAGTTGACTCTTTTCTATAAGTGAATTTAGGTCAAATTTAATTGCTTACATAATTAGCTCCACATTAATGTCAATTAACTATGGATCAAACAAAAATATACCCTAGTTTATATATCAAAACAAATCAATCTATAAAAGAATAAATATTAATATTTTCTGTATCTAAATATAAGAAATTGTTCATCCACTAAATTGTGGATGTCTCTATTTTCTTATAATTTATGTATGATCTAAAGCTAGATTGTGGCTTAAACCATGTTATTATTCAAATTGTCCTCAATGACACACAATGTCTCTCTAGACTACGCTCTAGATCATATCTCTTTTTGTAATCGATCCAGCTTAAACACGGGTTAACATACGGGGATTAATATTTTTTGCATTATCTAAATGAGGGTTCTCAATATAGATTATGTTTTATATGTGTAATTAGTACTAATCATACTCTTGTCCTTCGTCTGAAGGCTTATGTAAGCTAATTGGAGTTAAATTAGGACCTTATAAAAAAGAATACTCTAAATCCAATAGATTAGCATCAAATGGAAATTTGAGTTTTGTTATTTTTAAAAAATAGAGATTTTGTTAGAAAACCAAATAAGTCTCGTGTAACAAATAGATGAAAGAAAATATTTTAGTAAAAGAAGTTTATAATTCAATGTCTTAAATCACATATTTAAAAAGTTGAAAATTAATATAGGACTTTAGTAATCCGAAAATATCAGATTGAAAGATTAAAGATTGTTGCTGAAAGGTCTGCTAAAGACATACGTTGCAAGTTTTGAATTGAGGATAAAATCCATTTACATGGGAATTATTTTAAATAATCTAATCCAGGAGCAACCCATTAAAATTACTGATAACTCCTTCAAATTTTTTCCATCATAATTCCCCCAGGAAGATTTTATGTGAAAGAGAAACCTTAAAATTTTTAAAAGTCGCACATCACGGATTCCATGATAAACTTATGATGGCTCTTTCCAATTTTTACGAAGTAACCGCATTTCTAACTCTTGTTGAATTGGACTCAAAGATATTTATTATCTTAAATCCTGTTAATTTGTCATATACTAGTAAAATTTCGGTGTATACTTGTGCCTTTCGAATAAACTATTTAACAATTAAAAAAAAAGAATAAAACCATCATGCCCAAAGCATTTTTCTCAACACCCTTTTAATAATGATGATGGCATATTATATAATGATAAAAAAGGACAAGGAAAATCGAAATAATATAACAAAAAATAGGTAAACACAAGTTTCAATTATACAGACAATGACAAAAAGGGAAAAACAAACAAACAAACAAACAAATCTGCTACAAGCAAACTGAGAAACGAATGATTTTCCACTCGAAACAAAAACAGAAAACTGCTACAAGCAAAATGCAAGGAACTAAGGGCATTCCACTCCCAATTCCAAGGAACATACAGGGCAAGACTCTTACACAATTCTGAGATGTTTGTTCAGTTGAGGCAAAGGGAACACAGAAATGAGCAAAATATAGCAACAATGCGACACCCGCATATTTCTCTCACACATTTGTTAATCATTCAATTTTTACCATACAAATATAAACTTTCAGAAGATGAAATCTCTACGGGACAAAATCAATATCCTTGAAGTAATCGTGCTCAAGCGCAGACCTGGCTGTAATTCTTTTGCTGGGATCCAAGCACAGCATTTTCTGGTCCACCAAAATTCAAATCTATGATGAGTACTTGCAAGAGTGAGGTGAAATTTTTAACGTTCTATGATTCGATTGTATGAATTTATTAAGAAGTGAGCTCCATGTTTAATCACCTAATGTCTTTTCATATGTGGGACGTATAAAGATATAGAACCATATTTTTTAATCCTTCAACTTAATGTTTTCCTTTGTATCAATCTTCCAATCACTAAACTTTTTAATTTAATCTTTGAATTTTACTAATCACTCTTAAGCTACTTTTTGTTAATGTCTTTAATGAAAATCGTATGTTGCATCCAAGTTAGACACACGACGCTCACGCTCAAACTTGGAAGTCCGTTGATGTTGTAAGACTGCCATTAAAGACACCAACAAAATTCTCAATTTAGAGCTATGAACAAAGTTCAACAAAATTCTCAATATAACAGTTGGAAGACTAATAAGAAACAATGTAAAATTAAAGGACTAGAGATATGTGTCACGTAAAGATATTAAATGACTAATGAAATATAAAGTTTAAAGACTAGAAAATTCAGAGATCCCAAAGTTTATGTTTTTAGAAAATGTAAATAATGCATACAAATGATGACTGCAACAACAGAAAACAAGTTTAAAATTACAGATTGAGATTTTCAATAGGGGTGTTATCTTCCCCTGATCTCAAAATCTTTATTAACACATTAACATATATTCTAAAATTATCAATAATATACTCCTTTTTTAATCTTCTTCCATCTTCCTTTTCTATTACTAATCAATTGTTGTCTTATTTGTTATTAGAGTAAAATTTTAGTTTCAATTTGACCTTGAACAACATTTTCAAACACCAAAACTTGCAAAAGACAGTTACTATCAGCCTACAGTTACAAAGCACAACATCATTGATTAAGTTTGAGATTCACAACTTGGAAAGGTAAATATATTTATTCACTTTAAAGTTTAATAAACTCATTAACTAAGATATTTAATATGCAACTCTATTTGCATAATCATTTATTGTATTTCAATCATACACTCTCCTTGGTTCCTATTTCAATTTTATTTTTTTCATCTAAGTTGTTATTTTAGTAAAACTCAAAATCAATTATTATGTCTTTTACGTTGGCAATCTTCTTGTGTGGAATATATTCTTAATTATGCATACTTTGTACCTCCACACACTACTACATGAATGCCTATATTTAAATTGGCCTTCAAGTCTCTAATAGGGTTTCGCAACTAAAATTAACCGGTAAACTGTAATATTTAAGTTTGACAGATATATTAAATTTCAATCAATAAGCATATGAATAGGCAAGTTTTATTCACATGCATGGCTGGAAGTTATTAATTAATTTGAGCTCAATCATACAAGTTTGAATTGCTCAATATTATCTAAAACATTTTAGAATACAATATGTTTGGAATACTTGAACAATCATTGCGAAGAGTGCATCACCATATCTTTAATGAACTGCAATCTACTGAATGAATTCTGGTCCATTTTCAACTCCACAAAATCTTATGTGAACAAAATAATTTTTAAAATTATTTACAAGTTTAGCTATTATTCAATCCCTACAGACAATAATGATTGCTTAAAAACCTGTTAACATTTTATTGAGCTTTTTAACGTAGAATTATACAAAATATAATCTGTCATCGTACAGAAATCTATTTTAAACTATAGTCTAAATGAAGTTGATTCTTACATAAAATTTTTATAAACTACTCTTGCGTTTTCTTTTGAAGAATAACAAAATCATTTGCACATAATTCACAATATCTTATCCATTCTCAACTTCCACAAACTTCACTCAATCTTATTCATTTAATTTATTTGACCACATATTATAAAGTATGTATGATAATAATAAAATTTAAAGAATTCCAAGCATAAGATAGAAAATGTTTTCTGGCTAGAAACAACTATTACTCCTTAATGTACTACGATACAAATAAATATTTAAAAAATACAATTATAGGTTAAATTAAATTAGATATTAAAACAAATTCTATCAATATTGTTTATATCTTTATAGAGGGAAAAATAAATATTATTCAAAAGATAAAAGGTTTGTAATAGTTGTACTTTTCATGTATTTCATACTAACAATATTTAAGTATATTTTAGTAAAACTAATATCCCTCATTAGGAATGAAGCACAACTATTAGAACAATAGATATGTATGACTATATCTATATCTATATCTATTTATTTATATGCAAAGATGAATAATGCTGCAGGCTTGCAAGTATGTTAGGGCAAGAGAGAGGAAGACATATATGATGCTGATGCAACTATCAATTCTCAACTTACGGAAAGAAGATCAACACCAGCTGCTTCAAGAGTAGGAACAATAGTTGCCAGATCCTGCCAAGCATATCATTTGTCAGAGCTTTATGTAAATAAATAGTAATTGTTAATAGCACACTATAAAAAAGTAGCACAAGACCTTAGGAGGCCACTTGGGAAAGGCCGACTTAAAGTCAGGCAAAGAATTCACTCCTGGCCAGGCATCCTCATTTGGGGTACCCAAAATTCTACATGAACAGAACTTATGGATTACAAACAATACAAACATTTCATGCAGCATCATGTTGCATAAGTTGAATAATTTATAAAGATTTAATAAAAATAGAAAACAGATGCTTAACAATGGTCAAGTCTCCATATTGATCATTTATTACGAAATATATGTTCTCTTGTTTCTTTGACATGAATTGCATCATTACCAGCCAAGGACAAAATGATGACATTTATGTTAAATGGGCTTCTAATTTCTCAAGCCACTTTCCATTACCATAGAAGTTCGTTTTCTCCCTCAAAGTAAAAAACAAATAAAGTACAATGACTCCCTGAAAGATAAAAAGGAATACTACCTAGTAATTAACATTGCATATGTTTGCTTTATCAGAAAGGCGTACAGGAGTGGGGTGAAACAGTGGTAAGAGAAACAACTTAGAGAACAAAGGTATAATGTCTAAAGTAAGGTTTGTTTCTCAACACCTCATCCAGAACCAGTCCATGCACCAAATCAGAAAAGTTAGTCTAGTCATCCTATATTGGCATACATTAATTTCTTTCACATAAAAGTATCTGCTAGGAGCTGATATGAAAAGTGCCGAAGAATTTATAAATTGGGGAAGAATGGGATTTCAATACCAGATAAACAAATGTCATGAAGAACCAAATACTAGTTCACAAGCTATAACACCTGAAAATCTTGAATAGTTCATCAATCTCAGAATCTCCAGGGAACAATGGCCGTTGATTTACCATCTCAGCAAATATACATCCAACTGACCACACATCAACTGGTGTGGAATAATGGCGAGATCCAAGAAGAATTTCTGGTGCTCTGTACCACAGGGTCACCACCTAGAGAAAAGAACCAGTTTTACCCAAAAAAAGGCAATGATCGAAAGCGTTCAATATGCCAGCCACCAAAACCATGAATATGATATGAAATAGACAGTCTGCTGATTATGATTGTTGTTTGACTCCCACATACTTCTAAGACCACAAAGACCTCAAGTCAGCAAGAAATTGTTCTTATTTTAGTACATATCAAAGGTGTGGGGGATTTGTTCAGAATCAATCAATAAGTCTTCTAACAAATTAGAGTGCCTTTTCTGGTAGGTTGGAAAATTTACTCCACGTTGTGATAAACTAGCTAAATGCAGTCACACTAGGGAAAACAAAAATCAGTACACATATTAATACCTCATGTGTAAATGTCCTAACAGGTATACCAAATGCTCTAGCCAGTCCAAAATCTGCAAGCTTCAGTGCATTTGTGCGGCGGTCTATGAGTAAATTCTGTGGCTTCAAGTCTCGATGAAGAACCCTATGAGAATGACAGTAAGCGATACCACGCAAAATTTGATGGAGAAAAGTCTGCAAATGATAGAAATATACAAATAGACCATCATCATACTAAAAAGTTAGAAGCCAAAATATGTGCATCAACAATGGCAACAAAACATCTACCGAGCTAATCAAAATGTGAAAAAAAATAATATTACCATCAAGGACGGATATTATAAATCATGTATCAATGTCAAAACATTTCTAATTGCACCAACAATTGGCGCATACAAGGACACCAAGTGATTGCCTATCAGTCACAGCTGAAACAACACTATGCTTTCTTGGTGTTTCGAAGAAGTGAACCCCTATACGCTGAGCCATTCTTTCACCTTTCTAAAGGAAGAATGTGAATAATAATAGGCAACTCATAGTCTAGTGATGCTTATGCACATATAATAATACTATTTAATCAGCAGATACTTAAAATAACCATAAAAAAGTTAAGAAACATCACTAACTTTTATAAGACGTGGATCCTTTGCAAAATCAGGACAAGAATCCATGTGCTTCTTCAAATCCAAGTCGAGGTACTCAAAAACCAAATATAAGCGCTTTTCACTGTGGACTACATCCTGCAATCTGTCATCAGAATACCGGTAAGAAAATATGTTACACTAAAGATTGTATAATTGCAATGTGCAAAAATTTGCAGCTTCTTAACAACTTTAAGATACATATTCATTAGAAGAAACTATGCCATTTAGCTTGAAAAGAAGAACCAGTCCAAAATCATACCATGTCAATATCAAAATCTAAGAAACACTCTGATGAGATACGGTTAGCTATACATGAATATTGTAATCATTAATAAATATCCAAAAAAGATTCATGACAACGCCCAGTTAACCATTTTTAACACAGCATATAAAACATATATCAACAAGTATAATGTGCATAGTGCCAAAATTGGAGTGCTTAAGGAGCACAAATTTTAACAAAAGGAAAATTCAATTTCAAGATAATCAGAAAAGAGAGCAATGGTGGCCGATGGCCAGACAAGCTCCCCAAACATGAGAATAAATACCTGACGATATTGCCATGCTGCATTTCCTTCAACAAGGAAATCTCTCTTATTGCTGTGCTAGGCACACCCTCATCTTCCTGCTCCAAGCGAATCTTCTTCAAAGCTATAGTCTCATTGGTCGTACGATCACGAGCCTTGTACACCACTCCATACGTTCCTTCACCAATCTTTTCAACTTTCTCATACTGCAACACGATTGAGAGTTATAATGAGTGAAACACAGATTGACAGCAACAGATTGGAACCAGCTTTGTTATTTTAAGAAAAGGACACCCCTTAAAAAAGAAACACTTGCCTGCTCCATTCAGCGTACCTTGAAAGACCCTGCAATAAGCACTGAAAAAGATACAAAGAAGGTCAGGTTATGCAAAAATGTTTCAAGACAACAATATTTGCTTACCATGGAATATAAGTAACTTCGGATAAACAAGACAATTTATGCCAGAAAATTCTAAGCCAAACAGGGGGAAAAAAAAAAAGAATAGCAAGGCCTATAGACAAACGCTAAGGGAGAGACAAACATAGAAAAGCATAGATCGGCAGGCAACTCATTTTCTTCTCTCAAGACAAACATCAGAAAACATACTTCGTATCGACATTCTTCATCAGCAAAAGTTATGGGGAACACTAATTAGCACAATGTAGCTATAAACGAAAACATACATAAATACTGAAACCAAATCTTCAGAGGAAGAAGTAAGCTTACTAGGTCGAGCGAACAATGAAATCGTACACAAAATTGAAAATAATTCAATCCAAACACATAACACACACCCAACTCGGAAACTAACAGCGTATATTAAATACTCAGAACACTATAAAATCACACACCCAACAAAGGCACGCCATCCAGATTTAACAACTGAAAAATCATACAATCACGAAGAAAATGTACTGAAGTCATTCACAGGAGATTGACAAGTAGTGAAGATACAAAGATCAATCAATCTGCTCTTAAAAAACAAAAGGAAAGAGAGAAGCACCGAAAGAGTTACAATCTAAAAGAAATAGGAAGAGGCGATGCAGTTAAAAGATAGAGAAAAGGTACCCAAACAAAAGAAGCTTCCAACTCTTTCTTTCTTTCTTCCTTCCTCTACTTTACTGGGAGTGGGAGAGAAAGAGAGAAGAGAGAGGGGGAAATACGGTAGACTGGTGGAGTAGAGGACTTGCAACCCAACCCAATGACTCCTTACACCTTAGGTCAATTTTACCCCTCCCTCACCACAATTTGATCCAATCTCTCTCCTTTTTTTCTTGGTTTACTTTAAAAATGGTTTACTTTTTCGCGCTTTCCCTAACCAAAAATTAGGTTGCAACTTCCAACTGTTAAATGCTTCCTACTAAAAGATTACGTGGCGTGTGGCAATTTTTCAATGACCACGGGAAATGGTAATTCAAACGGTGATATTCCAACTACGGTCAAATATGTTTACTGTGGTATCTTAAAATCCTCCGTGATTTTTAAATAAGGAGAAAACAGTTTTATTATTGTCACGTTTTAGCAAGCAGTATAGGACCTATAGGTTAACTTCCATATTTATTGCCAGATTTTGAAGGATGGCATACGCGCGTAACAAATGCCAAAACAAAATTTTGATCATCTCGTAATTATTAGCTCATCTTTTAGGTTTGCTCGCCAAATTTGTAATCATGATAATATCACTGTTCCATTTTCTCTCAATTTTATAAAAGGAAAATAAAAGCAGAAACCAATTATCTTTGTCTTCTTCCGATGTGACATGATTTAAGCCGATTACTCTTATCAAAAAAATTTATTTGAGATATATATAAAAATATATCCGAAGATTTTCGAAATAATTCCATATGTAATATTACCTATATTATCTCTATACATCATAAGCTGTTTAAAATTAATTAAGAGGCGAAAAACTGTAGGAGATAGTAGTTTCGCAAACTTTCCGATTCATTTTTAGCAAACAAAAAAATTACAAAAATAAATCAACACCGAGATTTGTTAACGTAATTCGACACACATTGCTTACGTCTGTGGAACCCTCATCCAGCTTAATACTTTCACCGAAGTACAATAGATTTACCCAAGGCTTTACTGAGCTGACGCCACTCAACCCTTGACACTTCTCGTGAAAGACTTTTCACACCCAAAAATACGATCAACTCGTATTAACCTCAACAGAGTATTTTTCTCAACAATCTTATAACGAAGGAACATTAAATAAATAAAAGTGATCAACTATCTAAGAACCAAAATAGAAAACACATAAGACATAAACATAAAAACTTCCATATAGGTTCAGCTCCTCTAAAATAGATCAGAAAGTTGTTCACACAAAATTAGCTGATTCATGTACATTTCAGATCCAAGTTACAGCTGCGGCTGAAGGACTTTATGTAAGATAGATCCAACAAATAAACCTCCACATAATAATTTGTTGAAGCCTCACCACGATGAGTCACACACTCACGACAAACAAGACATTCACAACCTTCCCCACATCAATTGCACAGCATGCAGCCAACCTTCAACATAGGACATACTCAATTCATAGAACACCCTAGTCGTGAGTCATACATCAAGAAATCAATAAACACTGCAGTACTAAGATGGATTTTTCAACAACATAGAATCAACACATTAATCTCTCCATCCACACCACTCTCACAAAGCTAAAAGCTCATAGCCCCAAAATTCCAGAAATTGTGCAGCCAACAAAATAGAGGAATGCAAGAGTCACACACACACACCATCTGTTGATTTCACCTACTATCTTTTCAGCCCACATGGCCATAATCAACCAAACATTTAGTCAAGATAGAGTTCTATCACAACTATCCAAGTCAAATAAAGATACTTGATTAGCTATCATCATCAAATTAATTCCAATTATCTTATAGGTCCAATTAACAAAGAATGTCAAAATAAAATAAAAAAATGTCATACATCTTAACAAGAGGAATAAATTTAATAAGTAGATTAAGTGGAAGCAAATTTAATAGGTATAGTTGTTGGAAAATCGAAACGGGATCTGATTCTGACCACAACAGAATAATTATGAAACTTTTTATATTTTGATTTTTCGAAAACTAAAATTAGTTTAATTCTATAAAACGGTTAACACATAAATCATAACAAAGCATGAATCTTAATTTATACCTTATTTTGAAGCTTGATCTTTTCTTATCATATCCTTCAAATTGTTTCCGAAACTAGTCCATCTCAACCATCATAGTCATACAAGTGTCTAGCCTCTAATAGTATCCACAGAATAGGTTGAGAGAACTCTATAACTCTTATAGAAAAGATTAAGCAAGAAGTGTTTAGCTCTATTAGATCTTTTATAATAATTTTTGGATATTTTAGTAATTTAATTGAAATTAAATTCTAATTTTTTAAAAAGGTCAATTTACTCAGTGCATAAAGCTCCCTACTTTGCGATGGTCTAGGGAAGGTCATCGATATACGCAGCCTTCCCTTTGTATTTTTTTACAAAGAGGCTGTTTCCATTATTTGAAGCTATGACCTTTTGTTCATAAAGGAGCAACTTTTACCAGTTACTCTAAGGCTCACCCTCTAAATTCTAATTTCAATTAAACTTTAATTACAATTACAAATAATTCTAATTAAATACCAATTATGTCCAAATGAGATTCAATATCTCATATTGATCCATCTTTATTAAATATCTCATATTTAGTTATAAAGTTTTTCAAACTTTACAATCAAGTCCAATTTGATTAAAAATACTTCTGCTCTCTTCAGACTGTTCTCTATGTTTGACCCATTAGGATCATAAATATGTTGACAATGATTATAAATTTTAATTCTAATTCATAATTAGAATTAGATAAATTAAAACTTCTTTTAATTTATCTTTAATTCTCCATTTAAATAATTTATAATCATAGATCAAGATTAGCATCTAGCAACGCATCATGATCACCCAAATATTTAGGAATGTCAAAGTGATTTTAACTAACCTTTCCATGATAATTTTTCGATACAATTCAATTCTTTTATCATATAATGTTCCGATTAGACAGAGTATGGAATTAATGTCTACATTTTTTTAGTTCAATCATGTTAGTTATTCATCTTTAGCTATTGATTCAGTTAATGACATTTGTAAACTATTTACAAAGTGTCAGTCCACCTCGACTAAGGATTTTTCGAATCAATACGAATAAAAAATAATAGAACATTCTCCTTAATTACTTTAGGGTGATGAATCATATTTTGATCACACAATTACCTCTATATAGTTTATACTACATCCAATAACTACCGATTAAACGTACTATAATTAGAATAGGTCATAAGTAGTATCAAAACATAGCAATTATTATACAAGATAACATTAGAAATTTCAGGTCAAATGATCACTTATACAATCATCAAAATGATAAATTTCATAGATATACAAGTAAGGTTCCAAATGGATTTCTCACATTAGGTCGGTTAAGTGAACTTGGTCTCTAACTAGCACCCACACGTTTGTTTAAATATCCCTATACGTTAGCCTATGAGATTGACTAGTTCCTTCGTAAGGAAAAACATAACATGTGCTAACCTTTTTACATTCTGTTAATGTCCAGTCTTAATAAAACAATTTATGGATAATACATAAATGCAATAAGAATCTCATAATTATAATTTCATTTGCAATGTATAATTATCCCATGGACTTTATCATATACATCTAAACATGTACAAGATTAAGACTGTCTCTAAATTATTTTGTCATTAAACTACAATCAATCGATTGGCTATAGGGCATAAACTAACAATCTCCCACTTGCACTAAGACAATCGTTTAAGTATCTTGTACATATCACCATGTGAAGATTATGTTAATACTGGGAAAATGGCTTAATGAGAGAATTCTACAAGATTCTCTATAGTGAGCGCTTGCTTAAAACTTACAACTTTCATCTTAATTATCATCATAATTAAGAAAAATTGCCTAAATATATTCTTAGATCTTTAATGAGACCTTAGCTCCTTGTACATGCCTAATGGCTCTAATGTTCTACAGTACATTACTATCTTAAATAATGCAAAGAACGATATCAAGTTCATTAAAGAACTTATTGATCCAATTAATCATTTCCATTAAATGAAAAATGTATTATGGCTTAACTGGCAACCATCGCTACGTTGAAACCTCTCAAATATTAAAATGATATTGTTTTAAGTAAAATAAACCTTAATTAGGATTTTCTTCTAAAGTAAATATCCTTATATCCTTGAACTTAAATATCAACTCATATATAGTTTAATTAATATCTTTAATACTTCATAAGTATCTGATATCTCAAATAATAAACATCTTTAGTACATTATATTTGAACTTGGACTTATAATAGGTGAACAACTTCTAATCTACCTCAATAGATCTAATTCTTATGATTAAATTGTTACCTTTTCATATCCAACAAGAGTTGTTCTTGGACATTTATATTTTCAACAATTGGAAATTAAAATTGTTGTTCTCTATGAGCAATTTGTCTCCACATGCTCCCACTGAAGAGGATAACTATACTCCCACTAACGTTTCTATAAACATGATAAATTCATAATTATCTCCAAGACAAACTTTTTAATTCATCATGAAAGTGAATCTTTCAATGTCTTGTAGCCTATCAACTATACATCAAATGTATCAATAAAGGCAATATTTCCAATTAGATCTATTGTCATGAGATTTGAACCTTTCAAATTTCATCTTTCTCCTACTACTTATCTTGAGAACCATTCTCTTATAAGTATATATTGAAACAAACAATTTGCTCAATAGGTCTGTAAGATTATATTCAACCTTTTGGATATCTCATAACCTTTAATTACTCATTTTGGTTCTAAAGTTAACGGATAATATATACTTTGACTAAGCATCACATCTTTGACTTTTTTAAAGACTTAATGTTTCATATCTAATATGAAATCTTGCTAATTGATTCAATTGGAACTATAGAAGGTAAGTCATTGTACTAGGCTTAGCTATAGAAGAAATAATATTGCATCATACAATATCTCATATTGTATTGTCCTCCTTACATAAATCCATACTCTTATAGAATTTTATTATGAAGGTATTCACTAGAGGGTCTCTTTCCTTATAAATAACAAAAAATTTAACACTCCTTAAATCGCTCTTATCGAAATGCTTCAACATTCTCAATGCTTAATTACTACTTAGATTTAAATAATTTATACCTTTTTAACATTTTAAATCATTATTTCATTTAATACATATGACTATATCATATAAAGTCAATAGTAATCTAACGAAATATAAGTATAATCCTTTTATGAATTGTTACTCCATCCACTACATCACATGTATAAGATTTAACAATTCAATACCATCATCTTCCTTTCACCAAAGTTTGATCTGGTTATTCTTCAACTTGACAAGTTTCATATAATTAATAATCAAAAGGATACATATATCCTAGTATGTAACTTTATAAGTCTCATTACGTTGATTTAACTAACATGGCATAAAAGGATAGCCTCAATTATCCAACTTTGTATTATTGTCACTTCTGTTAAGTATGCGTCTCCTTTGACCCAACATATACAAACTATTTGTGTAAAATTGGATCAACTAAATTTACTTAACAATTTATTTCTTATCATGCCTTGAACATTATAATAATGTTGAATTTCAATTTAGTATTAAATACTCATAAGCATGAACTAGAAATACATATGATCTCTATCAAATCTTATATAGGCAAGAAAAATTATGCAATCATTTCTTCTAATGATAACTATTATCATTCTATAACAAATGGCTTTAATTTATGTCCATGTTTATACTTTTAATAGGCTAAATTAAGTGGAACAATTCCAACAATGTATTATACCTTTCAGCTCTACTCTATATAACCTCTTGCGTCTCATTATCATCGTGTTGACATACATCTTACATGTTATCTTCAAAGTTTATAAGACATTAGTCAACTCAAAAAATCAATACATTTTGTCACCTATATGATTCTGACACATCTCTAAAACTTTGCCATCGAATCCTCAACAAGGAGTATAACAAAATTACATAATGTGCATACAATTTTTCTTTTCTAACTTTGAGAACTCTTCTCAAACATAATCTTATATTCAAGAAATTTGGTTCACTAAATCTTGGTATCAAATATACTAAACCAGACACCACCAAATACTAATATAATACATGAACCTAGCTAATAACCTTCTTTTTCTTATAATACTTATGATAATCAAACATATGGTCTACCTTCCTCTCCGACTTCAAGTATAACTTGAATCATTATTCCTTTAAAAGGTAGGGATTTTCATCTTTTATACTACCCAAACTGCTATCTCATTATGAAACAAGCTTTTTATCCTTTCTAAACTTGTCTCTTTATAATCAAAATCCTCCTCTTCCTCCTCCTCGTCAAAGTGTTTCCAAAAAGATTTAGATATAAATGAAGACTCTAATTAACCCAACATCATTTTTAAAACCTTGAATTGCTCTTAGGTAGCCTTCATAAATATCTTAAGATCGATTTCTAGATTGTCTCCGCCACCACTCAAGTATAAATTTACCATGAAAATGCCAATAATAAATATATTGGTTTTTCCTCATACTCTCTCTTACCTATTTCCTGGGAACTTAAAAATATAAGGCATAAGAAAGCAATAACGCAATAATAAACATGATTTTATTTAAATAGAGTATACACTAATTCCTTGAAAATAGAGGATTATTACAAGGAGATGGAGATAACCATAACTGGGCCTAATATAAAGAAGGACCATAAGGTGTTTAAGACTAAATTCATTGTTAGTTTGAATAAAGAGAAAGCTAACGAGGTGGAGTTATTGAGATAGAGGATTTTTCTTGTAAGTTATCAAGGTGAAAATGCAATTGAATTCTAAGGGTGCTTCCAAATATGGTATAACTTCTAGCTTTTTATGGGAGTCAAATTAGAAGGATTCAAAAGTTACTTCAAAACTTACAAAAGATGTAAAGACAAAGTGTTGAACTAAAAGAGCTTCCAATTGATGTTTTGATGATAACAAAATAAGTATTAGTAATGATTTTATTATTTTGATGAGAAGGAATAAAAAAACAAAATGTAGTTATAAACACAGGATGATAGTTTATGAAGTTGTTAAAAGGAGAAACCTTTGTATTCTATAGAATTATGAAGATGATAATGAATCAAATACATTATTGTTGGATAACACAATACAAGGCTTTACATATTCTACTACATTTATTTACCATTTCTTTTATAACATTATTTTAGGCATATAGATGATTTCTTTGTTTCAAACATTTTATACCTTCCTTTATATGTGTCTCAACCTCTTTTTTTCAACCATATACTAGATAATTTTTGCACTCATATCGATACCATGAGATTAATGATTATACCTTAGGTGAGATATTTTTGTGGTTACTAATTTTTTTCTTAATTTCATACTATTTCATTACTTATTAATGCGTCTATTTTTATCTTCTTACTCTATCCTTATACTTATGCTTCTAGATAAAAACAAACTAGTGATCTTCTTCAAATGTATTTAGAGTGATTAGATGAGGCACTTTATATGCATGATTATGTTTCTCATAATCCTTAAGGTCAACCAACCATTACAAGAACAAACCCTTTTCAAGTTTCTTTTTTGAGTTTCTGTTGGAGGATTAAAAGTGATTAATGTAGCTATCTCTAAGATATCCCCAATCCTATAACTTTAGGAACAAAAGTACAGGTCCTATTAGTTTTTGCCAATGTAGCTTTAGAACTAATGAAGAAAGGATCCTATATTTTATTATATGTATTAATGTTTAAATGTCATTTTAGTTTTTATTGGAAGTTTCCTAGTTTCCTTTGAATTTAAATGACATTAATGCAATATCTTCATTTGAATCTTGAAACGTTAGAGTCTACTAATTATAGTGATTTATTAAGTCATCTTACGATCAATCTAGCTTGCATAATCTTTGAATTTCAATCTGTAATACAAACTATATGAAATTTAACATAGAAAGAAATTTAAATTACTCAAATAAATGTTTTTTATATAATTACAATACACAAAAGAAACAATAGTGAAGGAGAAATTTTAGTCTACCATAATCTTTTTTTACCAATTCCATTAAGAGCACTCTATTTTTGTTGCTTCATTGAATATGAAGATCGAAAAGGTTGAGGCAGTGACTGCTATCCAATATAGGCAAAATAGACACTTTATTTCTCTCTTATCCAGCCCAATAGCTTATATTAATCCTTATGGAATTCTTGAATCTCTTTTAGTGTTTGTCATTGCTCTTGTAACTCCCAAAAGATATCCATGCGTATACTTAGTATATTCCCCAAAATTGATTATAGTGGTGGTGGACCAACATTCTCGTAGATTGGTGCTTATTACTTATGGTGTTTGAGTAGCTACTATTGGTTGGTTAATAGTCCTATCTACCTTATAATCTTCCATCTATGCCTCATCACCCCCTAAATTAATATTTTTAGCACTAGTTAAAAATACTCTCCCCATAATTTCAATCTCAAGGTTAGGCATTATAAATGTTATGGTCATCTAAGGAAGCTTATTAAGAACATGTATGTTTTTTTCCCTAAAAGCGTAATGTATAACCCTCTACATATTGTCCCCTTTACAAATACCTTAAAAGATAGAAGGCCAAGTTGTATGGCCTTTCTCAAGTAAGAACCACACGTAAAGTAAATTACAGCAAGTGACCACCTTTGTACTTTCCCTCCTCTTAAAAATGGTGTGAGCATTTTCTTAATGCAAAATACACAGGCCGGTGAAGTTATATAGTGAACTATTTTCTCTTTTAGGATTGTATTCACATCTTCCTTTTGAGTGAATTTATATGGTGAACTATTTTCTCTTTTGGGATTGTATTCACTTCTTCCTTTTGAGATTTTATGTCAAAATTCTACATTTGTATACATGTCTTCAAGGAAGGTAATAAAACCAACAACTGAGATCAAATTCAAAACTCAACATTGAGAATTTTGCATCACCTATCTAAAACCTAATCCCGTTAGGGTCATCTCATGAAATTTTTTAATTCAACTTGAATGTTAACAAAAATTTGAGGGTCAATTTAGTATATTCATCTTGATATATCTCAAAAAATTTGGTCCATATTGCATTATCAATTGTATTAAGCAATTTTTGCAAACCATACTTGGAGATATCTCAAAAAATAGTAATCATAACTCTAAAAAACAACACTAAAAGCTTGATCTACTTTATATTTGCAATTTTATAGAATTAATTGTAAATAGTTTACTAAAATTGAAGTGATTCCAAATAATCGATCTCACAAAGAACTAGGAGTAAATTTGTTAATCTTAGTCAAATAAATAAAATAAATAAAGTAATCAGTTAATTTAAGATAGTGTAATTACTAAACTAAGGAATGTAAAGTAAATAAAGTAACGAAGAAAGATCAATAAATAAATGTTAAGGATCTAGGGTTCACTTATATGGAATTTCAATTATGATATGAGATCGATTATCCTAGTTTAAATAACCATTAACGTAATGTATCTATGCCCTTTGTTGAGGCACATAAGTGTATCTAATTAGGTAACTATCACCTCTAGATGTGTAATTTAACATAATAAAACTTTAATCAACATAGTTAAAATATATGGTTGTCACTAAAGTCTAAAATATTATTGTTCTCTAGTGCTAAAGTGTTTATTCTCCTAATATACATATTCTATTTCACTTATTGATCCTTCATGAAATCTGTAAGAAAGAATATATGGTCGCTAATCACAAATCCAACATTAAGAACAATTAGAATAAATTTAACCAATCTAATAATTAAAATATGTATACATTATTAAATAATATTGACAAGCTAATTGAGATTTCTAGACACTAAACTTAATGAAAATAACATGAAAATAAATTATTCTGAACATAAAAGAAAAAAGTATAAGAAAGAGCAAAAGAAGATACCATAAGCTCCTCCAATCCTCGGTCCAAATATTCCTCCAATGCTAAAGATTGAAAAAAATATAATAAAAAAACAAGAAGTCTCTTTAAAGTCTACTAGAAGAATGATAAAAGATGTTACATACTCAGAATGATAAAAGATGTTATATACTCTGCAAGTTAATTCTAATATAGGTATTTATAGGTAGGAATATAAAAAATAGAATTCTAGAGGGTTTGAACTAGAGAAATCATATGTCCTCATAAATTATTCCTGAGAATTAGTGTTAGACTAGCAATAACATCAGTGTTAGTCTTATTCTAGAACTTTTATGCATCATGATGCCACTTGTAACTAGCGTCTGACACTAAGTTATAACCAATATCCGTTTTATATAGCTCCTCTATTTGTAAGTTCAAGAAGAGTATGACAAGGATCAGCTCTAATGCCAATCTTATTATGCTTTTTAGACCTTCACATAAGATATATGTCAGTTATCTCGATAAGTTCAATTGTGCCTTATTCCACCAACTTCTTCACTTTTCATCACATTTGAAATAAAATTAGATGTATTTATCTTCAATAAAGTTGTTTTTTTCATCCTTGTATCTTCCAAATGGCTTTAAAATATTCTCAATTGGATAGCTATAGAGAAAGTTATACTGAATCTCACATATGTCCTCGAATTCATCTACAAGCAATGACCTAAACATAGATAAACATAATATATTCTATATAAAACATATTATAAAGGTGTCAAATACCAAGTAAATAAAACGTAAAATATATACCTATTAGAAAAATAAAGATATAAAGAAACAAAGATATTCATAATTAGTAAATCAAAAAGTCAAGATATTGATAAAAAATCTCCACTAACTCCTCATATCATACAAAAATACTCCTTTTCCTTCATTCTTTTCACATACAAGAATCCATGTCAATTAATTTTCACTAACTATTTTTATACTTTTTTACACTTTTTACATATTTGTTATATGTTTACAAGAATCCCCTCTTTGCTTTTCAATTGGCATAAATTTCCCTTATTCATTGTCACTTTATACGCTTTACTGTCTACCCTACACTTATTTTCTTGTATACCATACCAGACAACCATTAAATCGCAAGTAAAAACCCTAATAATCATAAATTATGGTACATATACTTGTTTTTCTTTTAAGCTCAAGGTTTTATTTATAAAGAGGTTCCAAGAAAAAGGCTAAAATTTTATATAAGGTTCAAAATGGGCTCATAAATGAATTAATGTATAAAAGAGAGGCAATTTAGCTCAAGTATAGCCCTAAATTCCTTTATCATTTTAATTCTCATACATATCTTACATGTAATCTTAAAAAGATGAAATCAAAATCAAAGAAGGCTTTTGGAGATAAAGAATGTACATGAGGGATCAATTTCTCACGAGATCATTTAAGTCAAATTAAAATGTTATTAATTAACAAATTTGGTTTCTTAGTACTTATAAAGTCAAATTTGCATTACCATCATTTAATCATATCATAGATTTAATGTTTAACAACCAATCTTATCTAATAATTATGTATGTACTTATTCTCTTAACCTAAACTAACTAATGAGTTCTTAAACACAGTACGAAAAGAAAAACATAGTTAAATATAACTTAAAACACATTAAACACATAACTTTTAAAAATTGTTAGTGGAAAAATAAAACCTAAAGAAAAGAAAAAAATGAGATTTTTAGGAATTCACTTCTCCACACTTAAACATGACATTTTCCTTAAAGTCAAACAAATAAGATAATGAAAGCAAGTGTGAGAGACAATAAGGTATATAAATCTCCCTTAAATTTCATGCATAGTTAGTGAGGTAAAATCCACAAAATTCCATCACAAAAATACCTTAAAAAGAAATTAAACTAAACATTAATAGAAATTTAGAACTAAGAAACTAAAACAAAAGAAAAGTAATGTTAGAACATTAGGTTGCCTCCCCAAAAGCACTTCTATAAAAGTCTTTTAGCTAGACTTTTTGCTCAAGCCTTTCAACCTAGATCTACAATTAAAGGCTTACTTATATTATTCTTTGATATTCAAGGCTCATTAGCTCCATCGAATTCCATTAGAATCGAGTGGCCTCAATCCCTTCTTCTCCTTAGAGGATATAGGAGCCCTCATTATTTAACTTAACCTCTAATAACTTCCCAAACTTTTTCTTATTAGAAAAGAGATCCTTTAAGCATTCAACATTCTTCAGTATGTGAAAAAAAAAAGATCCACCTTCTTTTTCATCCATTTCAAACTTACTCATGCATGGAATCAGTGTCTTTATAGTAGTAAAGGGCCTACACTACATTTATATATGCATAAGAAAGATACCCACACATAGGATAATGATAGCACATCCCTATAGGTAGTGTCTTAATCCATCAATATCTTCATCTAATTTAAATATCAGTAATTTGTGTTATCGGGTTTAAAAATGTATGATTCTACTTCCAATCTTAAAGATGCCACATTAAAACTAGGATTAATAAAAAATTGAATATGACTAAAGAATTGTGTGAAAAACATTTCACACGATCGAGCCTATCTACAATTTTATATAATCAATTGTAGTTAGTGATTAAAAATGAAGTATTCTAGAGGGGATAACCAATACTAAAATGTCCAACCTTTTAAGATTTTTCAATTTAGTGCCCAAGTTTTTAAATTTTCAGTTGAATGACCAACCTTTTAAAAATTCAACAGTTCAGTTACAAATGTTAGTTATATTAGTAATTTGCTAATTTGGTTAACAAAATATTTGTTGTTCATGACATATAGAGGTCTACCTAAAAAAATAATGCTCAAGGTTAGACTGGAGTAGAAAGAAAATTTTCAAATGGACACCTATCTATCATGAACAATAAAGATTTTGTTAGCCAAATCAACAAATTTCTAACGAAACTAATGTTTTTAACTGAATTGTTAAGGTTTTGGTTGGTCACTAAATTGAAAATTTTAAAAGCTTAGGTACTAGATTGAAAAAATCTTAAAAGGTTAAGCACTATAGGATTGCTTATCCCTATTCTAGAGTGTCGAGCCCACAAAGACTATATCACTATGTCTATTGATCCTAGTTAAATAGTAAAGCTAAAGAAGTAATATTTAATGAAAAAGAATTAAGTTACTAAACTAATAAAAGAAATACAATTAAAATAGTGAAGAGAAATCAATAAAATAAACATTAGGATTTTAACATTCACTTATGTGAAATTCCAATTATTATATAAGATTGATTATTTAGGTTAAAATAACAATTAACCTAAAGTATCTATGCTCTCTCTCAAAACATGGAGATATATTCAATTTAATAACTACTACGTTTTAATATGTAGTTGATTGAGTTAAGGAATCTTAAGGAAAGTGATTGTTTAACCTTAATTCAATCAACTAATAAGTTTTTGCATCTTTTAAGGTTTCAATAACCGTATTTCACCTAATAGAAGGTATTAATTGTAGCACCCCAGTCCTGCCAGACGCGTACATGTATGCCCATTAGACGTTCGTGCATGTGCCTGACGGAAATGACGCGCTAACTATATCACTTCAACATATCGCATGGCATCATAAATTAAAAACATACATATCACAATGTTTAAAACCAAAAAATTCCTCATTCATTTTATAAACCATGATTTACAATGTAGCATTACTACAACATCCATGTTTATACAATATCGACAACCTATCAGAGTCTATAACTCTGTCTACAGAATATGCTACATACATGAGGAAATGAACAAAATTTTAACTAAATCCTTCAATCCCAGTTGACCAACCTTTGAGCCATGTCTTCTACTAAAAAGTTGATCTAGATCCCTTCTAAGCTGTCTCAGAAGCTAATTCGTCACTCTCGAACCTAAAAAATCAACGTTACAATTTTAGTGAGTTTTGTGAACTTAGTTAAGTAACCATCCTCAATGGTTCACTTATATCACACATATCACAACAATTCATACATTCGCATAATTCACATTTATCAACATGTAGCATCACGACGTACTTTGATCATAAACTTTCGCATTTTTTGATCAATTCGATTCCATATTTCAATTGCAATCATTCAAATTATATAATTCACGTGTATATGGAATGTTCATGAGCCTCACATTAATTTATTTCTGTGACCGAGTGCCTTTTTCACTGTCCTGTATCTGTTGTGGATACCGGGCTCATTTATACTGTCCCTTATCCGTTGGGGATACATGGCTTAGTTTAAATAGTGAGCCATAGGCTCTTAACACAGTCTGAGCTTTAAGCTCTTTTTCACTGGCAACTCTGGTCACAATTGTCTTTATCTTTCATGCATTTATGTAATGAAATACACCATGAGTATGCAATCATTATGCTCATTTAGTCACATTCACATTCTTTCTCATTCATGTTTGTCATCGAACTTTTAGTCTGGCATTCAACATTTAAGTTAAGAAACAAGTAGTCAATCACACTCATATTTAATGTAGCACTTTTAATGTTTTATTCATGCATCAAACGTCTCAAACATTAAATGTCCGGAAATCAATACTTACACATGACATAACAATTCAATACATAATTTAATAAACAAATAATCATAGTGAGACCATCTTAGGTTACTCACAGTTTGCTCCGGATAGCTTATTACCTTGAGGTTCCGGCAATGTCTAGATGAGGTCCCTTTAGTTGCTCCTCTATATCATGCAATACATACATTTACACACATTACAACTTTGTACAATTATATAAGTACTCATTTATGCACATATGTATATATGGATTATGTACAATGCATGCTTAATGACAATCTTGAGTACATTTCCTTAACACGCATCTAATAATCAATTAATATCATCTTTCAATCATTCTTTAATACCTAATACACTTTCCTTACTTTAATCGCTTCATTCATCATCCACTAGGCTTATTCAAGATCCTATTCAAGCCTAATTACATCATAGGAAAGTATTGATATGTCAATAATTTATATATGTACATGATTTAGGACAATAGGAGTAACTTTCACTGTGGATGTTGGATTAAGATTATTCAAGTATAGTTTCGAAAAGGACTTTGACTTCTACAACTTCTGTGAAGACCTTGAAGAGAGATTTTGCTATCTGAAGGGTCAAATTTGCACATTATGTAGGTGTCCTAAGAATATCTGCCCAGCGGACATGCATGTCCCTCCAAATGGACATGAACGGAGCTAGAACACTGAAATTCTAGAGAATGTCTGCCCAGTGGACATGAAGTCTACCCAAAGGACCTTTACTGGCCAATTTCCAGATTTCCTACTCCTACCAGTTATATCTAACACATCTATGTATATCTTATCATTCCTACTTCAATTTCTCTTCATTCTCACCTCTATTCCAATTCAAAACATCCACAAAACACATCATATAAAATTGTTGATCACAATCACATAAACATAACATCAACCATATCTATACATTCTTCAATATTTCAGCACACATTCAACTCCATTGTCACCTTCCCTTTATCTATAAACTATCATCCTAATTCTCCTCACTTCGAGACACTATACTAGCACTTTCTTTATCTTTTAATTCACTCTACTTCACTTCTATTTCAATTACTAACTTCCATATTATTGCACACCAAAATAGAACATGTTAATATCCACATTCATCATCAATTTTCTGCACATGTTCAAATTCATTTCTACCTTCATTTCACTTTTAACTTATCATTATAATTTAACTAATTTCAAGACACTACATTATCCCTTTCTTTAACCTCAAAATCATTCTAGTTCATCCATATAATAACTATCCAAACATTATGTAATTAAGCATTAAAAATAGAACATGAAAACTCCATTTATCTATCAAATTTTCTGCACTTGTTCCACTTCATTTTTCACCTTCATTTCATTCCTGACTATCACCTTAATTCATCTTATTTCAAGACACCATAGTACTCCTTTTTATTAGCTCTAAACTCACTTTAGTTCATATCTAAAACAATTAAAGAAATCCATGTAATAAACTAAGAAAACATAACATAAATATCTAATTTACAAGTCAGAAATTCTGCACTTCTTGTTACACCATTTTAATGATCTTTCAAGTTCAAATTCATCTCTACAAAAACTTATGAAAGGTTAATCATCTTATACGCAAAAACAAGACATTTATATGCCCATTTCATCACTCACGATTCACACACATAATTCGTGATTAATTCATAAATCTCAAATTACTCATCAAATTAGTTTCACTTAACATTACCCACGATGATCAAAGACTCCAAGTTCTTCAAGATCTCACTTAGCCCCAGCTTTCTTCTCTTACATATGCTTCATCATCCAAGGTGGTAAGGTTGGGTTTTTGGTGAGAAATGAAGGAAAGAGCAAGATGAGAGTAGCAAGTGAAAGATGAGAGGGCAAGGTTCAACATGAATGGAGATTAGTGAGAAAAAATTTATGAAGAAGAATGAAAGAAGAAGGTCACGAAGAAGAAGAAGATAACAAGTGAAAGATAACTATTTCTTGTCTTTCACTTAAAATTTTCGTATAAGTTATGTGGGGAGTGGTAGTGACACATGTCATTGCCACTTGTCACTCTACCATGGTCCCATTTAGACCCTTTTTATAACTAGTCTATTTAACTCCAAATTTTAATCCAATTGTTTCTCAAATTTCAATAACACTTGTCAATAATTCCTAAAGTCATCTATCAAACTTTCTATTGCCATTTGACTCTTATTTATACTACCATAAATCAATTATCCTACTACTTGACATTTTTTTTGTCCAAAAATACCCCAAATTTTCACAATATTTCTAAATTTCACCAAAATTTCTAGATCCATTCTTATACACACCAATGAAATTTTTAATACATGTAAACCACAATTCATATCAAAAATTACATTTATACTTCAATTATACCCAGAAAATGTCAATGAATGCATGTACAATCATTTTACTATGTGCAATCCTAATAATAACTAGAATCTTGAAAACACTTATAAGAAGCTTTCCAAAGTCTAAAAACATATAAGAGAAAGGAATACATTAAGTATTACAAGTGTTATAAGTGATCAAGGTCCCATCTTTACAATTAAATTATTATTATTTAGATGAGCAAGCATTGTTTAGAGAGATTTTTTTAACTCTTGGCTTTATTTGTGCAATTGAAAGGAATGAAATTATTTTAAGGAGAGTTTTAAATTAAAAATAGATAGTTAGGTTTGTCTTGAGTAGTAAAAAGATATTATTATAGTAGTTTCTCTTTTTCACTAATTAAATAATAGCTTATAATGAATATAAAATTCTTGAATGGATATTAGGGAATGGACATAGGTAAAGAAATATTGAATAATGTTTATGTCTAATCTTATATCTTTTACATCATATTTCCTTTTGTAAAATTGTTATTACACTTATTACATATTTGTTCATATGACATTTGTCGCAATCATAGACTTTTCAATATTAAAGATTGTAGGGGTACCGATAAAGAGATTAGGAGTACTTCAGTATTTCTTTTCTTGTTGTCTTTAGTTTAACAATGCCACGTACTATGAGTATCACATATATATTTACAATATTTTTCGCGATTTGTCTATCATTATTTCTATAGGTATAGGTTGTTTATGCTTTGCATATCAAGTGTTTATCATATTGTGCAAAAATAATCATAGCTAGAATCATCGACTCTTGTGGGTGCCTTTTGTGTCAACACTTAAGTTTAAGAAAATTTCCCTAACTTTATATTCATCTTCAATTAATATTTGATTTGATTATAGATTAATTACACAGTAACCGCTATGATTTAGAAATTTTTCGCTTTACTCCCTAGTTTTTAAAAGCTATCTTTTACTCTCCTAAGCTTATCTTTTTGTATCATTCGTACCCCCTAATATTATTCTTCATTAGAGAACGTAACAAAAAGTAATGAAACCATGTCATATTACTTGTATTACGTGGCACAACCAAAATAGATATTGTGTGACTTAACACCTACATAAGTAATAAAATGTCATTTTGTCATTCTTTCGTAAGTTTGCTAAAGAAGAATAACTTCAAAGGGTAGGGGTCATACAAAAACATAATTCAATAGGGTAAATAATAGTTTTCAAAAGTGAAAAAAGTCCAAACCACAAGAAAATTCAGTGTAATTTGCCCTTTGTTTATCTTCTGGATTAATGAAAATGACTTTTATTTGTAAAAAAATCTACTTTTCTTGTTTTCCGGATACATCTAAACGATACATTTGATATTATTATTATTATTATGACTAGTTCAATGGCTGTAATTGTATGTTATTATCATTTAACTAAAAATTATCTTTATCATTCATTTATATTTAATTTTTTCCAAATAATTAAAATGATATTAAGACGAGCATATACTACACTTGTTTTCTTAAGAAGTAATTGGTCTTGTAAGATAAAATATAAATAATTAGACTGAGTAATTGGGTATTTATTACACAAAGAAGTTCTCTAAATTACAAGCATGAAAATTTTAATTGAAATATTAGTTGAACTTATATATATATAAGTAATCTTTAAATTTGAAAATATCAAAATATCTTTTAAAATAATTATATTTGTAGAATATTAAATAATTGTGTAAATTTTTTTTTTCATAAGATAGCTGTAATATATATATATATAAAAACACAAATTATGTGTAAATGATTTTGAGTGATCGATATGTATAACTCATTACTTTCAAATATTTAAAAAATAATATCCGTTTATATTTTTAGCATTGAATTGATCAGATTCTCCGTCAAGTTGATATATTGAACAAAATTAATTGATATAAGGTAATCTGAGTTGCAATCATTATATCATTTTAGATTATTATTATGTGTTATTATATTAACTTACAAAAATTTTATAGGTCATATACAATAAGAGTAATTACTCATAATTAGTGAAAAAACTAAATTATAACTTTAGGAATTAAATTATGAGCGATTAAAAAAAAAACTAGCAGGTCTTCTCTCCTATCTAAATCTAGAACTTTTTGCTCCTTCTGCATTATTAGTAGAGAGCCCACCCAGAAGAGTTATAAAGATTAAAAAATAATTAATCCCAATATAATATTAGGACAAGATTTCTCGCCTGCTTGCGGAATTCACAACAAAAATTATTAAAATTATTTTTAATAATTATTATTACTTTTATTATATTATAGTCTCCTGGGACGTGAATAACCTGATACAAACGGCATTTTTTATATCGTTATTACATATTTAGTGTAATTGCCTAAATAAATTAATTAAAGACTACAGAAGCTTCGATGGTTAGAAAAAATAAAAGGTTGATTTTACTGTCACCATAAAAGACTTTTTTTGCAAATTGAAAATAATGGCATTACTAAGCAAGACGTTTTTTGAAATTGTTTACAAAAGACATTCAACCTCGGGAACAGGGAACTAAAAGCTAGCCATTAAGATAAAAGGGCTTTAAATTTTAATCTCTTCAATGTATTCTTGACATGGATATATATATATATATATATACATAAGAGAGTTGCATGGTTATTACAGAAAAGATAACTGATAAGAAAGAGCTTTAATCTAAGTTTGTATACCAAACTAAGATAAGATAAGAAAGCTATGTAATGTAACAAACTAGGATAAATAATCAAATCACAATCTTTACCCTTATCATCCTCCTTCAAGTTGTTCAGGTTTAGAATAAATTGCCAACTTGTCTCCCGCTAGTTGAAATTTAGATTTGGACAAAACTTTTGTCAATACATCTGCAAATTGGAGAGGTAACAGACTAGAAGGTCATCATTCGGGATCTTTTCTCTAATATAATTAAAGTCAATTTCCAAGTGTTTCAACCTTGTGTGGAAAATTGGAGTGGTTGTAAGGTGAGTTGCCAAAATGTTGTCGCAACAAATAATCAATTTACAAGATAGTACTATACCTATAAGGACTTGACCCACTCTAGTTCGTAAACTTTGAAAGCAGCTCTCACTATGACAAAAAATGCTTTAGGTAACAAATAAAAGTGTTGTTATAAGTATAATTATCGTTGCCTTTTTATTAAGGCAACAAAATTCATATCGCTACAAGAAGTAGCGTTGCAATAAGTATAAGGCAACATAATTTTCTGATTAAGCAACAAAAATAAAAATTGTTGCTCTAAGTTTTAACTAAGGTAACACATTAGTTTCAAACTATAGAAACAGTTTTAAATAGGTATTACCACATTTTTAAGTCTTTTAAGGCAACAATCTTAAATAAGTAAGGCAACAAAATGAATTTTTTTAGGCAACAAATTGTAACAATAAAAGCAACAATTTATTCTTTCGTTTCCAATAATATTTAATGTAAAAGCAAGTTCTTGTCATTATATGTAGGCAACATCCATATATATTAATTATGTACGTACTATCAAATGTAAAAGATCAAAAATTTGATTTTATATATAATATATAGTCTATAAAGACTTGTAAAATTCAACATTTAAAATATTCAAAATACAAAAACAAATTACATAAGCTTTTATTGTTACAAAATACAAAAGTGAATTTTAGGATCCTCAACAATTGCAAGGAAAATTACTTGTGCTTTAACAACTCTTCATCATTTGTAGATTTCGAAGACGATATCAGGCTTCTTTATAACACCCCCACTGCTATAAGGTACATACCAGAACATCATAATGACATTCTAGTACATACCCTATAATAATGGCGTGTTACTATCACACTTTCACTTTATCATATGGTAATTTATCCCACTTAGTCATGACATCAATTATCATACAAGAAAGTCACCAAATTTTTAAAACAAATTTCCTCTTTTCATTTCATAAATCTGAATGTACATACATTCTAGCTTTCAAAAATCTGTACATGTACATCATCATATTCTAATACAAAATATACTACATGAAAGAGGAAATACAAAAGATCTAACTAAATTCTTCAGTCCAGCTGACCGACCTTTAAGTCATATCTTCTTCACAAAAGTACAAGAATTAAGCTTCTTGTATGGTCTCTTAATAGCTAGAATCCTCTCTCGGTCCTGAAATGTCAATGTGCAAATTTTGGGTGAGTTTTGCGAACTCAGATGAGGTAACCATCATCGATGGTTCACTCAATTGATGCAACATATCATTTCACATAATGGATAATTCACATCATTGCATTTTTCATATAATATCACATATCACATTTTCATTTAAGAGTAAGACAATTGCATTTC
>JAOTAY010000005.1:33967134-33992414 GCA_025629805.1 Erythroxylum baracoense
TTGTTTTGACAAAAATCTCTTTATAAATCAAACACCCACGAATTTACCCAAGGAATTTCATATTCAAAACAAAACCTTAAATTACTCATCATAAAATCCCATTTACACTAACCCATGAAGATTAAAGCCTCACTTACTTAATTTAGCTCCAAATCCTTCAAAAACACACCAACCTTAGCTATCTCATGTATCTTACGACTATCATCATTCTATGGTGGATTTGGTTGGGTTTTCTTGTAGTAAATGAAAGGAAGAATAAAATGGAGGTAGAAATTGAAAGATGGAAGCAAGGTTCAACGTTGATGATGGTTGACGTCACACTTCATGAAGAAGGAGAAGAGAAGGCCACGAAAATGGGAAGAAGAGGAGTAAGACAAAACACTAAACTTGGTTTTTTAATTGGAAAGCATTGTGGGTTTTAAGACATAGCTTGGCAAGTGATATTTTCACTTGCCACATGTCATCTCCTTATTGGTTCACTTAGGTTTTCTCATTCAATTTGTCCAATCAACTCTAATTTCTACTCCAATTGTCTCCAAATTTCAATGACATATGTCATTAAACCTAAATGTCATTGATAAAAATTTTCAATGCCATTTGACTCTTAATTCTACTACTATGTATCAATTGTCTTGCCATTTGGCATTTTTCCTAATCCAAAATTATCCAAAATTTCAGAAATTTTTCTAAAATTCTCCAAAAATTCTAAATTACTAAATACACTCTCCAAACCAATTTTCAACATATAAAAGCCACAATTCTCAACAAAATCACATTCACAATTCAATTATAAATCAATTATACCCGTAATGTCTATGAATGCATGTACAATTATTTTCATATGCAAAAATTCAATATTCATGAGTACGAGTATATCAGATAATGCATGAGCATGAAATTCATTTTTCTAATTTCTTACTAATCTCTCATATTTACTATTCTAACCTCAACATGGGGTAACGGGATGTTACGTTCTTTACATTGACTCTATAACCTTTTTCAAAGTTCTTTGGAAGTATACTTGTTCTTTTGTAATCTATGACCAATTAAAAGGTGAAAACCTGCATAATTCAAGTGCATAATTGGAGGAAATATGTTGTGTCTAGTTTCTATTGTTTTTAATTGGCTTCATATCTTGATTTTGGTTACAAATTCTTGTAAGTTGATCCAAATGAGAGATAAATTGACTGCAAATGGTGTGAATATTGCATGCATGTTGATTGGATTAATTCGTGAATTTTGCATCAAAAATTAAAGCTCACATCACTTTGCATAAAAAAATATATAACAAATAGGATGTCACCACCTAAGAGTCACCACCGTGTATTAGGTGGTGATCTTTGGTCACCATCATGCAAGCTTATGCACGGGGTGACCAGCCCTCACGAGGGTGACAAACATAGTCACCCTCATGCCAATTCTCCTTCACTCTGTCTGTTTTATTACATGGCTGCTATAGGTTGAGGGCAAGAAAACTTAAACCTAGACGAGGCTATAAATAGAAAGGATAGGAGGGTGGCGGAGGACGACTTTCATTCATTCTTCACTCTTTACACATAGACACTCATTTGGGGAGGCACAAAGAGAGATAGAGAAAAAAGAGAAAAACAGAGAAGAAAAGTTAGTCACCACTATGTACTAGGTGGTGATCTTTAGTCACCATCGTGCAAGCTTATGCACGGGGGTGACTAGCCCTCATGAGGGTGACAAACATAGTCACCCTCGTGCCAATTCTCCTTCACTCTCTCTGAGGTTGAAGGGGCAAGAAAACTTAAACCTAGACGAGGCTATAAATAGAAAGGATAGGAGGGTGGCGGTGGGCAACTTTCATTCAGTCTTCACTCTTTACACACAGACACTCATTTGGGGAGGCACACAAAGAGATAGAGAGAAAAGAGAAAAACAGAGAAGAAAAGCAGAGTGATTCGATGAAGAAGATAGAAACATAATACAGAGGTGGAAGATAGGGACAAAGACCGAAAGCGAGAGTTGGAGCTAAATACATTGAACTTGAGTAACCATTCAGTTGGGTGAGAACAAGCTGAAGTAGAAGGCGAGAGCTAATGCTGGAAGCTTGAGAGGGGCAGGAGAACAACCGCACTTGCTCATCTGATCCTTGTTTGCTTATTCCATTTTTCATTTGTTACTTAGTTTCTTGTTTGTTTACTAAACTTATTACTTGTTAGTTTAACCAAGTGTTGTTTGTTTTCTTTTCATAGTTCATTTAGTATTCACTATTTTATTACTCTGATACTTCTATTGACAGTAACATAGGACTAACGAGTATGGAGATGATGAACTGTGTTGATACTATGATGGGCTGATCTCTTTTTCTTAAGGATTAATGTAGCTATTTTAGTCAAATATGCATGATTGAGGGATTGTGTTATTATCTTATGTTTGCTATAGTTTCTAAACTGAATAGATGTAATAGCAAGACCAAACTTTACATCATTTTAGTATTAAACAAAAGACTGAGAGGAGAAGTTTAATATGGAACTAGAAACTATAGACACTTAGGTTAAGAATTAGAAATATATTAACTTAAATAGTAATTAGTAGTCGGATTTCCATAATTAATTCGAATAATAACTTGTCAAATGTGAAAGCCAGATTTAATGTATTATTTTAGTTGATCTTAGAATCCAACTGTTAATTTTAATAAGACAATTAACTAATCATTTCCCCTTAATCACGCATAGGAGTTTAAATTAGTGAAATTAATTCTCAAGAGTTTTCCACTTCAATTTCTACTTGTTTTTGCTTCTGATCGATTCAGTTTACTTTTTAGAGTATTTTGTGACTTTCTTTAAAAGGCTTCACACAACAAATTAGGATAGAATGTTTAGGATCGTTTTTATTTTTGTTTTTTCAAAATTAATTTAAGTGAACCAATTTCACCTCTGTAGGAGACGACCATAGGTAATTGCTGCAACTAACTCGTATGCTTGCGAGTAGGATGACCTAAGTAATTTTTAGAACTTTTTAGGCACAATAAGTTTTTGACACCGTTACCTGAGAGGTGTTTAGCATTTGAACTTGAATTAATTGTGATTTTTTTTAGTTGCTTTTGATTGTTTGTGTTTGTTTATACATGCATGTTTTATTATGTTATTTTGTTAACGTATTTTGTAATTTTTGTTATTAATTTAGTGCTTTCCATAGTTAGTTTGTGTTAGGTAGGAGAACTTTTGTTAGTGAATTCACTTGGTTTATACTAGGAAGGAGATCTTTGGATAGTGAACTCGTCCCTTTTATTGATAACATACATCGAAGATGAAGATCTCAAGGGGACTCTGAAGATAATCATGAGGAACCCAAGCGTGAAGATCAAGTGAATAACCACAAGATGGGTGAAAGGTAGTTAGTGATGAAGGAGTAGGCTAGACTGGTGATTGGTACTGCCACTTCGTGCATACGTTTGGGAGAGGCAGCTAAGAACTATGAATTGAAGAGCATCCATTATAATATGTTGCCATCGTTCTATAGGATTCCCAATGAAGGCCTTTTAAACCTCATTTGGGAATTCTGTACCACTCTCTAAACCTTTCATTGGGTGGATTAAATGAAGGTCAACTCAGAATGAGATGCTTCCTATACACATTGAAGGATCAGGCTAAGGCATGGTTGATGACCCTTCCTTCTGAGTCTTTTACTATATGGAAGGAGGTGTATAACAAATTTATGGGAAAGTTCTATTCCCCTCAAAAGACATATGAGTTGAGCACCAAGATAGCTACCTACACTCAGATGGAGGGAGAGTCATTCCACGAGGCGTGGGAATGATTTAAGCTCTTGCTGATATAATGTCCACACCATTATTTTCCGCTTCACATGCTAAACCAATTCTTTCATGATAGGTTGATGCAGCAGTGCCAGTATACGATGGACAATGCAACAGGAGGAGCTGTCGGGGCAAGGATGGTCGAAGAAATGTATGAAATATTTAAAATATTAGGGGCCAATTCTCAATAAAAGAGCGTTAGGGGAAGAAGAGCTGGAGTTCATAAAGTGAACTTGAATCAAGAGATGACTATACAATTAGTTGAGTTGACGAGGCATGTGAAGATGCTAACTACAAAGCTACCCCAAAATGTTCCAAATTAAGAGGTGTGTGGTATCTGTTGAACTTTTGGTTATGGAGCTAATGTTTGTTTGTATTCTTACAAACCTTTGGTAGATGGAGAAGAACAAGTTAACTCACTTAACAATTTTCAACTGACGGAGTGAAATGATGCATACTCGAACATCTACAACCTTAGTTAGAGAAATCACTCGAATTTCTCTTAGAAGACTAACAACCCACTGATGTAACCCCAACCACAATATCAGAATTTTTAGAGGCCAAAATTTTTCCTAGGGCAATCCTCAAATGACAACCTATCGAGAAAGGCCTATCTGGACGAAAGCTAAAAGCATTCATTCAGGTCACAACTCAGAATCAAGAAAGGAACAACAAAAGATTCGACTCCTTAGAAGCATCTGTCACGAGGATTGAGATTCAAGTGGGGCAACTTAAATCTCAAATGCATAACAATCAAAAAGGAAGGTTGCCCAGTCAACCCGAGTAAGCCCAATTGATCACCATTCTAAGAAGTGGTAAAGTGATTGAAAATCATGTTGAGTTTCCTTCTGAGATGCCTGACATTGATGATCAAGAGAAGGAAAGCCTCACCCAAGAACAAAATGAGCAAAATGAGAAAAGAAATGCGAGAAACTCTTCAAGTCACATTCAAAAGTCTAAATGACTTAAGCATAACACCAAGGACAATGAAGGACAAAAACTGCATAAGGCGACAGATCCTTATCGACCACCAATTCCACATCCAAGTCACCTTAAGGAATCAAAACAAGATGAGTAGTTTTCTTATCAATATTTCATTCTTTCTAAGGTCAATGTTAATCTTCGCTTGCTAGATGTGATTAGTAACATTCCAACTTATATCAAGTGCTTCAAGAAACTAATCAACAAGAAACGAAAGTTTGAGCCTAACGAAAAGGTGCTAGTTTCTGAAGTAGCAAGTGCAATTCTATAGCTGCATTTACCTCCCAAACTGAAAGATCCAGGATGTTATATCGTGCAAGTATCTATGGGTAATGGTGATGAGGTTAAAGGTATGCTTGATATTGGAGCAAGCATAAACCTTATGCCTCACTCTATTTATGAGAAACTAGATCTAGGACATTTAAGACCAACCAATATGTGCCTACAATTAACTGATAGGTCAATATGTTATCTAAAGGGAATAATGGAAGATGTGTTGGTAAAGGTTAGTGGATTGATTGTTCCTATAGATTTTGTGGTCTTAGACATGGGGAAGGTTAAACAGCAAGGGAAGGAGCACATCATACTCCTAGGGAGGCCTTTTATGGCCACTACTAATACTTTGATTGATGTGAAGAACAGAAAACTAAGCATGACTGTTTTGGGAGAAACAATAGATTTTTCAATCTTTAATGTTGAACTTATTCCTATTACTACTGTTTCTAAATATTGCTCTTTTGTCGATCAAGTTAATGTTGCTTATTGTGATTTTACCTTGTAGGAAGAAGAAGGAAAGAAGCTGGACTGGGTAAGGAGAGTAATGAATACTACCAATTGCTAATGGATACAGCTGAGGAAGTATTTGGAAAATTCTTGGAGACGAATCCACATGAAAAGGAAATGGTGGAATCAATCACTTTGAGCAACCCACCTTGATCATGACCATTAAGATGTCCAACTACAAGAAGTTAAAGAAGCAACCCATTTAATTTCTATTTGTTTTTCAATTATCTATTTGTTGTTAATTTTCTTAGTGAACCTTAATTTAGTTTGTTTTCTTTATGTGCATAGGCCTACTCTCCCATCTCTTCTATCTATTTTTCTTGCAGTTGTTGTTCATTCCTCGATGCAGTAAACCACATTCCACACCAAATAAACTCAGTGATCACCTTACATTCGTATCATATTTCTATCCCTTTCTTTGTTGCTTGTTCGTTTAATATCTTTTAGTTTTAATGCTTGTCCTTGTTTGTGCTATTTTGTGTCTTATATCTCTCTTTTACTTTTTGTATCACATTAGAAAAAATGTGATGTTTAAGAGGGGGGAGGAGTATTAATAAAAAAAAGGGTTATTATTTTTATGTTGTGTGTTTGTTTTCCCATTTAGAAGTTAGGGATGCATAGTCATGACATAAACGTGTTCGAGAATAGAAATGCATAATATGAGTGAATGAGTATACTTTCATCTTTAGAATAATTGACTTGGATTTCGGTTAAAAGGACATTAGCTTATTGTAATAGATAAATGACACTTTTCATTTGGTAAGAATTTGAGCCTTTTTAAAATATTAAACATCAATTCAAGCATTCTTTGTTGAGAGTGTTTTTTCATTATTAAGGAACTCTATAACTTGCTTGCAAATACTAGTTGAGATTATATAATTTAAGCAAATGCTGAAATGATGAAGGTAATTAAGATTTACCCCTTTTGCTTAAAAGGCCACCATGATGTTACCTTTAGCGAACCCTCTTTGCTTAAAATGAAAACTTTTCTTTCTTTAAACCCTATAAGCCTTGACCCTGATTATTTATTCTCTTCATTCTGCCTACCATAAGGCAAGTTAAGCATTTGAATGGATAATTGGGTTTAGGAAATAAATATGGGGGAATCCTAGCATATAGTTGGCTATTGCATTAGGGATCGGTATGGTTGTAGAAAAAATTTTTCTCCTCTATGTTTCTCTTCTGTTGATTTCCTTGTTTTAGATACATAAATAAATAAGTAAAAAAGAAAAATGAATGAATAAAAAAGAGAAAAAAGAAACAGAAAAAAAGAAACAGAAAAGAAAAGGAGGGAAGAGAAGATTAAAAAATGAAAGGGAAGCACAGAGACATAAAAAGAGGAGTGTTAATCCTGTTAACTTGAAAGGAAAGGCTTGATGTTTTAGGCTTCATTATTTATATTATTTTAAATTCTTAATTTGTTTTGTGGTTTTAAACTGCGATATTCCTTTTTCCGACCATTAGCCCAGCCTCATTGCAACCGAAATAAAGACCTTCGGATTGATGTTTGTGTTTGATATAAGTGGTGGAGATTAGATTGGTAAGCAAATTTATGGTAGATGTTGGCCTCGAGTCTCGGTTATTATTTCGCAATCACAAGGCGCCAAAATTGGGGGACTTTTCAAAAAAAAAATATTTATTTATTTATAACTAACATTAAGTTAAAAAATTAAATTCTTTGTGGGAGTAAAAACAAATAAAATAAAATAAAATAATTTCACAGCCGTGACAACAAGGAGTCACAGGCGTGAGTTAGAAGAGGAGTTGCGATCATGCTTGTGCACGATCGCGAGCTTCCAAGAAAATATCATTTGCACGATCGTGCAAATCAACGAACATTGCAACTTTTACACACCCATTTTTAATCTTCATAACTTTCAATCCCAAAGTCTAAAACTTATAAACTTTATGTCGTTGGAAAGATAAAAGAATAATCTGATCTACAACTTTTATGAAGACAATTTTGTCAAATTCTGCCTAGATCAATACAGTTTATTTATTGAAGTTTCAGAACACATTTTTATCCTTTTTTTCCTTTATGCTATCTATAAAAACTACTATCTATATCAAAAGACTTGAATCCAACAAACACAATCCATACATATAAGACTCCTAACAGAACAGACTCCCAACCCAACAATTTATTTAAGAAGAATTTATCCAAAACCTTACAACAACATATCATTTCCTTTCCAAACACCAATTACAACCTAGCAAAGAAGAAAATTATGCACATATACTAAAGAGAAATTCTTCACCTCTTAGTGTCATTTCTCAAACAAAACAGAATTTCATTTCTCAATTAAAAAATATAGCAATTTAATGGAAAAAGAATTTGGACATGAACAGATAAATATTTCTTTTAACTCTTACTGTCATTCATTTCTCAAATAAAACAGAGTATGTACATTGCTCTAATACGTTTATAGCCATCGGTGATAAGCCACACACACATAGCTAAGCTTATTTATATACAACATTCTAGTTCACAGAACACTTAATTTAAATTACAATCACATAATTCATATCGTATATTTTACAATCATCAAATAAAGTATTTAATTATAAATCATGCTCAGCAAATCATAATAAAGTACACAACAATATGGCTCGAGAAAATCCCATAAAACAGAATGGCGAAACTAAAGTTTACATCATGAATAGAATGAGTCCATTTTTCGGAGCTCATGTGTCACAAAAGGGCAGATGAGAGAAGATTTTAGGCTAATGTGCACGTAACGAATAGAATAGTATCTCTCGTACCCACACAAGATGTAACAGCCCGGATCACCTCGCTCACAGATATTGTCCGCTTTGGGCCTTGGCTCAGCCAAACCCTCACAGTTTTGCTCTTCGAACTCTTGAAAAAACGCGTCTATAAGGGAGAGGTTTTCATAGCCTTATAAAGCCTACTTCGTTTCCCTCTCCAATCGATATGAAAATCTAACATTCCACCTCCTCGGAGGCCCAACGTCCTCACTGGCCCACAGGCCTGGATCCACCCCTTGGGAGGCCCAGCGTCCTTGCTGGCATACCGATCCGAGTACTGGCTCTGATACTATTTGCAATGGCCCGGACCACCCCGCTCACAGATATTTTCCGCTTTGGCTCAGCCAAACCCTTACGGTTTTGCTCTTTCCACCTTTGGGAAAACGCGTCTATGAGGGAGAGATTTCCATAGCCTTATAAGACCTACTTCGTTTTGAAAAAAATGGGCGAACGGGCAACCCATGGCCTGCCCAACCCGGGCCAAAAATGGGCTGGACTGGGCTGGGTTGAGATTGTCATGCCTAGTTACAGAAAAGATAATGATAAGAAAAGACTAATCTAAGTTGTATACCAAACTAGGATAAAATAAGAAAATTAGAGCTAGAGCCATGTAATAGGATCAATATTCAACAAATCATATTTATCCTTGTCACAATCTTTATCCTAAAGACACCGGGTAAACCCCCACAGAAGACTTGTATAAATTTGATTCCAAAAGCATCTAGATCATAGTCGACTCCTCTGAACGGAATGATAGTCGTAAGATGAAGAGTGGCTTTTGTGTCATACTTGTGCGAGTTTAGTGACTTGACTGTGGGTTGTTTGGGTTTTAATGGGAGTAGGCAACATGTACTTCATTATTTGAAGCTATTTCAATACATTGCATATGGTTCAAGAACAACAAAACTAATTAATTAATGATACTTGATTCGAAACCAACATAAAATGACAAAAACTGAGTTTTAAATACAAATATTTAAAATTATCTATTTTGTCAGGGTACTAACTACCCCCTTTAACTAGAGCTCGTGGGTTGTACGTGATGGGACCCAGTATGAGTCACACTTATAGTCATCTCATCCTGTATGTGTAATAGTACCCATCACACGCATAAAATGTTCTCTACCTTTTCCATAACTAGCCTTCATGCGCTCTGTCTTCGTCCAAAGCCCTCACTAGCTCTCTTTATATTGTTTCCATATCTCTAGTTCCAGCCAACAGAGGTCAAGCAATAATACGATGAATCGAGCAAAGGGCAAAGTTTGTGTGACAGGGGCTTCTGGCTTTTTAGCTTCTTGGCTTGTCAAGCGACTACTCTTAGCCGGATACCAGGTGATCGGAACAGTAAGGGATCCTGGTAATGAGAGGAAATTAACGCACCTGTGGAAGCTAGAAGGAGCAAAGGAGAGACTCCAACTGGTTAAGGCCGATTTAATGTTAGAGGGTAGCTTCGATGAAGCAGTCAAGGGATGCCATGGTGTGTTCCACACCGCTTCACCTGTCCTGAGACCATCGTCTGATCCAAAGGCATGTTCTTGTCCAACTGTTTATTTTTGGAAATGCCAGTTTTTCTGTCTGAAAGTCTGATATTGCTTATGCATACTCTCTTGCATTTCATGGTGTTGGGTAAGAGAAGAATAATTAATTGGACAATATGACATAATGCAAAGAATTGGTTTTAATTTCTTCACATTCAGAAAGAAATCTTGGCACCAGCTGTTGAGGGGACACTCAATGTTTTGCGCTCCTGCAAGAAGAACTCATCTCTAAGGCGTGTGGTTCTCACCTCATCATCATCAACAATACGAGTAAGAGATGATTTTGACCCGAAAATACCCCTTGACGAGTCATCATGGAGCTCTGTAGATCTCTGCGAGAAACTGCAGGTATACATTTCCAGCACACATACGGGAGAACATTGCATTACATTCATGTACATATCAAGCAACGTTGGTCATGTTTAACATCTGCTCTATGTACGTGCATGGGTCTCGTCAACTGATGGGAAAGCTATGGTATGTGTTATCGAAAACCCTAGCTGAAAGAGCTGCATGGGAATTCTGCAACGAAAATGATATTGATTTGGTCACAGTGCTTCCCTCATTCGTGGTCGGGCCTAGCTTGCCACCTGATTTATGTTCCACTGCATTCGATGTCCTTGGCTTGCTTCAAGGTAGATATACAATTAATTTACTCCCTCTTGTAATCTCTCAAACTTTCATGTCATATATTGTATTTAGTTATTACCTTGATGTTGCTAAAAGGAAATTAACAGGACAAATGGAGAAATTTCAATGGCATGGAAGAATGGGATACGTCCACATAGACGACGTTGCACAATGTCACATCCTTGTTTATGAGCAGGAGACTGCCAGTGGCCGATACCTTTGTAGCTCAATTGTATTAGACAACAATGAATTGATATCCATTTTATCTGCTCGCTATCCCTCACTGCCTATCCCAAAGAGGTTCGTCTTATAAACAAGTAACTACATAACTATATAACTTCCAATGGAAAGAATGTTGACTAATAAAAGCTTTGACTATGGTACCCATAGCTATGATGAAGTGTGATTCTGACCTTTTTTAAGTCATCAACACTATATATTAGGAACTAAATGGACTTGTTTTTAGATGCAATAAGTATACATTAATCAAATCAAAAGATCTAGATATAATTGAGTTTTCTCATATATATATATTGGGTATCAATACCCAATTCAACTCTTCGACACTATAAACAAGTTATTTTGAAGTTAAAGAATCATGATAGTAGTTGGAAGTATACATTGTCAGGTTTGAGGAATCAAGTAGACCACGTTATGATTTCAACACCTCAAAGTTGAAAAGCCTAGGATTCAAGGAGTTCAAGTCCATTCAAAAAATGCTTGATGACTGTGTGGCTTCGCTCGTGAAAGAGGGCTATCTCTCGCTTCCTCTCGTTTGAAGGTTCATTCCACATGTAATTTCACTTAAATAATGGATGTAAGATAAATAGTTGAACAAGCTTAATTTTGTTCCTAAAGTTAACTCTCGGTTTTGTACTTCAAACTTAAATCTATGCAATTCCATTTACACTGTTACAATCTATATATTAATGTGTTGGGTCGAAAGTTGAACTGTGTACTTTTAATTTCACACAGACAAAGCTAGATTTAAATACACTGAAACTGTCTTCTAAGTTTAGTTGAATCTACTCAAATCAGGTCTGTACCTTTAAAACACTACTCTTCACATAAGTTTGGTAGGTGAAGTAAGGGTCGACGGTTTAAATAGTTCCTTAACATTTTTCAAAAGGTTTACATAAATTCTTGTCAATAGTATCACGTTACACCTTAATACTTTTTAGAAAGATATTAGTAAAACCTTAAACTCAAATGAAGTTAGGTTTTAGTCAGTTATTAGTATTTAAGCTATCCATTTGACTTATGTAGTGTTATAGCTAAGTATTTAGACCTAACTGGCACTAACATAATCTTTAAAATGATTATTTAGACATTAGTTAAAGGTTTGATTTTTACCTAAATGTTTCACCAAAAGTTTATATAAGTCTATATTGTCATTTTTGTTACTACATTTGCACTCTACTCACGGTATAATAAATATCATTTTACTAACATTAGAGTGTAAAGTATGAGTCCTTACATTGTTGGATCAATAAAAATTTGGGTAATTCTGCCACCCCAAAGTGTACATATTCTAATAAGGATCATTACTTCACCAACCATACTGTGCGTCATTGTAGTTCGCAAAAGTTTCTTGCTTCCTATAATATCTATCCTTCATCATTGTTCTTTTCATTTCTTCTTGGCATCTAGCTCTTTAGATGTCTCATTCTCACTCTAAGATGTCTTGATCTGTTTCTACTTTACGCCCCAAACTTCTTTCTCTATTTTTTTAAACACAAAAATGGTAAAAAAGCCTTAGACTACAAAAATTAAACCAATCACCTCTTCGACAACGACGCCAAAAACTTGATCAGGTATTTGTTGTATGTAAGTTTTAATTAATAACCTCCGATAATCCGCAAACACATGATTCGTTAGCGTAGTATCAAAGGTGTCGATCACATGAGGAAGGTGTTAATCTAATCCTAAAATCTAAGGCTAGAAACAATAATATAAATTCAAATTGCACGAAACTAAAAACGAGAACTTAATTCAATCAAACACGAAATACTAATTACTAAACAGTTGCAACACACCTAAGAATCAATCGAAAGAAATTACCAATTGAGAGAAAGGACATTTTACCTATCCTTAATGCTAACCTACTGATATGAATTATCAGATTGTTGGTTCTAGACTATCCTAGGGTTGAGTACTCTCTCTCGAATTATAACCATTAAACCTAAATCATAAACCCTAATTAGATTAAGATGTCATTTCTCAATTCACAACCTATTCAAAACTTTAATTAGTTCTAAAGTTTTCTAATAAACTATCGGAAACCTATGCAAGATCTCTCTTCGCACAATTTCTTGATTTGATTCAATTCCTGTTCCATTAAATCACCTAACTCTCGTTTTTCCAATTTAATCATTTTTCACTTGATTCACCCTCTTAATTTATTACCGAACTATGCAATCGCAGCATCAAACCACAACAAATCCAATAAACACATAAACAATCAGATTTAAATAATTCAAGAATAAAACTTCGAATGTGAGTTTAGAACATCCTCAACATTCTCGATCCTATTATCAATTATTCAATCCATTTCTATACAATGATAAAACTAAAAATAAACAGGAAATACAATCGAAATGGAAGATGTGAGTCAGCGCCGTCAGGAAACCTCCTGATCTGGGAAGTACGTCGAGTCAGTTTCTTCTCCTCTTCTCTGTTCCTTCTTCTCTTTCTCTGTCTCTCGATGAATTCTCCCTAGGGTTTCTCAAGGTGGCTGATGCAAAATCTCTCTGCCTCTTTTCTTATTCTTTAAACATCATTTTGTGTTTTAAGCAGCCCTAGTTTTTGGGGGTTCAAAAAGTCCAAAAAATCCCTCAAAACTTGAAGTTTTTGAGTGCCTATACGTCTGCCTGATGCAGGCCACAATCATGGGTCGTTCCTTATGCTTCTGGCACGATCGTGACAAATCGTGGGCAAACTCTGGTGTTTTTGTCACAATCGTGGCCTAACATGCCACCATCGTCGGTCAATATTTAGGCCCGAATGTCTCTGAAACTTCTTCGTTTTTGATGTTGACCCTGAAACACTATCAAACACATCAAGGTACCTCAAAAACATAATAATAAAGCTCAAATACTTGTACTAACCCATAAAACACTTCAAACACAAATAATTAACAAACTAATACAATTCTAACCTAAACACATCTAAATGATTGAATTAACAACTAAACACATACCAAACTATGTCCTAAAATACGGTGCAATTTACACTTATTAGTATTGTAAGAAAACTAGTGAGAAATCTGAAGAGTTCATCTTACACACACTTATTCGCTAAACTATTCTCTTAAGAACATAAATCAAAGCTAACACTTTTTGTGTGTTCTAACCATTCTTCCTAAGAGGTTTCAGGCTTTGTTCTTCGTGTGGATATCATTAGAGATGTCCTCCTTTGGTCATTGTAGTTTACAACAACCCGAAGAGGTGAAGACAATGAAGAAAAAAGTAATTTGTAAGGTATACATCTTAAGTTCATTTTTTAAAACTACATCTAAGGATGTCAGCCCGGCCTCAATCATGACGGGTCGTGGGCCAGCCTGTGGCCTGCGCGGGTCTAGATGGGCCAGTCTGTGGCCCGGCCCAAGGATGGGCTGACCGGCCAGTGGCCCGGCCCAAGGATGGGCTGACCGGCCAGTGGCCCGCCCTATGGCCAGCTGGGCCAGGGGCAGGTCGGGCTGGTCTGGCCCTTCCATGAATTTTTTAAAGAAAAAAACCAAAACGACGCCGTTTTGACAAAAGTGGCCAACACAGGCCGACCATGGTTGGCCCGTGGCCCGCCCAACCTGGGTTAAAAATGGGCTAGGTCGGGCTGGGATTGCCATCTCTAACTACATCTAATGGCACATGTTTGATTTTGTATTTTCTGGTTTTTGTTTTATTTTCCGTTGTGTATTTTCTTATATGTGCATGTGATGCATAATCGAAACCCAACACTATAGCCAAGACAGCAGGAACCTGCTAAGTGGAAAAAATTAGAACAATTATCATTCATCTGTTTTGTGCGATTATCGTGGTAAGCATGGTCACATTAGTCATTCTTGTAATTTTCATAAAAAGAAATTATCTCATAAATATATTTGGAGACCAAAAGGATAAGTACTTATTGAAACTTATTTTTAATAAGTACTTATGTATTTGGGATTGCTATTTTGGTACCTGCTAAAACGTGAAAATAGATATTTAATAAGTGTGGTTGCGGTTGTTGAAAAGAGATAAAATGACTAAAAAAGTCATTGATTTAATAAACTATTAATTATTGTATAAATAATTAAAAATATATTATGAATCATATAAATTTAAAATTATAAATAAGAAAATATTAAATTAAAATAAGAAAATATAAATAAATAAAAATTATTTTATAAAAATATATTATTAATCATATAAATTTAAATTATAAATAAGAAAATATTAAATTAAAATATAAATATAAATAAAATAAATTTAGTAAATTAAATATTTCATAAAAATATATTATTAATCATATAAGTTCAAATTATAAATATTAAATTATTAAATTAAAATAAGAAAATATAAAGAAGCACTTTATTAGTCGAGGGTATAATAGAAAATAATAATTATCAGAGGGTTATTAATAGAAAATAAAATTTCTACTACAGAAGCACTTTCTTACCGTAACCATCTTTTTACTTATCAATTTTTGCGGTGACACTGCAGTTTCCTTCAACTTCCGGTTGTTTGCCCGCATATCCAAATATGTGACTACGTTTGAAAACTGCAGTGGATAAGTATTTATCTCCACCGTACTACAGATCCAAATGCAACCTTATAGGGGTTTTAGTGTAACTTCATTTTGTCAGCTTATACTTTTTTTGGTAGACTTGATATAGAAGTAAATTAAATATGACGAGATAAAACAAGTTGAACATTGCATTAACAACATACAAAAGCAACATTATAGATAGTTCTTAAGGCAATCCTTAAAAGAGAAAGAGCACTAACGTTAGTAATTTCTCTAGTCATGCTATATTTAATGTAAGTATACAGAAACGCAATGAAATACAGTCCTTAGGGTTTATATTTCTTGCCTTCATGGGTATTAATATTTATCTCCATCTGTCGCCAGTAAAGAACATAAGAATGTAGTTCATGTTACATCACCAATTGAGACATTAAAACTTTTCAATAACAAAATCAAATAAAATATATGATATAAGAATATAAAAACGTCTCTTAGCACCTGCAATTAACTTATACTTTCTATAGGATTTGAGATAATCATGAAATTTGCATATTCATGGTTGAATATCAAAAATCGTTTATATAGGAGTATGAATTCGCTAAAAATATACTGTCATTAATTAATATAACAAGTATGTTTGTCACATCACAAGTACCTTGATTATTTTTTGTAGTCAAATTAAGAATTAAATTTGTATTCTTTTATTTAACTTAAATGAATCATTCTTAAAATATAAAAAAAAATTGTAATGAATTACCGTTTTAAAACTTACTGATTTTGTCAACATTCTTATAACAATTATCTAATTAATAGATTAGTGTAGGCATTTGTTATATTTTGACGCATTCTAGTGATTGAGGCAGATCGGATGAAACAATACCTGGAAGCTTTGAAACTACATGATTCGATTCTGAAACAGAAGGCGAGACAAAATTGGCTTAAGAAGGGTGACATTAATTCCAAATTTTTTCAGGCCTTTATTATAGCTAGGAGAAATACCAATACTATTTCGGAATTGAAAGATGAAAGGGGAAATGTGATATGTGGTCAGCTGGCAATTACTAGGCATATCAGGGATTTTTTTCTCAATCTCATGGGGAAAGCCGAGTGTGTAGGGCATGGCTTTGGGGTTAAAGATGTTTTGGCATTCTCTCCTAGTCAGGAAAGATTGGCGATATTAGAGGCTCCTTTTTCAGCCCAACAAGTGAAGGAGGCCTTGTTTTGGTTAAATGGTACAAAAGCTCCTGGTCCTGATGGTTATTCAGCTGATTTCTTTTAGGAAACATGGAATATCACAGGACAACTCTTAAAGGAAGCGATGCTAGAGTTTTTCTCGTCTGGTAAGCTACTGAAGGAGATCAATCATACTTATTTATGAATGATACCAAAGAAGGAGCGACTAGAAATGATTACGGATTATCGTCCTATTTCGCGTTGCACCACAGTGTATAAGATAATGGCTTCTCGTTTGGTTGAAAGATTGAAAGGTGTATTGGCTGATGTGGTAAGTAAAGCACAAGGAGCTTTTCTTCCTTCGCGGAGCATTGGGGACAGCATATTGTTGTTGCAAGACTTGTTGGGAGAATATTATTAAGGTAAAAAGATAAACAGTTGTGCTTTGAAGATTGATCTATATGAAGCGTAAGATACGATTGGTTGGGGATATCTGAAGAACTGTTTGGAAGGGATTGGACTGCCTACACAGTTTTGTCATTGGATACTTCAATGCATTCAAACCCCATCTATGAGTGTTTTAATAAATGGTATGCCTACGAAACCATTTCCTATCCTTCGAGGAATTAGGCAAGAGGACCCTCTATCTCCTTACTTATTTACGTTGGCAATTGGGGGCCTGTTTAGATTATTTATTAAAATGGTGGACTGTAATGGGTTATTCCAGTATCATTACAAATGTAGAGAAATGAAATTTCCTCACTTGTTGTATGCTGATGATATGATATTATTGTGTAGGGCCGAACCTCATGTGCTATTGACGATGATGAGCCTGATGAATACTTTCTCTGGGTGGTCAGGAATGAAGGTGAATGTACAAAAGAGTGGAATTTTTATGTCTTACGATGTTTGGAATCCAGATAGGCTTACTAGCTTGGTGGGGTTGCCTCTCCAGGAAGCCCCGTTCAGGTATTTGGGAGTACCGATCACAATGGGTAAGCCAAATTATTCTAATTTTTTTCCATTATTGAAAAAATTGAAAGGTTGAATTAGTGCTTGGCAAAATCGTTTCCTATCATTAGCTGCTCGAGTTACTCTCATTGTTTCAGTATTGAATAGCATGCAAGTTCATTGGGCTGCTCATATGGTAATTCCTAAGAGAGTTATCAAAGAGATGGAGAGGATATTAAAATCCTTCCTATGGACTGGCAAGCATGAGAATTACAAGGGAGCAAATGCCAAAAGGAGTGAGATTGTGATGCCAAAAAACAAGAGGGTTTGGGCATTCTTTCGATCACTCAAATGCAAAGGGTACTACTCATGAAGAGAATATGGAGATTATTTATGGATAAAGAAGCATTATAGGTCAAGTGGGTGCAAAGTTACCGACTTAATGGGCAAAGTTTTTGGCAACTTCAAGCGAGGTATAAACATTCCTGGCTTTTTAAAAGTTTGTTGATGTTCCGAGACACGATTTATCCTGTGATTAAAAATAGGGTCGAGAATGGCGAGGCAATTTGTTTTTGATTTGATAATTGGAATGAATTCAGCCCCTTATGGTCGCGACCTGATTTATTAGCTTTTAGGAACTGAATACCTAAGGAAGCTACGATGGTATGGATATTTCAGGAGAGAGCATGTTTGAGTACATGTAGATTTGGCCATGTACTTGAACATTACGTGAATAGTGTGCAACTTAGAAACCAGACAGATAGGATGATTTGGGTGGCAAGTAGTAGCGGGGAATTTTTGACCAAATTAGACCATAGTATCGGGAGATTGCAGGAAGCTGTACCATGCGCTGATTTGGTATAGAAACAGGTAATAAGCCCCAAATCTGCTGTTTTTGTGTGGTTAACTATTAAAACTAGATTGCGAGCTAAGGACCGTTGGTTTGGAAGCTATGACCCCATTTGTGTTTTGTCTAAGCATGACACTGAGAGCAGAAATCATTTGTTTTTTAATGTGCCTATACTAAAGTGGTGTGGAGTAGAATTTTGCATATGATAGGGGTCCCTTTTGTCTCTTTATGATTGGAATGAGGTGTTGAATGATGTTATGTGGTATTCCAGACCTAGGATGCATGACGGTCTTCTCATCTGGACATCGTTCCAGATGGTTCTATATCACATTTGGAGGGAGTAGAATCAACGTTTATATAAGGAAGTGGAACAACCTAAGTATGAGCTCACTGCTACTATTGTTAATTTGATTAGGGAGTTAATCATAGCCAAAGAGATGCCAGAAGCCATTAGACAGGAACTTAGAGCGAATTGGTTAATCTAGCTGGGTTAATGATGTTATTGGTTGTTTGTTATTAGTCGGTGAGGCGTGGTTATAGTTTTTTGTAATTATTTATTTATTTATTTATTTATTATTATTATTATTATTATTATTATTATTATTATTATTATTATTATTATTATGATCATCTTACTATTTCACTAGTCTTTTTCTATACATATATTCCAAGCTCTATTTCCTTCTCAGGACGTGAAAGGTTAGTTCTTCAGGTCAGAGCGAGGGTCTCGGAGTAGGAAGAATGGCTTGTAATGACCCATCTCGAATTTGGGGTAGCGGTTCGGGGCATTCAATACGAAAGAATAAAAAAGGTGGCGATGTATTGTGTATAGGCTCTTGGAACATTGGGTCCCTCACGAGAAAGTCTTTAGAATTAGTCGAGCTTTTAGACAAGTATAGGATACAAATAGCGTGCATCCAGGAGACTAGGTGGTCGGGAGCTAAAGCAAAGGAGATTAGGGGTTCAAACTATGGTCCTCTGGTATTACGCGGAAGCAGAATGGGTTAGGTATCCTAGTGGTACAGGAACTGGTAAATCAAGTAGTAGGGATCACAATGGTCAATGATAGGATTATGGTGGCAAAAATTGTTATTAACTCGGAGGTCCTCAATGTAGTATGTGCTTACGCCCCACAAGCTGGGTTAGAAGAACAACATAAGCGTGAATTCTGGACAGCGCTGGATGGTGTCCTTCTCCAAATACCTGATGTTGAACATGTTATTGTAGGAGGTGATTTTAATGGGCATATAGGGGCTGCTTCAGATGGTTATATAGGAACCCATGGGGGTTTTGGATACGGCACTAGAAATGACAGTGGAAATGCCTTATTAGACATGGCCGTGGCATTTGAGCTGGTGATTGATAATTCCTTTTTCAAGAAAAATGAGACGCACTTAGTTACTTTTAAGATTAGCACGTCCAAGACACAGATTGATTACTTTCTTGTCAGGAAGAGAGACCGAACATGGTACAAGGATTGTAAAGTGCTTCCAGCTGCATGCCTATCAACCGTACATAAATTGTTGGTTGTGGATATAGGAATTAAAAGATGGAGATCACATCAATTTACACAGCGTATTCTCAGAATTAGATGGTGGAATCTTAAAGGGAAAATTGTGGAACGATTTAAGACTCTAATATGGTATAGAGCCGTATGGTCCTTGACAAGGGACGCTAACCCGATGTGGGAGGGAGTAGCCTCCATAGTAAGAAAATCTGCTACGAAACTCTTAGGCGTCTCGAAAGGACAGAGGGGTGGACGGACAAAATCACGGTGGTGGTCGGAAGAGGTCTAGGGGGCGGTAAAGGCGAAAAAGAGAGTGTATAAAGATCTCGTTGCAAGTACATCAAGTGTAGAGCGGGAAAATCAGAGAGCACGGTACCGCCTAGCAAAGCAAAAGGCAAGGAAGACAATTGCCCTGCCAAAAGGGGAAGCATATGAGAGTATGTATAGGGACTTGGACACGTACAAGGGAGCTCAAAGAATTTTCAAGTTGGCACGAGATATGGCACGTCGGACGAGAGATTTTAATAAAGTCTTCTGTATTTGTGATGAAGCAGGTCAGGTTCTCACGGGGGCACAGGACATCCAGAGTAGGTGGCGGAGGTACTTCTATGACTTGTATAACGAAGGCATCTTAGTCCCCATAGAGCTAGATGACCCCAACATATCGGGGCTTTCTCCCAACTGCTCTGAATGTGCTCGAGTCACAAAGGGAGAGCTTCTAAAGATATTGAGATCCCTATAGAGGTATGGAAGCATTTGGGACCTATGGGTATTAACTGGTTAGTCTAGCTATTTAATGTGATCCTCGACTCAGCCAAAATGCCGGATGAATGGAGACTGAGTAGGTTAATCCCAGTGTACAAGGCCAAAGGGGACATCCAACTTTGCCACAACTATAGAGGCATCAAATTGATAAGTCATACTATGAAACTGTGGGAGAAGGTAATTGAAAAGAGAGTCCGGAAAGCTGCTTCTATCTCAGCCAATCAATTTGGATTTATGCCTGGTAGGTCCACGACAGAAGCAATTCATTTACTCCGTAGGCTAATGGAATGCTACAGGGAATGACGACGAGATTTACATATGATCTTTATTGATTTGGAGAAGGCATATGATAGGGTTCCTAGGGAAATCTTATGGAGGTGTTTGGAAGCAAAGGGAATTCCTATGACCTATATCCGCATTATTAGAGATATGTATGAAGGTGCATTGACTAGCGTAAGAACGATAGGGGCGACACGAAAGCGCTTCCTATTGGTATTGGCCTACACTAAGGCTCCACATTAAGCCCAGTTCTATTTCCTTTGGTGCTAGATGAGCTTACCAAACATATTCAAGGAGAGGTACCTTGGTGTATGTTATTTGCTGACGATATTGTCCTGGTAGGTGAGACCCAGGCAGGGGTCCATTCCAAGTGAGAATGTTGGAGAGAAGCCTTAGAATTGAAAGGTTTTAGAATGAACAGGACTAAGACGAAGTATTCAGAATGTGACTTTTCGGGAACCTAAACAGCCCACGAAGCGGTGGTAGCTATTGGGCTCGATGTCATACCACAGAATCAGAGTTTTAAATACCTCGGGTCCATCATCCAGAGTGATGGTAATATCGATGAGGATATATTCCATCGTATCAGATCTGGGTGGGGCAAATGGCGAAGCGCCTCAGGGGTTTTATGTGATAAAAAGATTCCTTTAAAACTTAAAGGTAAGTTTTACAGAATGGTGATTAGGCCTACCATGTTATATGGGGCAGAATGTTGGCCCGTCAAATGTCGACATACAAGACAATTTTTGGTAGTAGAGATGCGTATGCTCCGTTGGATATGTGACATTACTATATGAGATAAGGTATGTAATCAGGTAGTGAGAGACAGACTACAGGTGGCCAGTATCGCCGACAAGTTGCGAGAGACTAGGCTTAGATGGTTTGGGCATGTGAGCAGAAAATCACTGATGCTCTGGTAAGACGATGTGAACAAATAATCCTTAGTGGCTACAGGAGGAGAAGAGGTAGGCCATACAAGAACTGGAGGGAAGTGGTCAAGAAAGATATGACAGAGTTAGCTCTAACTACGGAAGCGGCCAGAAATAGAAAATTTTGGCAGAATAGGATAAAGGTGAGAGAAACCTTTTAAAGTCCACTAAGGTAATCGAGAAAGTTTATTAGGAGTTGTTTATGGTAACACTCGAACATCGTTTCTACAACGTAAATAGCCTTAAATGCCTTTTCTAGTTACGAGTCGTAATCCAGTCGTTCTGTCATACTTCTGGTCTTTTCAACACAAGTGTAGGGGAAAGGCCTGGAAAGGATGTCGGAAACCATAGCATAACCATACTCAAAGGGTTGCAGCACAAGTAATCCTAGTACAACTAGAGCAGAGTAGAGACGTTTTTGTTACAACCTATCGACACAGGTACATGGGAAAGATCCAACAAGGATGACGTACACTGTAGGATGGTCATACACACAAGGTTGCACCACTAGAACTCCTCCCACATAGAGACAAGCAGAGCCGACCTGTTGCAGCCTATCAGGTATTTAGCAGAGCTAGGCTCCATATCAGGTATATCCTTTGTTCCTATTTCCTTTCCTATTTTTCTTATTTATTTGTTTATATCCGGATTTAATTACATGTCATAAAGTATTTGTTTGCACCTCTTTTATCCCTTCTTTTTAACTTATCCAATTTTCCCTTTTTACCCTTGTTAGCCTGCATCACTTTTTCATTATTGCATTTGCATGTGGGTCTACCGGAAACAACCTCTCTATTATGTAGGGGTAAGGCTGAGTATTATCAGACCTCCCCAAACCCTGCTTTATTGCGAGATTTCAAACTGGGCGATGATGATGATGATGTAGCTATGATAATGTTGTTATAATTATTCCCTACAAACAAATGAATTTAATTTCAATTTTGTAATTTTATTATAACGATTAATTATAATGTAAATGTAAAAAAGTTAATATCTAAGTACAATTTATTTCAAATATTATATTTACGTGTTTAAAAACTTATTGCAATTCATTTTAATATGAAAATTTAAAATACGTATATTAATTTTATAATATAATATTTTCAAACTTTTAATGTTTTTATGAATTATGTATGGAACTCTTAAATGATGTTGTTGTTGAAAATTATATACTTTAATTAATAATTATACATGTAACTTTTAGTTATTGTTGAGTTTTTTACTTCTATAAATATTATTGTCTTTTCATATTATATCTATTATTAAATAATCATTGTAAAATTTTATATTTTTATTACACATATTAAAAGAAATTAATATCATGATTACTCTTAACACATTTAAACTTTTTTATTTTATATTTCATATTAACACAATACATACATTATGCATAATGTATTTAAATAAATCTTAAAATAAATCAATCACTTTATTAATCCTAATGTATCAATTACAGAAGAATATAAAAGTAATTGAGTTATAAAAACATATACGTATAGTATATTATATTGAAAATACCTATTATTTTATTATAACTAGAATACTTTTATAAATACTTTTAATATGTTTTTATAAATTATTACTTTTATTAAAATTTACTATAATTATTTTTATATTATTAGAAAGTGAATTTGTAAGATATTATCGAGTTGAACGAGCTAATTCTTCAACTCGTAAAAGTTATGAGTTAAGGCATCCAATGGTAGTCAATGTTTTATTAGTACTGTGGAAAAGTTATGAGGCCATTGTTGTCAATTTGTCTCTTATTAGATCATATCTGCCTCTACTACGCAAACACACTCTCATACAAACATGTTAATAAATAAATAAACTTTAATAAAGAAATTTTATTAAAAATGCTATATGTAGCATTCTATGCTTTAGAAAATTTACTAAGGAGTAAAGACTCCAAAAAAATTAAATTAATGCATATTAAAAATAAAATTATAAACAATTAGAAGATTAAAATTAAATTGTTATAAACAATTAGAAGATTAAGATTAATAATTTAATTTTAATTAATTGAAGTTACATTAACACTAATATGTTAAAAAAATACAAAGTTGAATTAATTAATTTGAATTTAATAATAACCTTCCATTGAAACATGTGATTACATAAATAATTAATTAATTAGGAATTTTAATTCAATTGATTAGGAATTTGTAGGAAAATTCATTAAGTTAATTATAATTTGGAATTTCAATTTAATTAATTACGAATTTTATTTTTCCTTAAATAATTTATTAATTATTATAGGAGAGAATTGATAAAACCAAATTCATTAACTATAGAAAATTTTGTTGTACACAAATGATTATCTAAATCATTTTACAATAAATGATACAATTTACAAAATAAAGATAATATCATGCCAAAAAGATGATGTTTGGACATTGATACTGAAGAATGGAGACTGAGAGAGCATCTAATTGTATTTGGTGCTAGGATCGTCAATAGTTTGGATCAAACTATTTGCATGTACAAATATTATATTTAGTAGTGTAATATTAAAATAAAAAGAATATTTAGTAATGTAATATTAAAATTAAAAGAAATCATCATCATATATTTGATCAAAATAACATTCAATTGGTCAATTAATTTCACTAGTCACCTCCGCATTAATACCTGTGGCTGTAGGAAAATTAAAAATAAAATATTAGGTAAGATAATATAAAACAGATAAAATTAATATATTAAAAAGAAAAGAATTTACGATCAATATCTTCATTATTTAACCAATTTTGAGCACACATAAGCGCTTCCACAGTGCAATGATGAAGCCAAGCACGATAAGGAATAATAACCCATCCACTAGTACTAAGTGCATACTCTGAAGCAACGATGGATGATAAAATAGCTAACAAGTCTCATGCAATGACTTGTAAGGTCGGATAATTAATTCTAGACTTCTTCCACCAGGACAATATATTGCAATGCTCACCTTCATTTTCAGGAATACAATCTTTGAAAAAAATATTTTTTAAGACAAGAGGACTTCACGATTATTAATTTTGGCGACAATCAAATAATAATAATATTAGAAATAAATGAACTATTTTGATGAGTGTGTTAAATGTGTAAAAGAAGCGCAAAACACAGAAGAAGTGGAACACAGAAGAAGCGGAGAACACAGAAGAAGCGGAGAACACAGAAGAAAGGAAAAACACAGAAGAAGTGGAGAACACAGAAGAAAGAAAAACATAGAAGAAGCAAAACATAGAAGAAGCACAAAACACAGAAGAGGTGAAAACACAGAAGAAGCAGAAGATACAGAAAACGTGAAAACACAGAAGAAGCAGAAGATACAGAAGACGTGAAAACACAGAAGAAGCAGAAGATACTGAAAAAGTGAAAACACAAAAGAGGAAAATACAGACGATACAAAGAAGAAGATACGCTAGTACGTCGGATAGTTAGTTAGTTATAGTTAGTTACAGAACTCAACTAAATAACGATTCTACAAGATTCAAGAAGCAGTTATCAAGTATCAAGAAGCAGTTGGAGACTTAGGCTATAAATACTAGTCGTAGTCGAAGATTGAACAACTTTTCGAAAACATTTTAACTTTACAACTTTTGAGCTTTCAAGTGTATACTTACGAAAAGAAAAA
>JAOTAY010000005.1:33995332-34012782 GCA_025629805.1 Erythroxylum baracoense
TTCATATGTCTAAGTTTCCATTGCCATTGGACAACAAATTTTACTACTGGATGACCCCTAACTGTCTCTTGACAATTACTTATTTTATTATTTAAATGTATGTAATGCCATGTGGAGTTCTATAGTGATCGCACGTAGCGCTCCCTTATTTTAAGATATGTATCGGAATGATCTACGGGCGTCCCGGTGCGTACCCTAGGGTAATGGGATGTTACAAGTCAAGTGTCAACTAGTTGATAAATGGGACTAAAAGCAAGAGTTAGTTTGACAACGATATATTTGGAAGGAGGAACATCACCAAAACAATTTTCATAATAAGCTCAGATGGATCCATAATTAGTGATCAACTACAAATGAAATCATTGGCTTTCAACTCCTTCAAAGTGACAATAGGTGACAATTGTTCTTTCCTCATAAATGATATAATAAGCTTTATATTTCGAGTCATTGTAGGAAATCTAGCATAATCCCTTATGATGCAATTCTCTAATGAAAAGATCCATAAGGCTTTATTTAGCCTGGGACCAAATAAATTTTTGTTGGAAAAATTGCTTGAGGCTTGTGCTCTAAGCTTGCACACAATTGAAACATATGCTAACTGTTTCATATTCACTTTTAACTTCAAAGTTTAGATTACCTCACTATTTCATGTTCATTTTCTAACATAAAATTCTAACTTAGCCTTTTCAAAGTTACTAAAACAATTTTGCACCTTTGGAAAATAATAGTATATTCATTTCACTTTAATTTGTTGTAAATATATATAAAATGTTACATTTAATTTTGTTTAGCCATTTAATTATATAGTATATTACAATTGTATCAATAATAAATATTACGTGTGATATTGTTTTAATTGATATAAAAAGCCATCCGTTAAATCTAGATTATACGAAGACAAACACCTTTAATTATTATTCTGCATCCTAATAACAAAACAATTTAAAATTTGCAAGTATATCACTAATTTATCATTTATATTATTAGCGTAATTATAAGACTATTTGGTAAATTCAATTCCTTTTTATTGTCAAATATCAGTTAAAAGTAGTAACCCAAAATCAACCTCTTAGGACAATTTTGTTTCATTTCTGTTTTTCTATTGTAATTTTTAATTTTAATTTTTGTTTTGTATTTTTATTTCAAATTAAAAAATATTTGATTGTTGATGTCAATGAAAGTATATTTTTATTACTGATGATAATTACATATTAGATAAAACTTAAAGATAAATTTTTTTAAATTAATTAATTAACTAATTTTAATCTCTTATATAATATTTTAACTAAATTATCAATAAAAACTATTTTATTTTATTAAAATAAATAATCTAAAATTTAATATTTATTTCAAATATATTTAAACTATCAAATCATTTATATTTAAAATTTATACATTTTGACAATTTAAATTTAACTATATTTATTAATAATTATTAAATTTAATTTAATTAGTTAGTAAACAAAATTAAATTTTATATTTTATTAATAATTAATTTTAATTAAATAAATATATGCTATTAAATTAAATTATTAATAATGCTTTTTAATAATTAATATATTAAATAATTAAATGATATATATTTAATTAATAGTAAATCATATTATGAAAAAACAGAATACAGAAACTATTTTCTGATGTTTTTATAAATTTAAAAAACTTGATGAAAATAAAATTAAAAGCAGAAATTAAAAATTCAAACAAACAAAAATTTCCACATTTAACCGCTTCACCTAACAAACCTAAAAGCATGTATAATTTAAAGGGTTGTATCGACCATCTTTTGATTCATTCCAATTTCATCACTGTCAGATCACGGTTCGAGTAAAAGCCTCCATTTAGAACGGCCCCATTTAGAAAATCAGCAAGCAATTACAAGAGCAACCAAATTACAATTCTTGATCATAAAAGCCATGATATATTTCAGGTCTAGAGTAAAAAATCAGCAAGCAATTACAAGAGCAACCAAATTACGATTCTTGATCATAAAAGCCATGATATATATTTCAGGTCTAGAGTAAAATACAAGCAGGAGTAAAATGGTTTGGAAAAAGCGGTTTTACATCCTACTTGGTCGCTTGGGCAATGATATTACTTATTGAGCTCGCTTGCTCTTTTGCTGTCTCCACTAATGAATCCTGCAGGTCAACAAACAATATCCTCACACAACCTAGGAAAGCACAGAATTGAACCCATTGTTGAGAAAAAAACCATACCTGTGCAGCTATTAGCCTGGCAACTGTTTTCTTGCTCGACTCCTGAAGTTCACCAGCTATCAAAAGTTCATCCAATATGTAGTACGCCTTCCACATTAAAGCAGTAATCAACAAAGTTGAACGCTTTTAGTATCGATACATGTGTAATCCACAACAACTTGCTTCAATTGTTGAGATAAATGGTATATAAAAATCTTACTAGTATATGAACAAATCAATCTTTAGGAAACATTTGGACACAATTTTAGGAGAGCAAATCTATATATACTGCAAAATAAGACAAATACCTTATGGAAGTTGAAGATCAAATCTAATTCACAAACCTGGAAGCAGAACCAAAGGACAAGAATATCAATCTTCAGAAAGAAGCAAATAAAACCCAAGTTATCGTTGTCTTTAGAAGGTTGAAAGTTGATAAATTTTTGTTACTAATGCCAAGCATAATGCTCAGTAAAATTAGCAGGAAGTCTGTGGTTAATCAATCAATGAAAAAAAAAACAGGGCATGCTTAAAATTCAGTGACCATGGGACAAACTTCTTTATGGTGTTAAAGAGTCACTAATTTTCAGGAACATAGAAATAAAAAACGATACGCCAAAAATACTTATACTATCATTGGAAGTTTTTAAAAAGACGGGAGTGCAGCATTTTATCATACACTGGTTGATGAACACAATTCTCTCTAAAATATCAAAATGTCCAAATATTTGAAACAACAGCCAACTGTCTAAATTAGCCAATAAAGCATCATTTCTAAGAATAATTTTTAGATTCCAACATCTCATATAATAGCAAATAGTGAAAACTACTAGGAAATCAACAGCAAAAACAAAACAAGCGTTCATCTAGAATGCTATGAATTTACTCACACTGCCAAAATATCGGTCCAGAATCTCAACATAGTGATGAATTATCTCGAGAACTTCTAGTTCATTGTCGTCCTGATCAATGCACATGCAGAAGTAAAGACTGGCATATCTGCATAATACACATGTTGAATAGATGATCAAATTTACATACGCATCAAATTCTACATTAAGGTTGAACATGGCTCATTATTTTTTCCACCTTTTATAGACAACTTTCAATCCTCTCCATTCAACAAAATTACAAAGCTTGGGTCCTCGAGTCAGAATTACTCCACTGAGCTCCCGAATAACCTGGTCAAAATAGTGTTACATGCACCAAATAGGCATATTATTAAGTGAAACATCAGTACAATTCCAGATCATAGTCAAACAAGAGGAAGAAAATCTGATGCAATAATATGGTGAAACTCTACTGGCATAGGATATGAAGGAAGACAAACTATGTGCCAATAGCAACAAGAATGGGAAGCAATCATTCACTGTAAGGTGTACCAGCAAGGCAAACAATCTATAAACTGCTGAATAACAAAAAAAAAATTAAGCAGAATAAAGATCTGCAGTAAGAGAAGTTGGGAGCTCTACCTTACTTCTTTCTTTCTGGGAATAAGGTGAGTACCATTTCGTTAACCTCACTTTTCCTTGTCGACTAATAAGAAGCACAAAGTGAATCTGAAAAATGCAAGCATGTAAACACTTATAAAACCTCCACATCAGAAAACACATATAAGCTGGAAATTTAACAGGTAATTATTACAAATCGCAAGGATTTAGCAATCATCATCATCAACATGCAGTTGCAGTCCCGCTGAGGCGCGGGCTCTGAGAAAGGATATAGCGATCAGTTAATCTTAAATTTTATTCATCAAGCAAAATCCTTTTGATGTGAATGCCAGATCTATCCAAACACTAAATATTTTAATATTTAAGACAAACCCATAAAAAAGCTAATAGATGTAAATCAATAATTGCTAACAAAATGATCATGAAGATGGAAACAAACAAATGGATTCAGATCGAAGTGGGAATTTAGTAAATCAAACAAAAGAAAAAGAAAGATCGAAGAAAATTATTAAACGTAACCATTATAAGTGAGACCAGAAGAGATGAAGAGCTGAATCCAAATTCACCCAACTGAACCTCCCAAGCTTGACTGTGTAAATTGTAATACCAGAAAAGGCTGCTTTGTTCTTCTTAGTTAAGGCTTGAGCTACCGATAGAGACGTTGAAATGAGAAAACAAGCACATGTGACCTTAGGCCAGGCTTGTTCAGATGTTCATCGACAACTAAAGCCCAGCTCATTCTTAATTGCTATTATCCATCCAAGCCCAATCTTTGAAGAAATTTTGTCGAGGACTTTGGAAAGAAAAGAGTAATCTAATCAATTGTTATTAATTTGGTAAGACTTGCGTAAAATCTTTTCATTGGTGGTGGTCAGCAGAAGTTAGAACTTTAAACTTTCTTAGACGATGGTCAGCAGAAGCTCGTGACTGACTGCGTCACTACCATAAGTACTCTTATCAACTTTTAAGATTATCCCAGAAAAGCTTAACATGTTGCCTTTGCCATCAACCAAATTTCAGGTGGCAATGTCATCCCAACTCTTCAACCATTCTTCTACTTCTTCCTCGACCTTTTTTACCTCTAAAAATTATGTTCCCAATAACAGAACAAGTTTTAACAATTATCTTCCACTGCCACGAGCTGTCTCCGTAACTTCAACTTGTTCATGGGTTAGACGGAAGGCCAAGGTACATGCTTATAGTCCCCAAGATTCTAGGGAAGAAGTACGAGAAGAGGAACAAGAGCAAGAAGAAGAGTATCAAGTACTGACAGCCGTGAGAAGCAAGTTCAACGACATTATAATCGTCGACACCGCTAAAGCCAGGATGTTGCTTTTAGATTCTACTAGTATGCTCCCCACTTTATTACCCTTTGGCGTATTCTTCTTCTTCTTCTTCTTCTTCTTCCTGCTTTTCAATTTAATGACGCAGTGATTGTGAGTTTTATGTTCGGAAGAGGGGGAAAAAATTGTACCTTTATTTTTGTTTAGTATAGCTAATGGCTTGTGCATTCAGATAATGTTCACAGCATCCTTAATAAAGAGGGGGAGCGATGGACTGGATCATATTGGGTATGTAGTTGTTATGAAGAAGCTTCTGTCATGTCCTTGTCCTTTCTTCTTCTTCCTCTCTTTTCTATGATCATCGTTTGTAAATTATTTTTTACCTTGATTGTTGATCATAAACTTAACTCATTTCTATTTGATGATTATTTCCTCTTTTCTTTATTTGAGCATTTTTATAAACCTCTCTTACGAATGTATATCATCTTGCATATTAAGAGGTAAAAGAACTCTTAAATTGTGTGTCCATTGAATATCTGAAACAAACTGCATCATTATGCAGGATGAGTTTGTTAGTTTGCCAGCTGTTATTCCAGAAGGTCCAATTGCAATCTTTGGCCTGGTAATTTTTCTTCATTTCCGTGGCTGTTTCGTATCAACTGCCCAGTTGGTATCTTGCCGGCTCGTGTTTGAAAGTGAATATCTTGATCATTTAGGGTGGTGGTACTGCTGCTCACCTGATGCTTGATGCATGGCCTTCATTAGAGATTGAAGGTTGGGAGATTGATGAAATTGTAAGGGAGATTACCTTTCTTTAATAGATTATTGATGAAATTGTAAGGGCGATTACCTTTCTTTAATATATTATTCTACTACCTATTCAAGAATCCATTTCTTTTCCTATATATTGCAGCCTTTCCCTTGGTAAATGGAACTATCATTTTCTTTCAATCTGTTGCATTTTGATTTGGTCCATTTCAACTATTGTTCATCATTATTCACTTCAGAATTGGTGGTTTTTGCAGCCTGTGAGGAACCTGTAATTTCGATGTTGAAACTGTTAAGATATTATTCTTCAGTCTTTAATATGAAAGTTGGGGAAATTCTCTATCAAGCAAACATTAAGGTTTAGGTGTACTCAAAGGCAGTAGTGGTAAGATATTTCTCCACTGCAGTGTTGGAAATCCCATAAAGAAACTTAGGATATATGTTTTGTTAGATAAAAACCATCAATTGAGAAGTACTACCATTGAACTTCATGGATTAGTCTGATGGGCTGAAGATAATGCTCTGTATGAGAAATCTTTTAGCAGATATGCTACACAGAATAGTTATGACACCCAAATTTCCCTTTAGTGTTGGAAATTTTCTCTCATAATATTGGCTTTTTCTGTGTAACCATCAGAACTTAGTTACTGCAAACTATTTATCTTCTTGTTTTGCTCATGTTGTCCACGTGAATATATTCTCGTGAAAATTCAAAATTTCTTAAATCTGTGAGAGAAAACTACTGCTTGCTTCTCCGCCAAAGCAGAGATTTCCTCCTTACTGGATTTTTGTTCATTTTAGTTAATTGATAAGGCTAGAGAATTCTTTGGGCTATCTGATCTTGAGAATCATACTCAAAGCGGTGGCATACTGAATATTCGAATTGGTGATGCCCTTTCTTCCACAGGAACTGATTGTAAAAGATATGCTGGTGAGTGTTCTTTATGATTTCATAATTCAAGAATGAATTCTTTCTCCATTTACCTGACTCTTATTAGAGCTAGTACACTCCTTGTCTAGCAAACAACTCTTTGGGTTTCATTAAGGTCAGTGAAGCAAAAAATCCTCACGTTGCAGATGGATACTCTAATTTCAGATTGAGCACACTTTGACATCTTCTCTTTTTTTTTGTCTAGAGTTACCCTAGTTAGCCCTATATAGACTGGCATTAAATTAATTGTTTCTAATTTATTTACTTTTATCACTTTCCTTGCTCAAGCTTTTGCTAACATTGAGTAATTATGACTACTCAGGCATTATCATTGATTTGTTCTGCGAGGGAAAGGTTTTGCCACAGTTGGAAGAGGTATACGCCTTATCTGTTATTTAAGTTGCTACTTGCATGATTTGCAGTCCCATCATGTAAATAAGAAAGAAAGCTGTCATTCTGGGTGCATGACTCTCATTCATAAGTTTAGACAAGCATAGTTGATTAACATGTGCACTTTCCCATCTCCAGGATTAAAACATGTAATTCCCACCGTAGTCCTATGCAGGAATTGTGGTGCACAATTTAAAAACAAACATATTATTTGCAATTGCTGAGAAACAAAAATAGGATATCAATGAACTAAACAAAAATCGACAATTAGAGTTTTTAATAGTGGCAGAAAGTTATTTGGATCTTCCGGTGGAAGTTTAGACTCTGAATAAATTGTACAAAGTAGAATCAGAAAGTCTCTTTTACCCAAATGGTTTTCGTACGCAAACGTACACCTTGGGTTCTGGCAATTTGAGAAACAGAGCATTGAGCTTTTTGAAAGATTTGTCATCAAAGCAAACCATCTGGAGAATTAAGGAGATCAAGGCTCGTAGATGATAATGAGTTCACATTTTGATTTTGAAAATTTTCACAAATATGTACGGATAACATTTAGATATAGGTTTTGTTCTTTCCAGAAAGAAAGGTTACATCTACTCCTTTATGCATTGGTAATGTTGTTTTCTTTTGTTATATTCATCCCTTATTTCCTACATTCATTTGACAGGTAGAAACTTGGTTAGAATTGAAAGGTAGATTAGCTCCCAATGGTCGCATCATGGTGAATTGTTCTGGAATCAATGAAGAATCAGATAGTATAGATGCTAGACCCCATTCGAAATCAGTTGATGGCATGTGGGTTGAAAATTCTACCATCAAGGCACTATCTAAAGCATTTCCTGGGCAAGTATGTTGTTCTCTCAATTTTTTGTTAGCCAGCAATGCTTGGGTTTTGTATGGTAGTTGATTTTAATCCATAAAACCAATCCAAGTGCTCTTGTTGATGGATATGAGACGACTCAAATCTCGAAGCCTATAAAGTACAAATGACCATGCAGTTCCATAAATTGTTTTTCCTAGTTATTCACACTAAGCCATTGAGCATTTACTCGTAAGTATCAAATCAAATTCCTTGTAATGGATGGTTGCAACTTCAGACAAATTCTATTGAGATGTTATATGTTCCAAGTGCAAGCATGTGGTTAACTCCTTGAGGTAGCTGTATAATTTACTATGCTTTGCTTATAGGACTTCTTTTCATTTTTCAGAAAGCGTTAAACAGCATATTGTTACAAGGTTATCTAGCATATAAACATTTTTGAAACTTAAAAAGTTATTATGAAGTCATTTCATTGTGGTTGTAAATGCAACTTCTTTATGTAAGTGCAAATTTCATGTGAAACTCGAATCATTGCACATTTAGGTGAGCAAGTCTTGAGCTTATGGGTGCTGAGGCATCTAACAACTGCTTGACAACTATATACAACTTGTTGGAGTAATTTGGATTGAACATGCAAGATTTCTGCTAAGTGTTTGTTTTCTATGCAAGTTCATCAGTTAAATTAAGAACCAAAAAGATGAAGTGGATAGAAATAAGCAACTTTTTCAAACTGAACTGAGGAGGGTTTCATTTTTCTGCCTTTGTTTAACTAACAATACTAAAGTGAAGTAAGCTTACAATTTGAACTTTTACTAGCAGTTGAGCTGGAAAAAAATGTCAGAAAACAAAGGCGCAAACTATCTTGCACTGACAGGGCCTTTGCCAGATTTGACATCATGGTCAAGTGCAGTTCCTGGGCATTTGAGTGAAAATGTTATGCAATGGAGGCCATGTAGCTCTGTTAAGTGACAAATATTATATATTGTTCAACTGGTTAAGCGATCACTAAAAGGTGCGACTCTTGTAATTCAATAATCATCCAGATGATTATTACACGAGATGACCAAGAAAAACATATGGTACAGAACATTGTACTACTGAACTTTATAAGGTTTACTGTTATGCATTATGTTGTCAGGATTATGATTTTACCTTTATCGTACTGCAATCTTGAAAAGTAAGCTAGTGGGAATGGATGATTGTCCTGCCGAGATGTGTATAATGGATCACATTGGAAGATCCTTTCTCATTATTGAACAGTTCTTCAACAAGGGAGAACTTTGAAACAATTGATAAAAGTTGCCCCTTTGTGACCAAAAGGTCACATATTCGAATTACGAAAATAGTTTCTTTGTAAAAATATAAGGATAAAGTTATGTACATCAATGACTCTTTCTAAAACTCCGCAAGGTAGAGAGCTTTATACACTGAATACGAATACGGTGATTTTTTGACTTTCTTCAATCTTGAACTATTACATGTAATTTATGACTAGCTCTATGATGCTATCTGAGTTCGCATTTATGCCACGGATTTTTCTGAGACATTGATTGGCATTGCTCTGCACACATCACATCTTGGCAGCATGGTTGTCTGTTACAAATCCTAGCATAAGCCCTTTTTTTTTTGGTTGCAAATACTTAGTTTTGACGTGATCTATTTTTATTCAAATATTATGCTTTTTCGTGTGATTTTCTTGTCAAAATTAGGTTGTATGTAGATTGCAATAAATATGGGTATAATAATGTATAACACAGCCTACTCTGTTGGTACTTTAAAATGTGCTACAAGAAAGCTGCAATGAGCATTGACTGGAAATTTCCATCTGGTGAGGTTGGAAAAGTTCACTTTCAACTGGTGTTTAACTAACAACAGGCTGTCCTGTTTAAAAAACTAGGATGCAGCTCTGCTTCAAAAAACTACTAAGGCCTACCTATGCTTCAGTCGCTGTACAATAGCTATTCTAAGATGGTAGACAAACTACTAGCAGAATAACTATATCACCAGCAATAAAAAGAGAAAGTAACAAAAGGCATCAGGGAGTTTCAGTAGTTCATTATGCTGCATTTGCTGTATATACCATCTGATGACAGTTTTGCAAGCTTAGTGGCATTTCCATTCGGGTAGAAATTCAGCTTCTGTATGCTTTTATCCACTCCGTTTGGGAACTTGTGAGCTTGCAGGAGAGGCTCCAATTGCCCACACGATGCTGCAATGAGTCCTGCATTTAAGATGAAATGTCATTCATGTAAACGTGAAAATCAACTGAAATCACAATTTCTTAATCAAGCTCAACACTTGTCAAGTCCAGAGCAATAAACAGCAAAGTAATGTTAGGTTATGGACTTATGTTCGTACTTCCGAGGGTCAACCCAGAGACCGCGTGAATACACTGAACAAAGGTGCTCATCTAAGTTTAAAATACAATCAGGAATCTAGAGAGTTACCTGTAAACAAGGGAGAAGGTTTGCCGGGTCTAGATTTGAACTCAGGATGGAATTGAACACCAATATAATAGGGATGATTGGGCAGCTCAACAATCTGCAATTTCAATTTTACGCCAAAAATGCAACTCAGAATCACTTCCAGACTATACAAACTAATTCCAGATCAAAATGCTTTTTAAATAAATATTAAATAGTAAGGATAGTTAATACCTCCATTCGTTGTCCAGTTTCATCTTTGCCTGTAAACGAGAGACCAGCATCCTCCAGATGTGCTACCATGTCTGGATTCACCTGCAAAAGAAACATCGGCCATACTTCTATTAAATGACAAAGACTTGACCTTTTCTTATTTACTTCATGTGTTCTCTGATATAGCTTTGTATTCTTCTTTCTCTAAACATTTTCCTACAAAACTTGTGTAAAATAACTTGTACTCCCATACCTCATATCTATGCCTATGTCTTTCATTGACGAAGCATTTATTGCCGTATCTGACAGAGTACGCAAAAAAAGGTCAGCTAATCTCAGACAAGTCCACAGAGCAGAAACTTTGATAACATTTATTTCTCAGATTAAGGAATTCCGGTTAACTTGTGAACAACTACATCTTAGGCATGTGTTCCCCCAAGATTTATGAAATGACTATGTTAACAGAGTTGTACAAAGTAGCTTATTCACAAACAAATTGATGCCACTTACAATTTTGCAGATTTGGAGTCCATGACTTTAAAATACGTCCTCCTAGAGCCAACACGCATGGTGCCTCCCATATGAGTTTTTGAACCCTGTTGGAAGGCAAAAGTTCGAAATTGAGCACGAAAAAATGAGAGAAAATTAGGTTTCATAGGGTAATCTCAAGCTAGTTAAATGTCAGAACCTCAGGCATGAAAATCACACAAGGATTCTTAGTCTCAGGATCAAATTCCATGCTGTTAGCATCATGCAGACCGAGAACAGAACGGGCAAACTCAATAACCGCAATTTGCATTCCCAGACAAATGCCAAGGAATGGTTTTTTATTCTCTCGCGCATACTTAGCAGCAAAAATTTTCCCTTGCACACCTCTGTCACCAAATCCCCCTGGCACAAGAATGCCGTTGGCATCCTGAAAATTGAAGCTATTAAGAGGGCTGCAAAATGAGGTTGGCATTTCTTAAGAGAGCTTAGAAAGTTTCTTCTACCTTTCACTAATATCAGAAATTAAGCAATAGCGGTACAAACCTTTAACAATTTCCATGCAGCTTTGTAAGCATCAGGATTCTGCAAGAACAGAAAAAAATCGAGATTTTTAAATTTTTCAAGGATCTATCAAGCAAACATTTATGACTTCAAATTAATGACCTTTTTAGCTGTTTCTTCTTCAAGGTCAGTAGCTGCTACCCAATCCACAGCAAGTTTCTTGCGCCGATTAACACATGCATGCAAAAGAGCCTGTGAAGAACAAAAATAATTTTGTAAGCGTCAGTAACAGATATCCCAATTCTCTGGCTACATAAATTACACCACTTCTTGCACAACCTTTCAGACATTCTTGCACAACTTTTCAGACACTTAGACAATGCTATGAAAGTTGATCAAAGCATATAATACAAGCAAGCGGGTCATTCCATACCTCTATAATGATTAGGACGAAGTTTCCAAGGGAAATGGCTTTATAACATAAGAATTGACGAGATAGGAAGACTTTCAGTAGACTTTTTTTTTTTTCCTTCATGTTACAATTATCCATAATGAGGTAATGGAAAAACAAACGGGCGCTAGTATTGGGTACTGTTTATTGCAAGCTCACAGCGTTTTTAACTCTCACTTTTACAGAGTTTCTCTAAAGCATCACTTGTCTTTCTCTTCCTGAGCATGATAGCTACTATCAACGGATAACAATTGCAAAATGTTCAAGCCACTTACAACTGGTTAAGTCCCAATTGAATATTTGTAGTTACTCTAAGAATACAAAATTTTAGTTTTTATATTAAAAATACTAAGAAGCATTTTTATAAAACAAGAATAGCACCAGGCATTTCTGCTAAATTCAGTCATATGAACAGAGAAACTTTTTGACAGAAAAAAAGTTCAAAGTAAATAGGAACATGATGCGGAAAGTACCTTCAGTACAGAAACGTAAGCATCTGTAAGGCCTGTATACTTCCCAACCATGGCAATTCGAACCTATTATGCAAAAATTAATGAAGCCATTCTCAACAAGTGAACAGCGACAATTGGTAAATAGTTGATTCGACATTTTCTCAGGACTTACCTGCTCATCTAACATGTCACACATTTCAGCCCTTCTAGTCCAGTCTCCTAAATTTGGTTCCCTTGCATTTCTGCAAATTAGAAGGCATAATAGTATAGGGGTGTCAGGAAATAGAAGATATCACTGAAGACCATTTGGTCTATGCATCAAAAAAAGGAGAAATAAGGAAGTGTAGTTTCATTGGACAAACCCATTAAGGTTCAGAACCCCCAGAATTGCTTCATGAGCCCTTTGATCCTAAAGGAGGATAGCAAAATAAAATTATAATTCTAAAGTTGGAAGCTGCAGCACACGTTAAAAACATTCTCAAAGCTTGAATAGAAGTACTTACTCTTAAAAGTAAAGGAATATGCCAGATGTTGGGAACATCATAGAGTGTGACTATGTTCTCTTCCTGGATATGCTAATTTGGACTCAGTAATTTGGGCATAGTTTCTGAAGTGATATGTGAGAAAAATTCATATTCTCGTCAACATACCTGTACATGGCAAAACTGAGAGAGTTTCTGCTTTACATTCTCATCAAGTGCCTGCAAGACATTTTCAACCTTATAACACAAATGAAGCCAACTAAAATGTGGTTTGTGTGTCATCTCAGTGAGACTGTTGAAGACAGAGATAGGAAGCAACCGCTGTGCTGCGACATGCTAGGATATTTGGTGTCAATCCTAGACCTCGTAATCCTCGAACACTGTGCTGAGTTGGTTTTGTTTTCTGCAGAAAAATAGCATTTCAGAAGCTTCAGTGGACGTATTTATCCATACAGTTATGATAATATTGAGAAGTCGTCAGGAAATTCACCTGTTCACCGACGACATTTAAAACAGGCACAAGACTGACATGAATTAAGCAAAAGTTACCAGCACCTAAATAAAAAATAGTTATTAGAACAACTTGGTGGCATTGGAAGGCTAGAGGCAAACATATAAACTGTGTCACAACAACGTTCTTACCCACACGGTATGAGAACTGTCCTAAAGCCTCGATGAATGGCATGGATTCAATGTCCCCTAAACGCAGAAAAGTTGCATATGAGTTGTGATTGAAAGAAAAACATGGGGAAAGCTGAATATAAATTAAGTACCTATGGTTCCACCCAATTCAATGACGCAAACATCTGCAGGACCGGGCATTCCATCTACTGGTATCACTGCCACACGTTCAATCCACTCTTGAATGGCATCCGTGATGTGAGGGACAACCTAGAATTTGCAAGAATACACGAGTACTACATAAACATGTAAAGACAAGGTAAGCAGCAACCAATTTTAGTGATGAGTTCAGAAACAAAATGAAACCTGCACAGTTCTCCCCAAATAATCTCCCCTTCTTTCTTTATTAATAACAGCCTAACAATTAACGACAAAAGGACTGATTAATAAGGTATCAAATTTATGAAACAATGAGAACTTAACTCGTTTAAGAAACTTGCCTGGTAAATCTTTCCGGTAGTAATGTTGTTATCACGCGTCAGTTTGATATCTAGAAATCTCTCATAATTTCCAAGGTCCAGATCCACCTTCAAACATCAAATAAACAAGTTAGCTTCTAAAATTTGGATACTTTTTCTTTCCTTTTGGTTTATGTTCATAAAATCACTTCCCCATTGATATTAAGTTATACTGTGAATGTCCGATGAGTATCAACTGGATATCAACCTTTTCATACTTGTTGATTAATTTTCAGATTTAACCAAAATAATCAGCCCCAAAGTATCATCAGATCGATTAGAAGCTGACAGAGTTCAAAACTGAATATCACAATCAGAAGGAAATGAAAGGTAGAAAATTTTGAGATACTGAGATTACAAATGCTAAGCAAAAGCATAGAAAGCTCGTATACCCTTCTACAAAACTTGCCCCCTTAAGCTTTTAGAAATTGGTTTAGTTCATAAAAGAAGCTTTCTACTTAGATGCGTACCTCACCACCATCATCTAAAACAAACACTTCTCCATGCTCGAAAGGTGACATTGTCCCAGCATCGGTGTTCAGGTAAGGATCTGAATTGTTATTATTTCCCAACAAACAAAAAACCCAAAAAGAACAAAAAAGGGAAAGAAGGGGTTAAAGATTGACAAACAGTGAGCGAAAACAACCCAAATCATGAAAAGTTTGAAAAGAAATCAATGTGAACACAAGACAGGCAAAGGAAAAAAGAGAAGAAAAGGGACGGATACTTCTTGAAGTTGGATCAACATGGAGAACTAAAAAAAGACAAAAAGTAAAGCCAAGAAGAACCTTATCCTGATAAGCTAAAAACAGAACAACTGAAAATTACATGAAAGAGAACATATTCTCTTATTTTCCTCTGCGACCCAAAGTTAAATGAACAAAAGTAAAAAAAAAAAAAACACGATAATGCCTCCTTTTCGTTTTCCTTTCTGGGTTTTCGGGAAACAGATAGAAAGAGAGTTGTGAGATGAAACTGATCTCCCAAAAGGACAGCTCTTTTTCTCACTTTCAACTGCACGGAAAAGATTTGCAAGGGAAAAGAAGGTTCGAAGGAAAAAACAACGCTAGCCAAACAGTAAAATTAAAACAATGCATATTCACTCAAAACTAATTTAAGAAGCAGTGAAGAAAATTTTTGAAGGGACAAGAAGAAGAGAGAGAGGGAGAGACCTATTTTGATGGAAGTAACACGAAGTCCGCAGGCCTTAAGAAGCAAACCAATGCTACTAGCAGTCACCCCTTTGCCCAGTCCACTTACCACACCTCCAGTGACCAACACGTACTTCATTTTCTTCATTTCTCCCACTTTCTTACTTGTTCTTCCTCTCTGATCTCTTTTCTTCCCACAAAAATTTAAAAAAAAAAAGAGATTACCATTGGACAAAAAGAACATAAAAGAGACAAACACAACTGGGTTCTCATTGCTTTTTAAGTTATCTAATCACCAGAACACAGTGTTAATGCCCCTTCATTTCATGGTTTCTTGTTTTATTGGGTTCATTAACACCATAATCAAGACAAAACAGCAGTAGCACTAGTACTTGAAGTGGTACTAAGAATAGATATGGAAACCTTGGACTGAAGAAGAAGAAGAAGAAGAAGAGCCGATTATCTGTAGACTTGTTCCCTTGGTTTAAAGAAGAAAGAAGCAGTTTTGGAACCTCGCTGATAATCGGTATATATATATATATATATCCAACCGTGTAGAGAAAAGCAAAATGGAGACAAAGCAGTCCACCAAGTTGAACTTGATGGTCAAGTTCTCAACTTGGTCTAGAAGTAACAGTCAAATCTTGCGTTTAGTTTGGTTTAGGGAAGTGGATGAAGAAGATAAATAATTAAGACAGGAAATGGTATGCTGAAAACCAGAAAGCAAATGTTTGATGTTGAACTGGAAATATTGGCTTGGCAACGGCACCCTTTTTATAGTGGCGAAAAGGAGACGATATGGTTTCTTTCATTGTTCCTGTTATTTCTTCCCCTTCCCTTCCCTCTCATTTTCATTTTACATTTGTTTAAGCCAAAAGTGAAAAGCCGATAAATCACACAGATCAATTTATTCTTTTCTTTTCTTTTTCTAAGATAAGAGGAGAGTAACAATTAGTTGACTTCAGCCTGCAGGGGAACGGAACGGGATTAGATTATATGTTATCTTTATTTTGTGTCCTATGACTATTTATCAATCTAATTTTTGTTAGTCCTATTTATTAAATAAATAAATGTTGTAGCAACAGGTGATCTGCAAGAACCAGCATAATTTGAAATTCGATTTCAAGGTGAGTTACTTACTGTTAGACCAAATAAAAACGTACTTTATATGCAAAAGAGGTTACATTATTAAATTACATTTAACTTATTAGTAAAATTGTTAAAAAACTAAAAATAAAGACAGGTATTTTATTTTCGTTTAAAAAAATAATATCCAAGGTTAGGTTTACTAATTTTATATCAATGAAAGGCAGGATAGTGATTGCCCCTCTGCCAATTAGAATCTAGCAATGATGTCAGAGGTTAAGCTATAATCAACAACAATTAAGGCCGGAGACGATTTCACTGCCACCGTCTCCGCTCTCCAGGGCAGCCGCTGCAAAAAGATTGATTACTTCATTAGATTTATTCGTCCCTCAGGACAACTCCCACATTTTCAGCATCGCATTGTCCCCAATTGCAGCATATTGTAATTGGAATAACGTGCATAAAAATGAATTGGACAAGCATGTTCTTAAATGCGTAAGATAATTTATGTTGTCATTTAAAGGGACAAGACAACTAAGGGAGGGCGGCAGTTGGTAATTATTAACCAACAAATCTTTATTTTGTATAATATTTACAGTTTATGAATACAACAAAAGAAGTTATTAACGTGGGTGTTTTTGTTATATTTTTATATTTTAAGAAACATGTTTATTTGTCAATATCATCACTAAAATGAATTACTATTTAGAGTTTTTGAATTTATACATCTAATGATACTTTAAATGTAGATTATATATTTATCAAATAATTATCAATTTTGAAAACTTTTCAGATAATTTAACTTAAATTTAAAATAATTATAAATTATTGATATTATTCATAATTTCAATAAAAATTAATATTAATAATTAAATAAAAATAAAATCGAATTATGTCAAAAACAAAATTATAAACCTAAATTCAAACTATTAGCTTTGGTGATAGTAAAGGTAAATATTGTTATTTTTGTTTTAGTATACAAAACAAATAATAAATACAAAAGCTCCACGATTATTAGGATTTAAACTACAATCAAAGAGGAAAGCAATTTCAAAGTTAAGAATTAGCGTCTACTTTAATGTAGAGTCAAAAACCGGATTCGATCTGAGTTTGGCAATGACATTTCATGAATAATGGTCGGGTCGGTCGTGCTGGGCCCGAGCCCAGTCGTAACGACCCACAGGCCGATCGGTCCAATCTTCAAAGATCAGTCTCATACCTATTG
>JAOTAY010000005.1:34036529-34074115 GCA_025629805.1 Erythroxylum baracoense
TGTCACGATCGTGGGTGAAACCTGGAGCACTATCGTGACCTATCTGCTAAGATCGTGGGCCTGTGTTGTGGGCCGGATTCCTTTCGAAACTCCTCCTCTCTTTTATATTGACCATAAAACACTAGCAAACACATCAAGGTACCTCAAAAATATAGTATTTAAGCTCAAAGATTTGTACTAACCCATAAAACACTTAAAACAAAAATAAATCACAAAGTAACACAATTTTAACCTAAACACATAACAAATGATCGAATTAAGGGCTAAACATATATCAAACTATGCCTTAAAGCATGATGCAATTTACACTTATCACATCCCCACACTTAAACGTTTGCTTGTCCTTAAGCAAACAAAACAACAAATAACATAAAATCACAAAGCACACAATGCAATAAAAATTTAATTCTAAGCACAATCATTCAAGTTATTCCAAATCATTAAAATGCAAAATCCGTATCTAAGAGCTCTGGACTAAATATACATATTAATCAAGACCCAAATGTCGAGTTTATTCACCCTTTTCAATTGTACACACACTTTAATAATTATTTGGTCATTCAAACTTTGTAACTAATCCTAAGTACACTTTCATGAAAAGTTAAGCTATTTACAAGTTTGATAGATTTTGAGTAGAAAACATTTTTTAATTACTTTTTACAGACATAGACTTAGTCTTTTTACACGAAGGCAAACATTGGTGATGAATGTTGATCTAGTTACTCGACTAAGTCACATTTTTATTAAGTTGCTTGGTTGGAACATCATTATAGCCTTTTGACGCGAAGGCACACATTTATGATACGTGTCAATTCGGTTACTTGGCTACATCACATTCGCAACTGGCTACTAGCTCTATTCATGAACTGAAGGCCAATGGAGTAGTTATTTATTTAAAATTTATAAAAAAACATTTTTTAAAAAGCCTACCTTGTTGCTTTGGCTACTCGTTTTGATGAAAAAAAATAGCTAAGCTACTTAGTCGAAAGACATAAAATTATGAATGAATGTGATAACTTATAGGGTTATAACTATCGCTAAATCCTAATTAACTTGCATATTTTAGATAAAGAACCCAGATTAGTAGATTACTAATTTCACGAGCTAATGACTCATAACCTAGATTATGTTCAAAATTAAATCGATTCCATTCCGTATAATTATGTTTAAAATTAAATCGATTCCATTCCATATAAGCCATTGATACATTCAAACAATTCACAATATGTAACCTAAACACACTAACATAACAACAATATGCAAAATTCACAATCAAAACAAAACACACAACCCTCCCCACACTTGAACAACACATTGTCCTTAATGTGAGAAGGAGACAAACAAACACACATGGAAGGAAGTAACATAAAATAAAATAAAACAAAATTAAGACTAAAGTTAAAAGAAAAGGGTTAGAAACAAAAGCTTACAGTGATGGAGACAGTTATACGCCTTGAGTCTTGAAGTATCGATGAATCCAACATATATCCTAGCTTTGACATCGTTGTGTGCGGGACATCTCCTTCATCTTTCTAGAATTTTCCACAAGTGTGTCTGTAATTGCTTTGGTATTGGCAGAGATTGTATCGAGCACTTTCTTCTAACCAGGCTTTTCTGTGTCTTCTTTCTCTTTGGACTCCTCGTTAGTCAAGTCCTCCTCTGCCTATTGAGGTAGCGTTGCTCTAGAACTCGCCTGAATGATTCTGATCTTCACACGAGTTTTTTGGCTGATGTCCCAGAGTTCCATGTTATGGGAATTTATAATTTTCGCACGCCACAAGTGATGGTGATTTAGAAAATTAGGGAGATAGACGTTTAAAACACTACAATCCACACTATAGTACTCAACAATGGCAAAAACTAGGTAACCCATACCTAAATTATTGCTCCTCTTATGTAGAGTCATAATAATAACATTCAACATATTTGTGGATGTGTACATTGAGATGTTGTGATCCATATACCACAACTTCGTTGAGCACTTGTTGATTTCTGATTTGTCAAAAACCATTTGACACATGAATTTATGTAACAATAAGTGCTCATGGCTTCGTATAATGTTGTTATGGGCATTCTTAGCGTCGAACTGCTCCAACCTAGTGGGCTCATTCCAATAGTGGGAAGCACGAAAGTCATCGTGCTGATCAATAGTGGAAGATTTAGGGAAATCGCAAATATCACACATAATTTCAATGTTCAGCTCATAAGGTTGTCCCCGCAATCTAAACCACATTTCCTTAGGGTTACTAGTTTCAAAATGAAGGGATGTAAAGAATTCGAGGGTGAACTCCTAGTAGACAAGATATTGGAAGTATATAAACTTGCTCTACTAAATTCTTCTGCTAAATTCTCAACCCTATCTTGCAATTCTAGCCTATCAAGCGTAGCAAAATCAAAGTATTTTGGGACTACTATCTATTTAACATTAAGGGATTGGAATCGAATACCGTCCTCCTCTATGTAGATTGGGAAGGGTGCTTCGAAATCTGCCGCCCTGTTCCTTAACCCTCAGCCCTAGACTTGATTTCTTCTTGATGATTGGTTGTGCTTCGCTGACTGCTTAATTCACGACATAATAGACTACAAGTAGGTGGAAGTTGGAATAAAGTGAAAATTTGAAAGTTGGTTATAGAGAAGTGAGGGCGTTTGGAGGTTTTAAACTTAGAGAGATAAAGTTAAAATGAAAGTGAGTGAAAAAGTGAAGTAGGAAATGAATATAGTAAAGGAAGGATAAAATGGTAAAAATTTCAGCTGAAAATCCCATGGATAGATTTACCCTGCCGCAGGCCACGATTGTGGCCTACAATAATTTCACTAATTTTTGATTTTTTTTGTCTTTCATGCTTATACACACTTCTTGAGATCCTTTCCTAACTTCTTTTTAGCATTATCACCTTATTATACTTTCCTTCTCGATCATCTTTATCAAAAATTAATGCCCTACTCTTCCACGATATTAATTTAGAAGTGGAATAGCCTAACTATGACATTCAAACTGTCTAAAATCAAGAAATAACTGGTATTTTAAAAATCATGATTGCCTCCCATGTAGTGCTTCTTTTAATGTTGTTAGCTTGACACTCTTCTTTGCTCAAGGTGTTTTAAGAGAATTCTTCAGTGGTGACTCGATTATCAATTTCATAAAATGCATATGCACCACCTGGTTGCTTATGCTGCCACTTTCCTTTTCCCAATTCTTCCTTCTCCTTCTTTTGGGAGGTTTATTCTTTGTCAAGGAATACTTTTAATCATCATTCTTCACTTTTTCTCCACCAAGATCTGTTCGCTTCATGATGGCCATGGGTTGGAGAGGACTTTTGTCATTCTTGGTTACGGTGAAAGATACATGTTCCTCTCCTGCCCTTAAAATTAGCTCACCCACATTTACATCAATAATTGATCAAGTAGTGGCCAAAAATAGCCTATGTCCAGTATGAAAAAGTCCATAGGGAAGGTGAACTTTTCCACTCAAACATGCACATCATATGTGATACGCTTTAGATGATGAACTGATTTATCTGTCATTTTTACCAATATCTTGGTGGGGGCTATCTCACTGAACCTTAGCTTCTAATATAAAGAATATGACAACATGTTTTTGCTGGCTACCAAATTGGTAAAGACTCTCTCTATTTTGACACCCTTAATAATGCAGGGGACATAAAAATCCCCTGGATCCTTCCTCCAATTATTTTTCCACCTTTCCCCTTATTGATTCCATCAGTGTAAGTCGTGCTTCCAATTGTTCGATCATGTCTACTACTTCATTTAGCTCAGCTTCCTTTGATCTCCTTAAATTGATCACAATCTATGAAGAAGCATTAATTTATCAATAAAATCTCATGAAATAGGTGAGGAAGAGATTTATTAAACACATTAGTGATTAATAGCAATTTGAATAACGAGAGGAGTAGGAGTAAGTTGAGGAAAACAAAGGAGCTGTTTGTTTCTTTTTTTCCTTCCATTTTTTGTTGTCATTTTTGTAAAAAGAAAACAAGTCAATAAAACATATATGTTTAAGTCTGTTGCAATTTTTTATTTCTGAAAATAAAAAACCACAGCATTTTTATGGAAACAGGAAAATAATGTTTCTCTAAATTTTGACAACATGTTTTCTTGGACAAAAAATAATAGAGCTGCTAAAACATGTTCGTTCCTTTATTCTTTCATTAATAGATAGTTATAGACAAAATTTAACCCCCTTAGACTAACGTGTAGGGATTGATTGAGATGGTGGTTATAACAAAGATGATGGAATCACTGGAGATGGAGCCTTTGGTGATGATGCTGACAAACTTGGAGATGGAAAATCTGACAATGATGATGATAGTTCAATTTTGGTCAAAGATGAAGAATAACTTACCGAGATAAAACTTTTGGGCTTGGAGATGATGGAAGTTGAGACCATAGAGCAAATGTGATGAGAGATGGTGCTTTGGGATTAGAGGCTAGGAATGCAAGTAATTGATTTAGCAGGAGCACAATGCACTTGTTTGACTTTGGTTTCACTTACTCTTCTTCAAGGCCAAAATGTAGAACTAGTAATTATTGAAAAAAATCAATACTTTTGAGGAGGAGGGCTCTGATACTATTAAAAAGAGTACTCAAAGTTTTTGTTATATTTCATTCTTAAGAAGGTTTAGTATATAATTTTTTAATTTATAGAATTTTATTATATATAATCAATGTGCCAAATTCTTTAATTATATAAATATGCATATATTTTATTTCTAACATAATAAAAATTAATTAATTTAAAACATAATATATTATATTAAAAATAATTAATATAAGAGTATTATTAAAAGAATAAAACAGGATGATAAAATCAAACATATATATTTTTTAGTTTTTATATTAAAATATTAACTAAACAAGTTTTTGTTTTTTAATTAAAAAAGTAGAAACCAAAAATAGAAAACAAAAACTGAAAACCACAACAAAAAATAGAAGTGGAACCAAACAGCTCCTAAGTAAATAGGTCCCTAAGCTAAGTAATTTCAAAGCAAGCAACATACATAACACAATACTCAAAGTTAGTGGAAGAATTGGATGCTCGGTCTTGCTTTTTACTCTTCTATGATATCAAAGAGTTCTTAATAAACAGGTACCAACTAAAAATAGAACGACTTGTATTTGGACATATAGTCTAGTCAGCACCATTAAAAGCAGTAAGATTTATCGAATTTTGAGCAAGAAAGAATAAACTACAAAAAAGAGTATCCCAAAGATAATGAATGATATGATGAATTACTTCTAAGTGAAGATGATGTAGAGAATGCATAACTTAACCAACATATTGGACAACAAAGGAGATATTAGGTCTAGTAGTAATCAAGTAGCTCAAACTACTTACTAATTGTCAATACAATAACAAATCAAAAGGTAATTCTCCTTTTTCAATGTGATACTTTACATTTACTTTTAAAGGTGTATCAACAAATGAAGAATCTTAAAACTAACCAAAGGAATCAAATCTTTAGTGTATTTATATTGATGTAAGAATATGCTTAAAGAGTTAGTACAAATTTTAACCCCCAAGAAATGGGTAAGATGACCAAGATCTATCATTTGAAATGAAGTAAGAAGGTGATGTTGAAGTTGAGTAATCAATAAAAAAATCTAATCTAGTTATAATAATATCTTCTACATAAATCAAAAGAATGAAAGTGTCAATGAAGGTTTTATGAAGAAATAAGAAAGAGTCATATTGACTTTGTATGAATTCAAACTAAAGTAAGGTGGATATGAACTTCTCAAACCATGTATGAGGAGCTTATTTTCCACCATACAATGATTGGTTCAACTTATAAACTTCTGAAGTAGAAGAGGAAAAGAACTAGGAGGAGGTGTCATATATATGTCCTTTTCAAGATTATCATATAAAAAAACATTTTTTATGTCCACCTATTGAAGTGGCCAATCTTGTGGAGAAATAATGGCAAGAATTATTGGCACAATAGTCATTTTACTCATTTTTTAGAGGAATTTTTATGCTTAGTTGCTTATAAATAAGAGGATGAAATTGAAATAGAGGACAAAGTAACATTGAATGATGTACGATAAGAGTCATACTAACTAGGAGGATGGGAACATCATCTCAAGACTAGTTGAGTAAGATTAGATGGCGAATCTAGAGGAGGAAGGGGTAGGGGTGGACAATGTCATTGATACATAATTACATACTTGAGCAATGAGTAAAGGAATGTAATTAATCAAAACTAAGAAGAGTTGTAACAATGTGGGAGGTCTGAACATAAGTTGTAAAGAAAAATTAATGTTCAAAGAAAATAACATAAGAGACATGAAATTTCTGAGGACCAAAGTCATAACAAACAAAACTATCATGACTGGTGGTATATCCTATAAAGTTATATTTAATAGATTAAGTAGAAAGCTTATGATTTATGTGGCAAATAAATGAAATAAACACAACTAATGGTATGCAAATGGCCATAGCTAGGGTGTTTATCATAAATATGAAAATAAGGTGTCTTAAAATGTGATGTTTGAGAAGTTAGTCAATTAATAAGATATACATCTATAGACAAAGCTTCTACACAATAACTACGGGACAAAAGATTCAAGTAATAAAGTATAGGTAACTTCTAATAGATAATTTTTTCATTATGTTGCACCATTATATTATGGTTTATACAAACAAGAGCATTGTGAGAAAATACCTTTTGCATTAAAAAAAAATCATAAAATGCATTAGACATGTATTTTTAACTAGAATCATAGTGAAGTACCTTAATAGCATTGGAAAATTAAGTTTCAACATATGCGATAAAGGTTTCAAAGATTGAAAATACCTCATATTTAGAAAGAAGAAAATAAACATAAGTAAACCAACTGTAATCGTCAATGAATGCCACAAAATACTTGTAATATTTATGAGAAATAACAAGTTTAATCCCCCGTACATCACTGTGAATAATATTAAAACATTTTGCTGTACGACTACCAATAAGAGAAAAAAGAGGAATTTAACTTATTCCTAATTTACAAGTTGAACATTCAAAAGAAAGACTAGGAAATTGATCATCACAACCCAATAAACTAGAGTTCAATAAATAAGACAAAATGACATAATTAGAATGCCCTAAACATTTATGCCACACTTAACTTTATGGTGGAACAAGCTAAATTAATATTTATAATGATAAGAATATTGAGAAAAAAATGTCTTACTTTAGGCCCCTTCACGCTCCATCCCTAACATCGAATCCTTCACACAACAACCATCACAAGAAAAAATGTAGATCACAATTTTTCTACTAATTATCGCACTACAAGGAGACTATTAAAGAGCCAACAAGAGATATAAGCATTATTGAAGATTGGAGTAATATCACCAACAATAGTAATGCATATATTATTTCCAATAGCAACTTAGAATTATCTTAATCTATAATATAGGTAAACATTTTTTAACAAGTTAGTTGAACTAGTAAAGTGATTTGATATGCCAAAATAAGTAAGTCATGACTTAAATGATGACTTACCATTACCTTGAAGCCTACGAGCTAATAATGCCAAAACTATTATTTGTTGCACCATTTTAGGAGTTGTAACATTTGGTTGAGAATTTTGAATGATTGTTGATGGAGTTGGGGTCCCAACAAGAATCTAAATAATTGAAAAAATTGCTAATAGTTGCTTGAAAAGCATTATTTTGATAGTTTTGTGAAAGAGTTGGACAATCTTTGATGATGTGCCCTAATTTTTTTGTAATAATTACAATTTTTTGATGCAATTTGTAATAATATGGCCATAACTCTTACAACTAAAAGACTAAGCTTTACTCATATCTCTATCTTTACCTTTTCTAGGAGCCAAAAATGCAATATGTATTGTAGTTAATTTCTCCTACTTCAAAGTGGTTAAAGTATGAAGACATTCTTCATGAAACAATTAACTTAAACACTCATCCAAGGTAGGAGTAGATGATAATTCATCAAATTAAAATGAGCATTTTCATACTCTAGTCATAGTTTCATCAAGAACTGATCAGGCCTGCTAATTTCATAGACAACCGATATACCAGTAAGAGAATTCCTAGATACTATAACACAAATTATTTTAATAAATTTAACCTATAAAATTTGAAAACTAGAAAATTATTCTTGAATAGTTAGATGCCCTTAAGTATAATTTACAATCTTACTCCAGTTAAATTCTCCTAGATGAATTAGTTTGATTATAAACCTTTTCTAGATATTCCCACTTTGTTTTAGCAGTGTTATAGGAACATAAATTCAAAAAAAATTTAGAATAGTATATTTGATCTTCCATTAGGCTAATTGAGTAGCATCTCTTAGAGGTGGGACAGTGACATCAATATATACCTACAAATCTTTTATAGTAAAATGCAGTTGTAATTGAAATTCCCATATAGAATAATTCTTTCCAATAAATTTAACATAAAATTCAGAGTGCCACTAGTCATTTTCATCCAAAGAATAATATAACGATAACATAAATATAGAGAGACAAAGTTATTTGAAAGGTTACCAAAAAAATGTGAGCTTCTCTCCCCCTTACCTTACTCTATGGGAAAAAAATGCATCAAAGTTGACTTTTTTATTTTCTTTTTTAGATCAAGTTGCATCTTCAGCAACAATATAAAAAAGAACTTTAAAGTATTGAATCACTATGAATTAACTTTCAAATATAATCATAAATCAAAATATTAATTATGCTCAACCTTAACCAAAATAAAAGAAATTAAAACTAGCTCAATGTTGAACTAGTACCATGAGGCTAGATTGCAAAAAAGAGAATTCATAAAGCTAGAGACTTTTTTATTGAGCTAAAAGAAACATCAAAGACATAAATACTAAAAGAAAACTTTAAAGGCTAGCTCTGATACTATAATATGAATTGTAAAGAAATGGCTCAATGCCATTTCACTTTGATTTCATTCAATAAATAAATGAATATGATTGAAGGTTGGTTTCTCCTTATTTTATATCTATCCAAAGTTGATTTCTCTTTGTTTTACAACTATATAATTAACTTAAGGAAAGTAATATATATAGAAAATGGATAAATAGTACAAAATAAACATTGGTTATATATGATATCAAGGACATGACAAAAATTGCATCCTGATCATTATCAAAGAACCTTTTTCATCAGACTAAACACATAAAACTAAATAATACTAGCACAATGAAAGGAATACATTAAAACAAATACATATAATGATGAGTAACAACAAAATATTGATAAATGATCTAAGGTATTATAAGAAGGTTGCTATTATTAGTGTAATATTATGTCCTATCAACTAAATGAATCAAATCATATTAAAAGAGTGACCAAAAATTTGATGATCATATAAAAACTCTCAAATCTAAAAGTAAGTGCTAAGATATGAAATAAGACCTATCAAAACTTCCTTAATGGTAAGACACATTAATAATGACAAGATCTAACAATAAAGACATTAAAATGCATATCTAGAAATACATTTTTCAATAATCAACAAAATAAAACTAAATAGAATTTATTATAAACTAGAAAAACATAATAAAACTAAGACTAAAGCAACCATATGACTTTCTATGAATATATTGACACGAATTTTAATGTAATCATATCATTTAAAGTGTAACTCAATAGCAATTCGGGCCTAAAAAAGATCTTAACTTAAATAACATTGAAGACCTAAAAATGCACATTAATAGCAACTTGGGAATTTTTTTAAGCCTATAATTCTAAACCTAGGAACATTGAAATACACTATAACATTTAAGAGGCATAAAATCTAGAATCAAATCTCCAAAATAAACTACTTATAAAGGGTACCCCAAAAATTAAAAATAAGAACAATAATAGAATTTACTCATGCTAGACATGCGTGTTAATATATAAATGATGTTTGGGATAACACTACTTTGTTTTTATGAATCTCACTTTTTCTATACTATTTGTTATCAAACCTAAATTACTATATATGAAAGCATTAGAGACAAGGTATTTGTTAGGGAAGGTGATAACTTGCTTACTTCTCTCTATAACCTCTTTAATGATGCGCCACTATATAAATAATTAAGAATCTTGTGATACTCAGAATGATGATTAGGCGACATGGAGTTTTAGCTAGTAGCGTAAGCTTAAAGGAGAGCAATCATAGCATGGATAACCACCCTCTTACTTTTCGATGGTAGGGCATGTGTAGCCTTTCCTTCTCTTAAACAAAAGATCTTAGATTCTTCAAATAAAATGAGGAGCTAACTCTTTTAAAGGGGACAGGAAGAAGAAGAGATGGAAACATTAAAAGCTTTTAGTTATCCTTTAAGTCTTAAAGTAGAAGTTCGCTCCTCAATAAGTTTGGTCAAATTTTTAATATTTTTCTAAAGTTTTAAAATTAAAAGGTTTTAATGATTAAAATGAACTGATTAATTGGTCAATTCTTGATAAATCTAGTTAAACTGACCAATTTTATCCAATTTTGTTTTCATTGGAAAATACAGAATAATTGACAAGTAGTTATAGTATTCATTCTCCATTAGAAATTGTCTTTTTTGATAAACTAATTCCTTTTCTTAAAAGGACAAAAATTTATCAAAGATTTGCTAGAGAAGTGGTATGAACTTTAATCAACTTCAAAATAAACTTCTAACTATTTTGAATTAGTCATAGTAAGATAATCCTTCAAATATCAAAGAAATTGCATAATATGATTAAAATATGGTTGTTTTGATTATAATTTAAAATAACTAATATATTGAATTGAATAATTCCTAGTTATATAAAAATATATCAATTTCCTATTAGTCTTATCTATCTTTTTAGATCTTATAGAACTCAACTCCTCAAAAATAAGTTAAGCACTTTAGATAAGGAAAAATTAAAGGATTTACTATTAACAATTATAAGATATCCTTAATTAAATTTTGTTACTTACAAAATACGCTTTCTATGCAAATAACCTAATTCTCTAATAATCAACTTGTTCTGTAAAGTTGATTTCACTCTTTGATTCTTACTCTTGTTAGTACCTATAATTATAATATCAATCACATAGATACAGACACGGACACACACAGACATACACAAAAACACATCCACCCACCTACCTACATACACACACACACACACACACCGCATTTATTAAAGCTTAGATAAACAAAGAAGCTGGTGGATTGTTCATCATATTATCTTGATAATTACTTCAAACTATAGAAAAATCTCAATAAACACGGTAATAACTTAGTATAACCATCTTTATCAAAATAATTATGTAAAAGGGCAATGTTAACATTAATTTAATGAATATATCATAATATGGTAGTTGCCAAACTAATAAAGCAACCAAATTTACTAGCTTACCAACTCTTGAAATACTCTACTTATAATCAATTCATTTAACTTGGTTATATTTCTTAGCCTACTAATATGACCTTATACTTGTCAATTTGACCATAACGTTTGAATTTCACATCAAAAACCTATTTTAAACTTATAGCCTTTTTCTTTGTAAATAAATTTGCTAGTTTCCACATCTCATTCTTTCAAAATCTTCCAATTATATATAAGAGTTTAATAATAAAATTTATGAAAAATAAGAAATGTGTTGGTCCATGTCAGTAAAGCAGAGGGTAAAAGGATCAATAAGAGAATATTTACCTTATTTTGGGAGTAATGAGATCTAAGTCAACATCATTGTTACTAGTATGAAAGGTATAGACGAATAAGAAAAATTCTTACAGGTAAGTTAGTTTTTTGGGGTTTAATACTATTTATAAGAATAGTTAAATTAAATTTAGGTTACCAGAAGATTATACTCAAAGTAGTATTCAATGGTTTGGTTTATAAGAGTGATCCTCAAAATCTAAACTGTTGAATGTTCAAAAGAGTTTCTTTTCTAGAACTGAATAAACTACATTAAAAAAACATTTTCAAACGTGAGTATAAGAATTTAAAATATTGACAAAGAAATAAAGGGAGAGAATAACCTAAAAAAACCTATATGGACAATGATTAATTGTAGAGGAAACAATGTGCTCTGGCTATTATAGAATGTTCTAATTAATAGTTAGATTTTTATTTATCTTAGTACTAATCTCTTTATCCATACACATCTTCCTAATCTAATTGAAAAATTCATATATAAAAGCTTATATGACCTTCAGCTCATTTTTAAAGACTTTGTGATTTTTTTATATCTAAATGGAATAGATAATGCAACTGAATGCTAACTTAAAAAGCACGGAGTTTCCATTATTGTATAATTATACCTTACTTGCCTAGTTGACTGTGCCCTTCCATTCAAATTCTTTACAACTCAAATTGCAAAGAATTTATAACTTATTCCAAAATTTTGAGGAGTAATGGCTTTTGTAAAACATATGTATATGTGATTGAGAAACAACCTCTCTATTAGTTAGGGATAATGTTCCGTACCATTGGACCTCCTTAGACCCGCAGGTCAGCGAGATTTCTACTGGGTGTTGTTATTGTTATTGTTGTTGTTGTATGTATACGTGATTTATTCTCTTAGTTTCATAAAACATAAAATGGATCAAAGGTAGAAATAAAATTGAAAATATATTTAGTCCTGAGACTTTGTTTGATTAGTAGACACTACATGAAAGAAGTTTTTTAGAAGATTGTTGAAAAACCAAAGAAAATTTTTCTAAAGAACAAATTGATGGCTATCAGTGAAAAGATATATGTATGATTTATTTATAAAATTCCTTAAATTATGTCTTAAACAGATAACAAGATCCTCCTTATAAAAATTGATGTTATGTCTTGGAAGACTATCCTTGATAGTAGCAAACCCTCAACAGTTGTTAGTTGGATAAATTCATATATTACTATCAATTATAGCTTATACTTTGGCAAATTGAGGTAGACTAGTCATTAGTGCTTTAACATTTGGAATTTTAAAAGGAGGGCCTTTTGGATGCCAGTTATTAAAATATAACTATATGCTCTTATTCTTTTCATTTCATTACAAATGTTTTTCTATTAGACTCAAAATCGACTTAAGAGTCTAAGAGGTGTCAACTTTAGGTTTTGATTTACCAGAAGCATTTAAAAATTGAGCGTGAACCCATTTAGTCTATAGTGATTTGTGGTTTGTATAGAGCTTTCATATTTTCCTAGCTCGAAGAACTTTGTTCATAATTTTGATAGAATGGGTTTCTATGCCTCTTTTATCCCTAGGCATCCCTAAGCAAACGTAGGCATGTATATTTAAAAAAACTTTGCACCTAAAAAAACTTGTTTTTGCTTTAGTAGCATTTGTCATATTGCCTATCTGTAAAAAGTTCCTAATGATTCTTTCAATTGTTTTTGTATTATTTAATAGGAAAAAAGGTGAGGACATCAGTAAATATGCACGCTATTCAACTTAATAAAATCATTTATAATATCATAACAAAGATAGGAATATAATGTCCTAATTCCTAATCCTTTTGTGTATGAAATCAAAGAAATATTAGTGGTTATAATAAGTGATTCTAATAGTTATTATAAGGATACCTAGGTATCTAAAGGGAATTTTTTATAGTTTAATCCCTAAGAGCTGAGCTAGTTGATTTATTAGTAACGGCTTCCCTTATAAGGTAAATAAACAACTCTTGTTATTGATTATAACTATAAATAACCTACTAAATTTATGTAAGGAGTTAAAGACTACCTTGCCAAAGTCTATATATGCCTTGTAAAATAGTACGAGTTCTTCCACAAAGCATAAGTTGAATAACTTCATTTTCCTGCAATTTTAGTGATTTATAAGGTTCTTTTCTATATTAATGTTTATTGAATTTAATTTCTATACTAAAGTTCTTTTCCATATCAAGATAACTGAACCACCATACATGATTGATTATTATAATTGTCATAACAATTAACTCAATATATCTATGCCCTTAACAACGTATAGGTATATTCAATTAGTTACTAATAACTCTTGATACATAATTTAGCCTAATCAAACTAATCAAACTCATGAAGTACAATTAATCTATTTAGTTATCACACTAGTATAAGATCTACTAAAATATAAGGTGACTGTCATATACCTTGTGACATCATTTAGATCTTTAGTGTTTATTCTCCTAATGCACAAATTATACTTCACCTCTCAATCCTTCATAAAATCCCTAAGATTGAATCTATGGTGGCTAGACACATATCCAAAATTAAGATTAAAGAGAATAAATTCAACCTAACAATAATAAGTTATGCATTGATAATTGAAATATCCAACATAAACTAGATAATAAAAATAATTAATATCAAAGAAAGAAAAGCAGAAGAGTTAATTATAATGAGTCCCTTCCTCCAATCTTGCTCTTTAATCCCCTTTATATTCAGAAACCTTAAAACTATAAACTGATGGAAAGTGGTTACCAAGATCTTGTTACTAGCTCTTTTCTACCTCCAAAAACTACCTCTAATGACCTTTAATTAGAGTATTTATAAGTTAGAGTTACATAAAAGACTTGTAAAGTGATTAAACTTGTAATTTTGTACATCCTTGGAATACAAATCTCAAATCTGGTACTAGTTATACTATATGTTCCATGCCCATTTTTTTTATGGGAAAACAAGACATCTAATACAAGTCAAAAACAAACTCATATTAGTTACATATTTGACCACTTCTCCACTTTTCCCTAAGTTCTTGACATTTTTGAGCTAGAATAAATCTCTAACTTCCACGAAAAAGTTGTTACCTTTCAAGTTAGCTTTCAAATAACTCCAAGATCACCTTGATTGGACAAATATAAGGAAAGTTATCCTTAAACTCGTGTTTCCTCTTTGAATAATAAACTATAAGCCAATGAATCGAATATAAGAGAATATTATATAATTCCATATAAAACATGTTATAAAATGTTAAATATAAAAACCATAAATCCAAACTAACTGGGTATAACTAATTGAAAGAAGAATTAGTTCCATTTTTATAGTTTTATGGTAGCGTTTAGAATATGGCATAAGCTTTTAAACTCTTAGGTGTCCCTAGTAGAGGAGTTATAGTCTCTTAAGAGTTTACTTAAATACTACTTATAAACATTGATCTAAACTCTTTAGTTAGCTTTATAGTCAACAACAAGTCTCGATTGAATTAAAAAACTTAAAAAACACATAATATTTCTTATGTAAATCACCATATAAAGAAGACAAAGTAAACATTATACTACCTTTTTCATCAAGTTTAAATCCTTTAATTTGACAATTTACATATAAAGTATCATTCATTCATACAAGTGTTTGAAATTTTAGTGAGGTACTCTTATTATCATTTTACAAAATTAAACTTACTATAAGCTTCGAAATAATCTAATCTTCACTATTCAAATAGATATATACAAGCAAAGATCAAAAGCTCTTTGATAAGGTTCTAATAAGGCTAAAGGGACAAGTAGGCCAAGAAACGAATGGAATATGAAAACCAAAGATATGGAAAAACAAAGATATTTACAATTAGTAAAGCAAAAATATAAGAAATTGATCAAAAATCTCCACTAACTCTTCATATCGTACAAAAATACTCCTTTTCCTTCATTCTTTTCAAGTACGAGAATCCATGCCAATTAATTTTTAACAAAATTTTAAAATTATTTTTACTGTTTTATTTACATATTAATTACATTTTATACAATAATTCTATATATTTTTCATGTTAATTTTCCTTTTCTATTGCCACTTTATATACTTTACCGTCTCCCTCACACTTATTTCCTTGCATACCATTCCCAATAATCGTTAAATAATAAGTAAAAGCTCTATTAATCCTGAATAAGAGTATAGATACTTATTTTTCTTTTAAGCTCAAGGTGCTTTAGGAAAATATACCAAGAAGAAGATTAAAATTTCATATAAGGTTTAAAAGAGCTTCGCTAATGGAATAATGTATAAAAGGCAAGCAATTTGGCTCAAACTCAAATCTAAGTGCCTTAATTATCTCAATACTTGTATTTATCTTACATATAATTTCAAAAATATGGAATTCAAGTTTTAGAAATTAAAAATAAAGAAAGTATCATAAAGGCTCAAATTCTTACATGATCAATCAAGTCAAATCAAAGCTTAATAAATTTTGTTTCTTAGTATTTGCAAAGTCAAGTTTGTATTGCAATCACTTAATCATATTATGAACTTAATTTTTAACAACCAATCTTAACTAAGAATTCTATATACATTCTTGCTATCAGCCTAAAGTAACTAACGAGTTCCTAAACATAATAAAAAATAAAGCTAAAAATGGAAAAATTTAAACTTAAAAACCATAATACACACAGACTAAAAAATTATAGTTATCATATAAAACCTCAGGAAAAATTTTAGATTCATCATCCACTTAAACATGACATTATCTTTAATGTCAAATAAATAAGATAATGGAAGTAAGCTTGAGAAAAAAATAAGGTAGAGAAATCTTGCCTAAATTCCATGCATAGATGGTGAGACAATATCTAAGATAATCTGACAAAAACCTATAAAAAATTAAATAAAAACATCAGTAGAATCTAGAACTAAGAAATTAAAATAAAAGGAAAGCAAAGTTAAAACATTGGGTTACCTCCTAATAAGAACTTATTTAAAGTCTTATAGTTATACTAAGTCACTAAGTGAAGCTACATGACAAAGTCAACAATAAGGAAGCAAAATAATAAAATTAAAAGAAAGCTAGGGTTAAGAAACTAGCAAATAACTAGTCTTTAAAACAACGCCAAAACTTAATTAAATCTTATTTGCAAGTGCTCAAAATTGATTATAGAAAGTTATTAAAATTGTAGCATTCCAAAGTATCAATCTTATGTGGACTATAACTACTAAACTTATTAATCCTAGCCAAATGATGAAACTAAAGAAAATAAAATTTTTAAGAAAGAAAATTAAATTATTAAATTAAAAATGATAATTTAACTATCATTCAAGATTGATTATTAAAGTTGAAATAACAATTATATATATATATATATATATATACAAGTATATTCTATTAGGTAACCACCACTTCTCGATAAATTTAACTTTAATAAAAGTCATTAAGCATAATTAATCTATTTAGTTATCATAGTAGTTAATATTCACTAAAACATAAGGTGACGACTATCGCACACTCTATAACATCCTTTAGATCTTTAATGTTTATACTTCTAATGCACCTATGATAATTCACTTATCGGTTTTACGATCCTTAAGATTGAATCTATTGTGCCTAGACATAAATCCAAGATTAAGATTAAATAGAATAAATTTACTTAAATAATAATAAATCATGCATTAATAATTAAGATATCCAACACAAGCTACATAATAAAAAAAAAGAAAATCTTAACATCTAAAGAAAGAAAATAAGAAAAAGATGCAAGAAGAGTTATTACGGATCTACTCCTCTAATCTTACTTTGTTACTCCCTTCATATTAAGACCCTAAAACTATGAAATAATGGAAAGTGGTTGCCAAAAGCTTGTCAATAGCTCTCTTCCACCTTTGAAAGCTACCTCTGATGACCCCTGATAAGGGTACTTACACGTTAAGGTTATATAAAACAGATCTAAGGTGATTAAACTTGTAATTTTGTGAATCCAAAGTGCAAATCAAGGGTCAAACACAAACCCGTGATAGTGCCATATTTGACCATTATTCCCAAATTTCCTAAGTTTTAACAAATTTGAGTTGATTCCTAAGTTGTAGTTGAGTTGACAAATTGGATGCCTTATTGTAAAACATATTCCACAATCCTTAACTTGTTATGCATTCCCTATATCCAATTATCTAATAAGAGATATGATATTATATAATTGTTGTTTAATGGAGGAAGTATTTACCTAATCCACCTTTTGATTGGTGCATCATTTCTTATACCAAAATTTCGGGAATTGGCAACCATATTCAAAATCAAAATTTTGGCAATTGTAGGAGTTTTGTCTACTAATTATCCTCTATTTGTAGCATCTACATATTTCTATCCATTGACAACTAGTCATTGATATAGTGGTGTGGACAACTTGCACAAATCTTTTTAAATTACTCTTAATATTCAAAGGAGTCTCTTCGTTGTATTGACTTATGCCATATATATTTCTTTTCTTATATTTGTAGAATAGGAGTTAGGGAAAATATTTCTCTATAAACATATTTTACATCTTATTTCATAAATTGATTAAACTCGATGACATGTTGTATAACCAAAATTTAACATATTCTCTTAAAGAAAAGAGATTTCTTTTTCATTACTTATGACTTCATGCCAAAGCATACTACATGGAACTCCTTTAAATGTTCAAGTAAACCTTCACTTGTAAAACCTTAAAAGGTAGGCAATAAATCTACTAGCTTTAATTTGGATTTAAAAACATCTAAAATAGGAAATACACAAAGGTTATTGATTTAGGTTAAGTAGCCAACTCCTTTAAAGTTAACATTTTACCATAGTCTTTTCTCCTTCTAGCTTTGAATTGCTATCAAATAAGAAATTAGAATCTTGATTACCCTCTTATGATTTTTTTTAATTTCTTTCTTTAAGTAGCACAAGGTTTTTCCTATTTTTAGATTTAACTACAATTTACCTTGATTAGAAGTTTGAGGAACAAACACGCACAAATTAAGGAGGTAAAGATAAGTAATAAATAAGAAAACAGAAAATAAAAATCATAAAATTAGCTAGAATAACTCCCAAATAATAGTGTCAAATCTTGGCGTATTATTATCTTCACCTAAAAATAAAAACAATACTCCTAAAAAAATATATAGTAGCTTGAATAAATGTCCTATAGAGAGTAACTTGCTTCTTTAATGCTTTTGTGAATACAAGTGAAATGAGGTTTTGAGTGTGGTGAGAATGATATAAAAATATAACTAAAAATAATTCAAATTAAAATGCAAAGAAGGAAATAGAAATTAAAACTTGATATAAATTTATGTCTACCTTGAAACTATATATTGATCATCGATACAATAAATAATTAATTATTATCTAGAATTAATTTAGTAGTAACCTTAAGATTTAGAAATGTTAATAAAATAGAATAACATAAACATATATGGTTTCATTTAATTTGATCAGTTGTCCATCTTAGGATCTAAGATTTCAACGTAACAGTTCATCAAATCTTAACTGCTTCATATGTTAGAGCGATTAAATAATTACAAATGTAATATCTAATCTATTAATATATTATAATAAATAATAGATAGTAGGTATCTTAATGATTTAATGACACAATTATAAAAGATAAACATATAAAAACATTCGATACTCAAAATATAAATCAAACAATAAAAAATAAATCATATCTTACATTTTAATATGTCCCAAGTTTTATGTTTTCTTCAAACAAGTGTACAAGTTTAGCCATATAAGGCTACATAGATGAAAAGAGAGCAGAAGAGTGAGAGAGGAAGAAAATATCTATCCTAAATCCTAACAAAACCTAATACAAAATCTAGCTTAAAAGCAAACTTATAAACTAGTTTTTAAGCACTTTAAATTTTAGGCATGTTCAATTACTATAATGAGCACAATCTAGGACATTATTATATCCCAAGTCATGTATCATGGTGTATCTTTACTATCACTCCTACAATGAGGAGGGTTATGAGGCCCATATCCTAGGTCATGTATCACATTGTATCTCTTTATTATATCACATAGGCTCTAACTTGAGTGTGCATTAGGTTGTGTATTTTGCTCCAACATTTTAATGTGAAACACACCTTGTGTGTGCCACACCCATGTTTGATCATCTTGCCATTTGTTTTTCTATAGTAAGAAACACACTATAAAATCCTTTAAAACTTAAAATAAGAAAGTTTTAGAGCTATTTTTAAGAAATTAAAATTTTTCATTAAGAATTAGTAGCAGTACCATAAAATTTCCAAAATAGATTTTAATATAAAAATAAACTAAGGAGCATTTAGCACTACTATTATGGACCATTTATTAATTGTGGAATATTGGGTAAGGCCACTATAACCCCTAAATTTTTACATAGAAAAACCACTACTTTACTATCATCACTTAACTCTTTTGATTGCTTTAGTTTATAATAAATGTCCTACACTCTACTTTCTTTTTTCATTATCTTGCCATTTTTTCTTCCTCAATCTACATTTGTTCTCAAACCTTCATTCTTTTAGTCTCTTTTGTTGTCTTTATTCCTGAACTGGGTATCTATAGCTACTGTTGGAATTCCCTTGTTTAAGCAACGTTCTCTTTTAGTGCGAGGAGGCTTCCTCCTCACTTGATTTATGTTTTTCTTCAACTGTTCTTGTAAATTATCTCCTTTGTCATCTTCATTGTTGTGACTAGTAACATTTAGAATTATGAAAATGTTATTAAGACTACATGCATGTACCAGGTTTTTCCTCAAGAATAAGCCCCATCAATCTTTTATATCCTAATTGCAAGTTATAGTAATTTCCCTTTACACTATTTACATTTAGATAGATTGGATGATATTGTGTTCTAGTTCCTCCTCCCTTGTTTCTAGCCCTTAAAAGCAACATTTATTCATCTGTTTCCATAATCTATACAACGCTCCCACATTTATCATATATGTTGGGACATTAACACCTTTTGTTGATTGCGAAAACAAACTACTTGTTTTACGCTAAAAACTGCAAGTATACGGGTCATTACTTGTAGTAAAAAATAAATATCATTTTACAAAGATTATGCTTAAGTACTACTTAATTCAGGTTATGCTTTATTTAAGACTCAAATTCAAATGAACAAATAATGTAACAAAAGTGCAGAGACTTTGATTTCAAGATTAAAGATTATAGATCACTTTTTCCCTATCTTGTCTCCCTCCTACCTTGTTGATTGAATTAAGCCTCACCTAAGATGTCTTAATGTTTCAATCATCCTTTCTCAAGGTGTAATCAAATGTCCCTAGCCAAATTAAATGGAATTGATTATGCAATCTATAAAATCAGTCCACCAATTTAACTAGTTATGAAGCTATACTATGGGTAATAAACTAATTAGTCAAGATCTCTCTCTAACTAATCAATTAATCTGATAAATGTAGGTCTATAGGGTGCCAACTCTCATTGTATAGCCCTCCACAATTTATCCAACTCAATTTCTCAATATATTGTAAGGTTTAATCACAACAGTTATCAAAAGCATTCATTCATTCAATCAACAAAGTAGGAGTTCAATAAGTGGTTTAGAAGTAATCTCTACAATACATTCAGCCACTCATAATACAAACAAGTTCAACCGTATCTACAATCTTTAGAATACAAAACATACTGAAAACAAAAAAAAAATAAAACAAATAAAATGGTAGCTTTCTTCCCTTTTGTATCTAAAACTTTGGAAAATGGAAGCTTGATGGAAGCTCTTAATTATCAGTCCCGATTCTCGCCTTTTGCCCTGGAAGCTTATGACTTTCTATGAATAGTCGAGGGAAAAATCTATATGGTGGCTGCTACCTTTCTAAATTCCGTAAGGAAGGCCTAGGGTTTTTTTATATTTAGGGTAAACTAAGACTGAAAAGTCCCTTGAAAACTTAAGTCTGGAAGTGTCCCCATGTGTGTCCTAATGCTGGCCATGATCGTGGCCTATATGACATGATCATGACCCTTAAATAAGTTCTAGGTCACAATCATGGCATGCAGGCCACAATCATGGGCCAATCCTGGTGCTTCTATCACGATTGTGACCTGCATGCCATAATCATGGGCCTGTGTTATAGCCCGGGTTCCCTCTAAAAACTCCTCCGTTCTTCAATGTTGAACCTGAAACAATGGCAAACTCATCAAGGCACCTCAAATACACATCATTGAAGGTCTAAAGCATGTTTTAACCCATAAAACACGTAAAACACAAATATTTAATAAACTTACACAATGCTAACCTAAACACGTACTAAATAATCAAATTAAAAATAAAACACAAACCAAACTACCCACTAAAATATGACGCAATCTACAACTATCACCTTTAAACCTTCCTTTTCCTTATATTCATTCAAAGAGCTCTATGTATATAAACCTGGAATTTTGCATATGGCATAACACTTCTATGGCTCCCCATATATTCAGAGAATAGGGGCATCTGAAAAACTAGTGCTCATGGCTTTCTTGGTCTTGCTTACATAGCACAAATTGTTTGGATAAAATAAGATAGGTTAATTTACCTATAGTTAACAATCTTTTTAATACTACTAGTTATAAAGTGAAGGACACTTTAAGGATTAATAATTTATTCCAAACCACCTTATTCCACCCTATTAATGCTCTTCTAGGCCTTAAGATCTCTTTGCAAAAGCTGTTAGTGAACTTCCTTTTGGTGTTCCCTAGCCCAATGTAGGTGTTTTCCCTCTTTGCACATAAACTATGATTAGTAAAGCTGGAATCAAAGCTGAGGGGTTATCACTCCATTGATCATTATTGATCCATCAATTCACCTTTACAATCCTTAGAATATCTTGTAAATGGTTCAACACTGGGGATTCTACTAAAGGTCCAATATTACTCCAATTATCATAGAATAGTGATGCTCTCTCTCTATTTCCTATCGTAAACTTGATATAGGTCGCAAAGTTCCTTTCAATTTTAATAATTGAGATATAAAGAATGAATGAAATGGCTTTGGCTTAATTCCTATATGGTTATGCCTTTTAGGAAGGAAGTATGGATCCACCTTGTCCATAATGACTCTTTGTTCTCTATCAAGCTTTATAGCTTTTCCCTCATCAATATCTTATTGACCAAGCTTATAGAAACTATCACCATTCATCCTTGTAATGGTTTATTTATGCCTTCCATTTCACCTTTTAAAGATATTTCCAATTGCTCCTACCTCTCTATAAGAATTCCTCATTAACATCTTTAGGGATTTAATTAAACTTTTTTACAAAAATATATGTGATGCCTAATAAATATATAAGGAACTTATAATAAACTTTATCAACTGTACTCTCACTCCATAAAACAAGACTTTATTGCACCAATTCCTTAGTCTTCTTTGAATTTTCTCTATTAATGGGATATACTATTTGAAATTAAGTCTTTTTAAAGTCAAAAGAAGTCTAGTTATATAACAAGAAGCTTGTGAGCTTAGATTTCTATTATATTAACTAACCTAGCTTCCACGGCTTAAACACTTAAATAAGATCAATTGACTCTTCTCTTGATTTATTTACAACCCTGATAGCTCCTTAAATTGGTAAAGGTATTTATTAGCATTCTTATAGACTTCGACTAAGCTTTTGTAAACATTATCAAGTTAATTATAGAAGATAGATCAACTAAGGAAACTTTCATTCATCTTCTATAGAATTTGAACATTAGCTTCATAGTTATTTTATGTTTAACTAGTCTAAACAAGGCTTCCATACACAAGATGAATGTAGGCAGAAATTGGGCCTCCTTACCTTAACCCTTTATTCCTTTTAAAGATTTTTGTAGGTTCCTCATTGACTAACACATTAAATGAAGTTGTGGTTATGCATTCTCTCAAATATAGCCTAAACTTGATAGGAAAGTCATATGCTTCAAATAGTTGTAGAATGATCTCCCAACTTACATAGTTATAGGCCTTGTTGAAGTCAACTTTTATGGTACAGCTTTGAAGACCATTTTTTCATATGTATCCTTTGAGGAACTCCTAAGCTATCAACACATTGTGCCCTACCTGCCTGCCTCCCAAGAAAGCCCCTGGTGTTTCAGTTATTATTGATTTCAAAATTTCCCTGAATCTTATTGCCACTTACAAGAAGTTGCTATAAGAAATAGATATGTACTTCTTTCAATAGTTGCGTAGAGATGCTTTTAGGATTAAGTATATAAAGGTTTTGTTTACTTCCTTCAGTAGCTTCACTTTCGTAAAGAACTCCATCATTACCTATGTTACCATATTCCCTATTAATGATTAAGCTCTTTAATAGAAGAAACTAAACTCATCAACACTAAGAGCCTTGTATACATTTATTTATATCTTAAGCTGTTATAGGCCTGTTGAAGATCTTTTTATCCTTATTCTTCATTTAGTGCTGTATGAAGGATTTTAGAATTGAAATACGTGATCTAATAGGAGCTTGCTTTCCCAATGTGCCTTCAAAGAAGTTAAAGGCTTCTTAGTTAATCTCCTGATGAGTTGAGATTATGAAGCTATCTACTTGGTTAAGTTAGCAAATCTTATTATGATTTCTCCTCTCTATTATGGAATTATGAAAAAATTTCATATTCCTTCCTCCTTCTTTTATCCATATAGCCTTTGATCTCTGAACTCAATAATGATTTATGACAGGATACCCAATAAAGTTTCTTAACATATTTAAAGCCCTTTACTCCTTGAACAGGGACCTCTATACCTTTAATAATGGTTGTGTTAAAACCTTTTAGTCCAAAAAGGTAATTATTAAACTTGAAAGGCATCAATTTCTTGTAACTATTAAAGATATTTTGCATTAGAATTAGTAATTGATTTGAAAACCTTAGCTCCGTAAATTGTACCCTACTCTCTGGGAACTTCAGCATCCAACAATTTGTAACCAAAGCTCTATCTAATTTATTCCTTGTTAACTTTAGAGCTTTGTTTATTGCTTTATGTGAAGAATCTCCACTCATGCCTTAGGTATGTGACTCCCATTTACTCTATACATTCTTTTAGATCATCAAAGTAGTTTCTATCATTCACATTTCCTACAACCTTTGACTTATAGATCATCCAAGGTTCATGCATTATTGGTTGGATGCCTATATTCTATTTATAATAGTTTCATTTAAAAGTTAAATTTCAAACCATAGACATATTTGACCATTACTTTCCTATTTTCTTGAATAAATTCCATAGCCATATGAATCATCTAAACTTGATGCCCCTATTAGTATAAAAAGCAACAATTATTCTTCCATAATGATGGTGCTGTTAGTTTGATATTAAAGACCACTATCTTCTTAAGTGGTTGATCTTGAACATATTATCCTTACTCAGCTTCATTTCTAAAAGCCGTATTATTGTTGGTTTAATTTCAACTAAAAAATCTATTAACAAAAGTTGTTTTCTTGGGTAGTTAAAACCTCATAGATTCCAAACTACTATTGACATAGGATGAGGCTTTTGTTCATGATCCCTTAAACCTCTTGTTTCTCTATGACTTTCTTCTAGTGTCACTATTAAACCCCTCATTAGTAGAAACTTGGTTTATCTCTTTCTCTACCATAACCACTTGTTTAATTTGCTTTGGATTGTCCCTAACGTTGACTTGTTGGTCTATTATTCACTCCACTTCATCATTAAAGATAGCCTCATCATCTACATGATTTCCTACCATCTCTATTGATGTTGTGGCCTTTAAAACATTTCCCATTGATACTCTCACTACCTCCTTACCTTCTTGATCCTTGTTATTTTCCTTGAATAACTCTTAATCTCTTTTTCCTTTGCTCTCTTTTTAACTAACAATTAATCCTATTAGTTTTTCACAATCTCCTCTCACAAACTTCATCCTTACTACCCACTATAGTTTTGCTTGCTACCTTAATGATGGTTTCTAATAGTAGGATACCAAAAATTGTATCTTCCACCATTGTTTCATTTTCCCCAGCCTTAAAATTGGGATGACCTTAGGTACTCGACATCTCTATACTTGCACACATTTTAAAATAAACTATCCTCTTCCTTTTGCTAGTAGTGGTCCCATCCTTGTAAATAGGCTTACTTTTAGAACCATTCTTAGGCTTTCTATAAGATCTTGAATCATCTCTATTGGAGGTTAAGTGAGCAAATTATACCCAGTTCTAGTACTTGTCAAAACTATGCATAGTTGCCTAAATATCTTAATTTTGCCCTTAACACCTCTATGTGTATCCTAAATAAAATATTTAAAAAATGAATATATTTAGGCATAAAATAAGTGTAAAGGACTAAATATTAAGGGAGGAAAGTATGAAATTTTTTAATGCACCTCTTTTTAAAGAAGTCATAGATGATGGTGATGTAATTCTATTTTAAAAGAAAACAAACACGAAAGGAAAGGATGATCACTAAGAAATGCTATTAAGACCTTGTTAATGAATCAAAAGAAAATCAACTTATTAAAACAAGTGGGAAAGAAATAGACAATAGCCTCCCGCATAAGTGGAAATACACAAAGAGCCATCCTTGGAATAAATTATTAGAGATGTATCATATAGGATAACAACTTAATCACATTTTTAAAATTTTTATAATATTGCATTCATTTCATACTTAAAACCCAAAAGATATAATAAGCTGTAGAGGTGAGAATTGAGTTTTGGCTATGTAAGAACAATTGAATCAATTAAAGTTTGGAAATTATTTATTAAACCTTTAGATCATCCAATCATATATATTAAGTGGGTAAATAAAAACAAATCAGATAAGTCAGTAATATAATGAGAAACAAGATATATTAGTTATAAAAGGCTATAATCAAGAAGAGGTAGTCATGAAACTTATGCACCCATAATAAGGTTATAATCCATTAGATTTATACTTACATATGCATGCTTTATGAATTTCAAGTTACATCAAAAGGATACAAAAAATGATTTCTTAAATGGTTTCATACAATGGTAAGTTCATGTTGAATAACCATTTGATTTTGAGAATTATGAGCATATAACAAGTTTTTAAAACTCCTATACAGTCTAAAGCAGGTTCCAATGCTTGATATGATAACCTCGACATACTTCTTAAGGAAACTAACTTAAATAAAGGTAAAATTGATACTACGTTATTTATTTCAAAAGAAAAGGATGATTTACTCCTTATACAAATATATATAGATGGTATTATCATTGATGCTACTAATGAAATCTTATGTAAATAATTTTCTAACGTTATAAATAAAGAATTTGAGATGAGCATGATAGGAGAACTCAATTTCTTCCTCAAACTTTAAAGAAAATAAAGGGAGGAACATTAAAAAATCAATCATACTAACGAAGGATTTGCTAAATAAATTAAAATGTATGAAGCAAAATCACTAAGCACACTAATAAGTATTAACACAAAGCTACATAAGAATGAAGAAGCTAAGAAAGGGGACGATAAGCTCTATTAAGATATGATCGATAGTTAATAATAGCTTCTACTATATATATATGTGTGTGTGTGCACGCGCCCATGCACTAGATCTTAAGCTTCGCCTAGGACATCTCACTTGTTAGTGGTTAAAAGGATTTTCAAATACTTGAAATGAGCCCCTTTACTAGGGCTTTGGTGCCCTGAGCTAGGAAACTTAGAACTTATAGGATATTTAGATCTAGAGTTATGGTTAGCTTATTATATAGGAAGAGTAAATCAAGAACTTGTTAATTCTTAGGACGATCTCTTATTTCTTGGTTTAGTAAGAAGCAAAATCATGATATCTTTTCCACATCCAAAGTCAGGCATGCAACCTTAAGTAGTTATGCTTAACTTCTTTAAATTAAACAAAACTTAGGGATTTTAAAGTAAATATAGTTGACATTAATTTAATGTAGGAAATAATTGGTGTTATTTTAATTAAGAACCCAATTAAACTCTATGATCAATCATATAGAAATCATGAATCATTTTTATAGAGATAATGTCAAAAAAGGGATATAAAAGTACAATTTGTTGATACATTGAAAAATTAGTAGATATCTTTAAAATTTAGTAAGGATAGTATAGATGGATAAAAAGCCATCATGCTGATTTGGAGAATTTTAGGGATTGAGGTTAACATCAATTTAAGGCCATATGGATGAGCAATTCTAATCACCTAAGGGGATTTAAAAAATGAGCAATATTATAGTTAGAGATGCCACTCAATTGTTGAGTGGTCAATTTGATGCTATATTTTCTTTTATGTAAGGATATTTTCCTCCATCTCCTCCACATTTATGATTTTCAAACTTTATCTTCTTTATAGTGTTAAAGAGGGGGAGAAATGGTTGCAAAACTTGTTAAGAATTGAATTTTTGGTTTTTTTTCTTATTATCTTTTTATCTTATTATCATGGATGTTTATATTTGATGATATTATGGATATTTAGATGATATCTAGATATTTGGATGATATTTTGATTGGATTCATGAATATATTTGATTTGTTCTTATTTAGTTTGTGAATCTTTGTATGATAAACTTTATATTTATTCTTAAACTTGGAGTATATCGTCATTATTACCAGTATTAAGGAATATCATGATATGCACAAAATGTTATGAATTATTTATTATAAGTTGTAAACTTTTGATCGAGGAGGATTTGCTTGAGCTTCTATAAAGCTATATAAAGAGTTACATACCATAATTCAACTAGTTATTCCAATTCAATTTATTTTTATAATGTTTTTTCATCATTTAAACAGGAGGTAGAACCAAGTGAATTCATTCCTATGGTTTTAATAATTACAAAATATTAAGTGAATATTCAATTTGGTTTGAGTATGATAAACAACTTAATAACGACATGTTGAAGCATAAAATTATTCGTTTAGAGGATGAACAAGTTTGAAGCTTTGAGGAGTTAAAGACTAAGAGGAAACTTAAAGTACTCATAACAAGTTTCAAGAAGTTTGTTGAGGCTACTTGCAGGATTCCAAGAGGCGATTACTATTGTGTTGTTTCTACTACTTAATTTTTTCTATAATAAAATATTTACTCCCAACGTAAGGTAAATGCATATATCATTGATAAGTAATATAGTTATGAATGGAGTATCGATCCCATAAGGAAGCTATAATGGTTTAGATCACTATCCTACTACTAACTAGTCAAAGAATTAAAATAGATTGATTGTTTTATAGAGTTGAATAATTAAAAAATTTAAACAAAGAAGTAAACTAATAAGAAATATTAATATATATAGTCAAATAAAGAATTCATATATAAGTAATGTCTAGATAAGAATTCCCCCTAGCATCATCTTTGTAGTCAATATTCAATAAACTTAGAAGGTTTTTATAATATAGATCAACAACAAATCTTAGGTTATGAAATTACTTTCTCTTGTGTCACAGCAACCTCTCTACCAGGTAGGAGTAAGATTGTGTACTATTGGACTTCCCCAGACCTTGCATTTCAACAACACTCTCATTGGGTGTTCTTGTTAGTGCTGTTGTTGTTTTGTGTCATAATCACATATTTTCAAGTTGATTAATTAATATTTCTATCCAATTAAGCCTTTTAAGGTTGCATTAAGTTTGCCAATTTTCATGAAATGTTTGAACTTAACACCAAAGGATTTATGTAATCATATCTCTAATACCTCTTGTAACTCCTAATATATAAGTCATGATCTACTCACATATAGTTCCACTAGAATTGTCTGCGTACATATTAATATTTAATCTAATCATTAGCTTAATTAAATCAGCATTAAGAATATTCAAAGACATTTCATATAAATAAACTCCATTTCATAAATAACATTAAATCAATCCTTAATAAAGGCAATAACATTCGCCTATCTAAACATTTAAATAAATAAGCCATAAATCATGTTTACACTACTAAACATAAGAGATAAAATAAAATATATCGAGGTAAAAAAATTATAGATGAAATTTTAGTATTCTAATTAGCTTCGATATGTTAAAATGATCTTTAATGTTCTTCTCTATTGAAAATGGCTTCACATTTGATCTTTCATGGGTTCTTACACCTCCAAGTGGTTAGGTTTATTAAAAAAAAAAGAGAAAAGATATCATAAATTAAAGTTTCTAGCGGCTTTTATACTTTTTTTCTACATCAGACATGGTTTGGCTCACAAATTTGTCTTAGACTTTGTATTTTTATAACTTTTAGATAAGGGAATGAGATCCTACACGCTCATGTCCTAGGTCATATATTTCTCCATAAATTCTCTCAAAGATAACACAAATTGAGACAAGACTATGTCTTAGACCATTTTGCTCTTTAGAAATTTTCACCACTACGTTGCCTCCTTTTTACCTTTGTTTTAGGTTGTATCTTCATCTTCACATGTTCTAAGAGGGAAATAAGTTCACACACAATCATATGCTAGATTGTATCTAGCCAAAAGTTGTAATTTCTTTATGCCTTTGCTTTAATTCTTGACAAGCCTCATCCTAAAGAAAAATTTCTTAATTACTTAAAAGCATCAAATAAATTAAGTAAATGAAGGTAATCTAGACATAAAAACTAAGAAATTTACTTGTAAAATCTATGTATATATTATATACATCAATCACATACTTAGAAACAAGTTAGGAATGTGAAAGGTAAGGAAAAGACTAGCATTGTTCTATTAAGAACAAATATTAATAGAGCAAAAAGAAAGAGAATAACACATGTTATGTTTCTTTCTTATAAAGAAAATAGTCGATCTCATAGACTAAAGTATAAAGATAATTAAACAGATGTATGGGTACTTGTTAGAGAACAAGTTCATTGAACGGGCTCAATATTAGAATTCTATTTAGAACATTACTTGTATATCTATAGAAATTCTCATTTTGATGATTTTATAAATGATCCTTTAACTTGAAATCTCCAAAATATCTCATATAGGAATTGCTATGTTTTGATACTATTTATGACCTATCCTTATCAAGGTTAGCCCAATTTATAGTCATTGGATATAACATGAATTATATGGAGGTAGTTGAGTGATCAATATAGGATTCGTCACCCTAAATTAATTAAGGAGAATATTTTGTTATTCTCAATTAGTATTGATTCAAAAGTTATTGGCTAAGGTGAAATAAAACTTTGCAAATTTTTTTTCAAAAATTATCAATTGAATCAATTACTAATGGTAGAGAAATAAAATGGTTGGACTTAAATAAAGTAGATATTAATTTTACACTCCATGTCCAATCAAAACATTGTAGATGGAAGGATTGAATTATTTGGAAAAAATCAGGTATAAAAAGATTAATCAAAAATATTTTGACATTCTTAATATTTGGGTGATTATGATGTGTTGCTAGACGTCAATCTTAATCTATAGACCTAAATGATTTAATTAAAGAATTAAAGATAAATTAAAGAAGAATGATTTAAGATAATAATTTATATCTATTACCAACATATTTACGAACTTAATGGGCTATAATCAAAGAACAATTAAAGAGAAGAAGGTAATTTAAATAAGTTAGACTTGACTGTAAAGCTCAAGAAACTTAATGATCAAATCTAACATATTTCATAAATAAGATCCAATATTAGGTATTGGATCTTATTTAGGCCTAATTGAATTTAAATAAAATTAATTATAAATTTAATTAAAGATTAATTAAAATTAAAATTAAAATTAGATTTAAACTAAATTAATAAAAGGTTCAAATCCTATTATAAATAAGCGTAGACTCTAAAGGACCTATCACTCTTGGCTTACCCTTTTCTACGCTACTTATAAAGTTCTTTTAAGCATTTTGTATGGATAATGTTATAAGTACATGTGTAGGTATGTTAGTTCTAATGAACTAGTTTCAGAAATGGTTCGAGAGAACTACAATATAAAGGATCAATCTATAGAATAAATACAATTTACGTTTATATTTTATTGTATTCATATCGAAAACAATCTCTCTACTAGTTAGGAGTAAGGCTGCGTACTTCTGGACCTCTCTAGACCCTATGATTGTCGGAACTTTCACTAAATTGTTATTGTTTTTGTTGTTGTATTTTAATTTTCCAACGCTTTCTTTTTTTACTCTATAAAATCATATTTAAATAATAACTATATTTTAAAATAATAAAAATAATGATGTAGAATGATTGATAATTAATATTAAATAGATTAAAAGCTTCTGATTTTAATAAGGTTTATTCAACTTGAATCAATTAATTTAACTAATTTAACCCTGTATTGCTAGTGAATTTCTATTATCTAATTACTAATCTTTCTCTAGAACCAACAATATACCTAACAAGCAAGTTAAAGATATATATGTGATAACTATGAACTTATATAATTTATTAAGCAAAATTAGTTCATAATATTGCATGGAGTTTCACAAATATTTCTATTTTGTAAAGATCATATGATATTTTAATCAATGTCTAATTTAATTATTACTTCTCAATTTTGTGTTGAAGAATTAGTCATATAATGGTTGATTAGACAATCAAAATTAATGAAGCATTAAATAATATAATTGTTGATTAGACAATCAAAATTAACAAATAACTTTGTACAAAATAATTCATATATAACAATTCATTTATTAATTTGTCTCTTATTTCTTAATCGTGTATCAAGTGAAATTGAAACAAAGAAATACATATTTTGACAAAATAAGAGTACACAAAACCAATTATATAATACAGAACTTAGATATATAATACAATATCATAATTAAAACTCTATATAAATCAACTAATGTTCTTTCAAATTTTTGTTCATCTTCTTACCTCAAATGATTTGAGTATTCAATGTTATTTTATCTTCTTCATATATGGAAATATTTTTGTTGACAAATCATTTTGTCGTTTTATTTTCTACTTTTCATCCATTAATTTCTTTATGTTCATTATCAATATTTTTTCAGTTGTAACTTCTGACACCTCAACTCGCTCACATATTTCATATTGTAAGTCAACAATTGCTCCATTCAAGAAATGTTCTTGTATAGCTTTTTCTTTCCCATTTTTTTCAAAGTTTCACATTTGAACATGAATTTATATTTATATTATTTTCTTCAATAAATTAATCAACTAATCATAGTTTGTAAGCTACATCTTAAGAATCTTCATTCATAATATTTACTAGTCCACATTGTGAAAATACCAACACAAATCCCATTCAAAATTGTTCTTCTAACTCGTCCGCTAGCATACAAAAAGAACTCCAAGAAAGATTTGAAGATACTTGGTGCTTGACTCCAAATACTTATAAAACCTAGTTAACTTAAAGCTAGTGAAAGGTGAAGAAAGGAAAAAACAAGAACCATGGGAAGATTGAAACATAAACAAAAATTAGAAAAAGGATAACAATGTTATTTATATGTAAAAGAAAAAAATAAACCAAATAAAGGGAAGCCACAATAAAAATACCAGGATACTTTAATGTTAAAACCTAACACTTACTCATTAGTATAATACTAAAGTTTTTATTTTTCTTTTATTATTTATAGCATTTTTTGTGTTAATCATTGTGGTTGGTTATGATAAGTGATGTCTCAGGTGCGTATAGTTAATTGATCTTTGTAACAAAGATTAACTTTTGGTTATATTTTACAAAATAGAAATTTAAGTGCTTAATTGAACTTAGTTTAGATTAATATTGAAAAAAGCATTGAATTTTTTTATTTTAAAGTAAAAAATATTATATAATAAATTTTGAATAAATAATAATTATATAGTTTATAATTAATTTTATCAAAATAATAAAAATAAAAAAATTATGTAACAAATATTTTCAAAATTTGTGATGATATTTTCAAAACAATTTTGGTAAAAAGCACCAAATATATGCGTAATCAAAAACTTTGAGCTATTTTAATTTAGATTTTCTGCAATCTCTTGACAGGGTATCATTTATTCGTCTTTTATATTCAAGAAATTCATTTTGAAGACCTCACCTCTAAAAATCTAATTTCAACCCTCCCTTGCTTTGGGTTGATTTGCAAGAAGATCAAAAGTTAAACGTGAAATTGGAAAGGAAAAATTAAAGTTAGAATGCTCGATTGAATAATATAAATAAGTTTTAAGGACTTATTTGTAAGATTCTACATTGAATGAAGGGGAAAGTGCATGCAAGGAATTGAAACACATGTTTGGTAAGCAGCTTATCAGTTGTTTTTTAACTTATTAACTAAAAGTTAGCTTTTTGACCATCTTAAAAAGTTATTGATGTGTTTAATGAATGACTTATTGGTCAGCTTATTTAATCCCAATAAGATGATTTCTAAAAGCTCTATAAGAGGAGTTTTTAAAGTTAGCTATTTGTCTAATGAAAGTATTGCGCTTCACTTTACTCTCTACTTTTGCTCCGTGTATTTTCAAAGTTGGTTTTTTTTAATCTAAAATTATGTCGTAAAGTTTGGAAGAATATAATAAAGAGGTTAATTAAACCTTTTAATATTTATTTAATTTTATAAAATTAGTTTACATTTAAAAATATCATGATATTAAGTTTTAGAACATAAAGAGTCACATCAAATTAATATTTTTAGTATATAACTACTATATATCGTATTTGTGTCATATTGTAATTATAGATATTTTTAATTTATTAAATAATAAAATTCATCAATATTTAGAAATGTCAATATTGGCCTGACCTGGCCCGGCCCGTAGTCAACGAGTTTGGCCTGTGAATGAATGGGACGGGCCACAAGCCAGGGTGGACAGGCCGCGGGCTGCCCGCGACCCTAGGAAGTAGGTGGACTAGCCGAGCCACAAGTCGGGCAGACCAGCCCAGCCAGTAGCCCGTCCACCTAAAACGACGTCGTTTTATTCATTAAAAAATGATGTCATTTTTTAAAGTCGTTTTTTAAAGGCAGGAGTCATTTGTTTCAGAGACAAAACTACGTCGTTTTGCGTTAAGCATAAAACGACGTTGTTTTATCTCTAGAAGACGATAAAAAATCAAGAGACAAAACGACGTTGTTTTCTATTGCAAGAAAACGACATCGTTTTGTCTTTGACGAAACAAAAGCGCAGCGTCCCACTCCCAGTCTCCCACCCTTCGGCCTTCGTCCCTTCCCTCTCCAGACACTACCTCCGGCTCTCCCTCCGTCTCCAGGCCTCCCTCGTTACTCTCAAACTCAATCATCTCACTCATCTCTCCATCCCACCCGCCACAACTCGTCTCCCACTTACAGTCATCGTGACCCAAGCGCTGCTCTGCCTCCCTCTCCCTCCGTCCGATCGTTGCAAATGACGTCGCTGTTCTTCTTCTTCGTCGCAACTCGTAACATCGCATTGCCTGTGTTTTTTAGCGAAGGTGATTGTCCTAGCATCTTATAGTTGAATGGAATGAGGAATGAGGATTGATGTTTCTTGTGTCTACTATCTTGATGTTTCTGGATTTAATAGTTGAAGGGATTGAGGATTGAGGTTTGAGGTTTCTGGATTTATTTGTGCGTGTCTACTGTCTTGGAATAATTATGAATGAATTGGCAGAATTGTTGATTGTTGAATGGAATAAAATGTTAATATATTTACAATGCTTTATTTGAAAAATTATCAAGATTTTGTTGTTCTATTTGTATTGACTACTTCAGATTTTTTTATTGCCTTACTTTCAAACTAAGAAATTATGAATCAATGATTGTTTTACTTGTATTTTGATATAATGATAGCTTTTTATAAGATTTGGTACTTAATGTAGCTTATATTTTATTTTAAATCTAGTAGTTTCATGGTTGGTTTGTCAGATGGATGTCCAGTACTGGAGGTAGAAGTGAAAACTTCTATTCCGACACCGAGTGATGATAGAAGTTCAATTAGAAGTCAAGTTAGTCAACTTACAAGTGATGTTTGGAATTACTTTAAGAAGACTACATCGATCGAAGGAATTGAAAAAGCAGAATGCAATTATTGTCATAAGTTGTACTCAAGTGGTTCGAAAGGTGGAACATCTCATTTAAAGAGACATACTGAATCATGTATTAGAAGGAAGATGGTTTTAGGAGGTCAATCATTTTTGACCCCTAAAGGTTCTAGGAGGTCAATCATTTTTGACCCCTAACCTTATGAAGGGAAAGAATGAAATAACTGTAACAACTTTTGACAATAAGAGATCAAGAATTTTGATGGCTAATATAATTGTTGGTGATGAACATGCATTGGCTATGATTGAAAGCAAGAGATTCACGATATTTCTCAATTCACTCCAACCGAATTTCAAGGTTCCAAGTCGGAATACATTGAGAAGTGATATTTTAAAATTTTATGAGGAGAAGAAGAGAGAAACATTAAGAGTATTGTTGAGTGTTGAAGGACGAATTGCCATAAAAACGAACATGTGGACAGCTGATAACTAACAGAAGGGTTACATGGCGGTGACGGTACATTATATTGATAATGATTGAAAGCCAGCAATAAACTTTTGAGGTAATTTATATTCTTTAACATTATTATCATTTATTTAATTTCATTATTTTATGAATTTATGATTTCTATTGTTATGCTTTTTTATGATAGGTTTATTTATATATCGACACCGCATATAAGTGAAAAATTGGCAAATGTGTTGAAAGATTGTTTCATGACTGTGAACATCGACAACAAAGTTTCCTGTATCACAGTCAATAATTGTAGCACAAATGATGCTATGATTGAGAAGTTGAAGGGAAAGGTGCGAAGTTAGGAGTTTATTGGCTGGAGGTAACTTATTTCATATGCATTTTTTTGCGCATATTCTTAACTTGATTGTGAAAGTTGGGTTAGAGACGATAAAGGAAGCAATAGAGTGTATTTGGAGTAGTGTTTTATATTAGAGTACAACTCCTAAAAGAGTTGAAACTTTTGAAAATGTTGCATAAACTTTATGCATTCCCTGCACAAAGAAGTTAGTCTTGGATTGTCCTACAAGATGGAACTCAACCTTTAAGATGTTGGAGTCGGCAATCCCGTATGCTCAGTTGTTTACTAGATTAGCCAAAAAGGATCCTCAGTATACCTCTGTACCATCAGAGGACCAATGGGACTTGGCTAAAGAACTTTGTATGAAGTTGGAATTATTCAATAGGTGGACTGAATTGTTTTCAGGAACAAAATATCCAAATTCACACGGTATCTTTAGCATTATGTCCCACATAAAGCATGTTTTGGGATTGTGTATGTTTGACTCTAATGAAGTGATTCGGAGTATGGGGCAGTGGATGATGGAGAAGTTTAATTCTTGTTGGTCTAAGGTTGGAGATATTGTTGCAGTATTATATGTGTTGGACCTGAGATACAAGATGGATGGTGTTGAATATATTTATAATGCATTGTACAGTGGTGAAGTTTAAGAGCGTATACATACCATCAAACAATTATGGTATTAATTGTTTCATGATTATGAAGCCAAAATGTAACAAACTTATGATCAAGATACAGGCAGTTCAAGTTCAACTTCTACTTTAGTTTCAAGTTAGACCTTTTCTTCCATCCCATTACCGACAGATTCTCTTTCAAATTTTTTGAAAGAGAAAAGGGCTACGATATCTTATGATACGGTGGAGTTTGATAGATATATTTCTGATAAGTGTGTTCCTAAAACTGAAGGTGAGTTATTCGACATATTGTTATGGTGGAAGACGTCTGGACATAACTATCCGATTATTCAATCCATTGCACGAGACTTGTTAGCTATTCCATCATGGACTGTTCTTCAGAGTCTGCATTTAGTACTAGTGGTCGGGTCATTACTTCTCATCATGGTCGACTTCATTATCGCACTGTGAAAGCTCTTATGTGTACTCAAAATTAGTTAAAAAATGAAGATATTGATGGTAAATTCTTTTCTTTTTATTATATTTATTTTATTTACCTTTATATTATCTTACTTAATGTTGTTTTTTTTTCCTACAGCCATATGTATTAATGCAGAGGGGATTAGTGAAAGTAATCGACTAATGGAAGGTTAGTTTGATCAAATATAGGAAGATGAAGATAATTTTAATTTTCTTTTTATATAATATTACATTATTAAATATTGTTTTTATTTTAAGTATTATATTACTAAATATA
>JAOTAY010000005.1:34074215-34089051 GCA_025629805.1 Erythroxylum baracoense
TTAAATTGACTTGTTTACAGGAAATAATTATGACAACATTATCATTGCTATATATTTTTAATAAATATAAATTGGTTTGTATTTTATATCTTTTATTTTATATAAATATTTTTATATAAATTTACAAAATACTATAAATGATTTATGTTATAATTTATAATTTATGAATTTTAAAAATACAACTACAATTTTTTAAAATTGTCTTCAAAAATTTTAAAAATGTATTAAACGTCCGGGCCGATTCAGGTCCGACAGGTAGCCCGTAGCCCGGGCAAGATGGCCTGGGCTCAACCCAATCCGTTGACGTGCCTATCAATATTATATGAAAAAAATACTAATATGATGTAGCTCAATGTATCATTCATATTAATAGAAAATTTAACATTAGATTATTATTATTATTATTATAAACTTAATTTTTGTAAAATTAAATATTTATATCTAAATTTTTATAAAGATATTCAACGAAATATTAAAAAATATAATATTTATATTCTTATAATTTTTAAAAAAATTATGTCCTCACAAAGTATTTTATACATCAATAGCAAATATTAAATTAAAAAATTATGTCTTCACAAGTTATTTTATACATTAATAACTAATATTAAATAAATAATTTTACCAAATGTCTTTAATAAACAATTTATATTTTTCGCTAATCAAATCTACCTTATATACGCAACTAATAACTTCGGCAATCCGCTATTTGCTATACGTGGCCAATATTTATTTGGTCAGATTTAAGGTCCATACAGCCTCGGAAAGGAGAGATCTTGATCGAAACTCCACTACGCTTAATTTAGTTAAGGAGCAGAAGAGGAATTCTAAGATCGATGATTGTGTTGCAGTCTCATTCTAGATTTCTCCTCCAGATTTTGTTGAATCGGGTTCAGAAGTTCGTGTCTTTTCACCTTCTCTTTTGTCTTTTCCTTTCATTCATTTTCTTTCTTTGTCTTGATCAAAATGCAATTTCAGTCTTGACAAAGCAGTTGAGCTTGATTACCATTGGGTTGAGTTCAGTGATGTTCGCTACCATGTCCAGGTAACCGTATTTTGTTCATTTTCCCCAGTACTAGGGAGAACTTGCAAAAATCGAATTTTTATACATCTCCAAGTCTTATATGCTGGTGGGTGTTCGTGAATGGGGTTTATTTATCAGGTGTCGATGAAGAACCAAAATGTGGTGCTGCTATCGGTATGCTTACCCGTCCCACCACCTGAAACGGTGTTGGTGGGCGGCCTTCCACTGGGAGCAATTGAAGCAATAAAGGCATCATATGGCGTTGTTGTGCAAATTCTGGATCCTCCAAGGGATGGTTTCAGTCTCACTTTGAAACTCAATCTCCACAAACTTCATCCAGATGAAGGTTCTATGAGTTCTTTTCCTAAGGTCACTTATGAACTGCTTTGCCATGTTATTGTGTATTACCAGTTATGTAACTGTCTTGCGGGTTCCAACTATGTATAATTTTAAGATTGCAACTCCAAAATGAATGAGTTATGTTGGTTAGTATATGTATTGATTAGTACATGTATTGAAATTGTACCTCTTACTCCTCCTCTGATTGGCATTGGCCATTGATGTCCCATATAGATAGTATATATTCTGAAGCTTCAGTTTGAAAATTGAGTGGCTGTTATGTTTGGTGGTGAATTTTAGTTGTTTGTAGAGGTTTGCAAGTCTGGCTACAAAGGCATTGACTTCTCACTTTGTGCAGACATATTTTGTGATTGAGTTTATGGCTTTCACCTATCTTAGTAGTGGTGGTTGATGTTTTTATGTGACTGTGTTTATATTTTGCAGAGTACAAGAATGCTATTCTCTTAAAGATTGCCTCTGTTAGGGAAGTTGTCTTAGGTGCACCCTTAAGACTAATCCTAAAACATCTTGCTTCGAGGACCATTGCACCTAGTATGGGTCAACTTCTTGCCCTTGTGCATAGGCCAAATGAATCCTTTTTCGTCATACCTCAGGTATGTAATCTGTACATAGTGTGTCATAGAACATGGAGTTGTGTTGGAAATTTAACTTTGAACCGGTCAGTTGCACAAGCCAACAACTACTTCAAATTCTTTTGATGTTTTTGGAAAATTCTCTCTCGTCTATGTACAGACCTATTTCAGCTTGTAGTTATTTAGGTCTTTCACGATCCTCATACATCATACCAAAATGCGCTAGTGGATGATTCTCCTTCATACCGTGATATGGGGAGTGTCTACCGCCTCTGTAATTTAGGTTTCTTTCTGTCATGATCTTCAATTTCTTGGATATTGTCTGTCAGAAGAGGTGACTATTAATGGAATTTAAGCTAACTATAACGTATGACAGGCAGAAAAGGTTACTGTTGTATATCCCATGAGATTCAACGATTCCATTGATCTTGCTCTTGCAACTTCTTTCCTACAGGTATAGCATGTCTATTTGTTCTTACTTATTTCATGGAATTCTTAGAAATCACAATTATCAATTAGGAATATGTGAGAAATGGCCCTTTGTTTTATGTGCTGATACTTTTTGTTTATTTCTATAGAGTTTGCCACTATGCATTGCAGCTCTGCTGTTGATGTTTATCAGATTTTGTTTGTGTATTTCCTCCACCTTTATTTAATTTCTTAACTTTAACCTACGTGAGTTTTTAAGTCTCATTCAGGAATTTGTGCAAGCAAGGAAAGCGACTGGGCTTACTAATGCTCCTCCTTGTTTGTGGTCTGCTAAACCTCCCCGTGAGTTGGATGAAGCTCCTGCTGAAGCAGTAAAAGCAAATGCTGGATTTGTATCTTTTGGTATGTCAAAAGAGGAATGAATATCATTTTTTTCCATTCTGATTTTTGAAATAATAACTGTGACAAGCATCAAATGATGCAGTCATTTTCACACGTCACGTGGAAGGCAAAAAGTTGGACCGTACAGTGTGGAATTTATCAACATTTCATGCTTACGTCAGTTATCATGTTAAGGTATCGTGATTAGACCTTTTTATATCTATTTAGAACGTTTCAGATACTTGGAAGTGTTGAACCGTGTCGATAGCCCTTAGCATGGCCAGTTAAAATGTTAAAGTACTTTCTTTCGCTTCAGAAAAAAAATGGAAGTTTTTCTTGCCTTGCTACTTGTAATTATTGAAGTTGTGGGTAAAAGAATTAATATTTTAATTTCCTTTTATGCATGCATATAATAATCACCAAATTCTATACCTGTTTCGTTTTGTCTTCATCCATTCTTTGTAGAAGCATATATGGTTATCGACCTGAAATATGGATTTTAAAATAGAGCATCAATGTAAGACTAGTTTGAATGCTTTCTTCTTCCCATACACAATCACATCAATTTATTTTATTACTAGTGCTCTGAAGGTTTCATGCATACACGAATGCGAAGGCGTGTGGAATCCATGATTCAGGTAGAACTTTTTACTCTTTTCTGTAAGTTAATTTTTGTTCTGTGCTGATTTTTTTTCTTTTTTTTTGGGTCCAGATTGGCATGCTTTATGATGCCATAGTTATTATATTAATTTACTTTGGTTGAGATGACAGGAAGTAATGTTTTTACTGTTATGCGTTCCCATTATTCCCGAACTATTGCCAATGCCCTGATATCACCATTAAGACATTATTACTAGGCAATTGTTAATACAACCACTATTTCTAGTAGGTAATGGCTGCTTCTTGTACCTTATGGTGAATCTTATGGTGTCAATTAATGTCATAACTTCTAACTAAGGGGAAGAGTTTTTGACTCTTTCTATGGATAAGAGTCACTTGATCACAGACTGCAAGTTTCATGGGCGCTTGCAACCCTTTACAAATCTCTCTTTAGAAATTCAAGGAACCTCAAAATTTGCACAAGGATCCACAATCCTATAGCTTTTCAGAAATTAATATACAGAAGTTGGTTACTAGGAAATTTGTAATGCATAAGCCACAGAAAGCCACGAAATCAATTGCAATAGCTAACATGAACTGAATTCTCACAACAAAGATGTCATATAGAACTATGATTTTCTTCCAAGTATATGTTGAGATAATAATTGCTCTTATGAATTTGCATATTCTATATCATAGGCCTTGGATCGTGCAAAACCAGACACAAAGGAGAAAAGCAAATCACCAAATAGATCTTTCAAACGACTGGTAAGTCAGGATACTCCCAAAAAATTTCAGTAAGCAAAATTATAATGGAAGGTGCTCTATGTGATTGCGATTTTTAATCTGAAATGTAGAGCCTCAAGGATGCTCGTACAAATTCAATTTCTTGAAGAGTAGACTTGCTGGTGCTCCTCTTTGTTCCATGGTGATTCTTGGTGAAGAAAACTCTAGCCAGATTGAAAGGGTTGCTGCGGGCAATGACATCTTTCTCCCCACTGATAGGGGAAAAGGAGAAAAGCAAGAACAAAAGGAAGTAAAGAAAAATATAAGGTACAAATGTTGCTTATGTCGGCTAACATGCTTCAAGCTGGTTATCTGGAAGCCACAAACCCTTTTCGCGATGTTAAAATCTTTTTTTTCTTTTGTTTGTTGAATTTCTGGTACATCAAGGCCGTGTATTTTTACACTGGAGACATTTTAGCTGTTGGTCGGCTCCCCTACCATGACTTGCCTTGCACCTTATTTTAAACATTTATGAAATTTGGGAATTGTTAAGGGAAAAATGTTGAAAAAAAAAGGGCATTGTCTTGGTTATTCCATTTTACCAATCAAATGTCTTTTTCCAGATTGGACCTTTCTTGTTAGGACTAGGAAATTGCAACGGAGTAAACGGGGGCTCCGTACAAAGGGGTCTTTTGCTTGAGATTAGAGAAATGAAGCATAATATATTCTTTCTAAATGAAACAAGGAACCTGGGATTCGAAAGTTGTGCATGGTGAATAGAAGTAGGAAATAGAACGCTGTTACGTTTTTTGGAATTTTAAACAAAAAAATATTGATGTCCTGAGGCTGAATCAGCCAGTCCCTATGTGCAAAGAAAGGTCGTTTTAAGCAGGCCAACAAAACCCAATCACCAACCATGTTGTGAGGCAGATGGGCTTTTGTAGGAAATCTACAGAACCACTATTTGTAGCCCAAGATCCTGTCTTCGGTTCTGCCTCTCCAAGGCCATCAAGGGTCCAGTTTGCTTGTCAACAGACCTCCAATGATCGCAGTCAAACCCAACCCATTTCTCATCTAGTCGGATTCACTTTCCATGCTTTCCATCCCCTTTAGGCCCCTTCGGCGCTTTTGCTGCTGAAGAAAAAAAAACAATAACACACGTCTTTAGAGATTCACAATTCAATTCATACCTAAACCAAATTTATTATAATATTGATATTCTTAAAACTTCGATAGAGGAGGACAGTAATGTTAATTATGTTCATCTATTTATTCATGTTTGCATTGAAAGATGAATGTGAAGCGAGCTATAAGTAATTAATGAAACCAATTAAATGATCGCATAACACACGAAAAAGGCAAAAGGTTTGGGAGCAGGCGATCAGTGGGGTCTTCGTGGGTTGAGGCTTAGCATCAATGCTCAACCAACCATTATTTTATGTTTTATACATACATATGTATTAATAAATGCAGTTTACCTTCTTAACGCTTTTCTTCTCTCTAACCTCATATCTACTCTTGGTCAAGTCGGACAGCCACATCCCTGGGAAACAATACTGACATGGAACAGAAAATTTAAATTAATTACTAGATTAACAAATACAATAACGAGTTTAATTGTTGCTGCGGAAAGGGTTTTGAAAAGGAAAAAAGAAAGAAGGGAATGATTATTACCTGAAGAGTTTTATCAACATTCTTGGGCCTCTTTTTAGGTCTTTGAGGGAGCTTAGTACCCTTCATGGCAAAGAAATCTTCCTCTTTCTCCTTCCTTGACAAAGCTAGGTAGATTCTAGGCCATTCAATCACTGCTTGCCCATTGTTCGCCAGCTTTTGTACCCCACCATTATTACTAGTATTGGTATTGCTATTAGTAATTGTTGCTGCTAAAGCTTGTGAATCAGCTTGATCAGCAGTAGCAGTAGCCGTAGCCATAGCAGCAGGCTGTGATCCGTCGTGGTGCTTCGGAGAAGCCATCTTCCGATCGAATCTGTCGGGAGAGCGCTTGCCTGTAGATCTAGACGGCAGACGGTTGCCGGCACCACCGTTGTTCCGAGAAGGGGACCCACTTCCACCAGCTGATAGCTTTTCCACATTCCTGGTCATCGCAAACACACGCACCACCCAAATCGCAAGCGATTGTGATTCACTAAAAACTAAAACTAAAATAACAACTATAGGTAGTAGATGCTCATATGCTCATGCTCTCTCCTAGTTTCTTCGCTTTAGCCTTTAGTGGTACACCACACTTAATTATAAGAAAACCCAAGGAACAACTAACCATAGAATTATAAAGAAAACGAAAATTACTTTTGCTTTTTTAGACATGGGCAGCTGTCTACTATCTATCTAGCTCTTGGAAGTTTAAATCTAGTACCTAAAACACCCCCAAATGTTAATCCAAATTAAACCCCCCACCCAAAAAGAGCTAAGAAAATGGTAATCACCCAAAACAAAATTCAGGGTTGGATTTGGATACTTCTTATGTTTTTTCTCTTCTTCCCAAGCGTATAAGGGTAAAATGGGAAAGATACGACGGCGAAGCGAAGAAATATCATGAATTACGTGTCAGATTATGAAAAGAAAAAACCCTAAATACGAATAACAGGCGGCATCATCAACTCCACGCCAACAGATCAAGGACATAAAGCATACTTCATTTTAATTACTATTTACTACTAATTAAATATATTTCAGAATTTTTATAATAATATGATATCCACCAACAAAATAATTCAAAACGCAGAGAAAAGGGTTTCATTTCTGTGGTACCGGTTAGCGTAGACATCAACGCCTGGCTTCTCTTTCCCAAGTAATCCATTCAACTGATGTTGTCGAGGCGGAGGCGGAGGCGGAGGCGGAGGCGCTGATGGCGCCGCCTTCATCTCCATTCTTCTCGATTGACGGCACTGGGCTGACGCCGCCGACGACGATGATTCGTCAACTAGCGACGATCGGATCTCGGATCTCGAGAACCTAGCGCGCTTCTTTTGTCCCCATTGCAGCAGCACATCGCCGGAGCCGCCTCGGATGGCATGCGCGTAGTCATTCCTGGAGGCTTCCGGCGAGCGATTGGGGTGATGATCTAGGATTCTGGAGGGATACCTGAATCTCAAACCTTTAGTTTCAACGGTGTCGGTATCGGATTTCTTGGCATTGCCGCCCTTTGTTAACGGAATGCAATCTGTCTGGTACCTGCAACCGTTAACGGACATAAAGGGACGTCAATTCTTGCAGCTGTGACTAAACACAGACATGAATTTAAGTACCGGACACCGTAGTCTAGAAGGACGTTTTAGGATAATTTTACTCATCCCAAGTTCTAAAGGGACTGAGGAGTTAATATCAACCCCTCTCTCTCTCTCGTAACGATCATTGTCTATGCTTTGTTTTCTCTAATCTGCAAATCAAAATCCATTTCACCAGAAGGGTCACAGTACCAGCTAAACACACAAAGCAAAATCAGAACTGTTGAAAACCCACCCAATCCCCATATCTAAATACAACAATAGTTATAAGTGGATCCACCGATTCATCGACCAGTTTAAGTTTACCTCATAGCCAACAACACCAGACAAGAAGATCAACTCAGTTCGAACGACCACTTAGATTATCTTTATATTACACTGACGATGAGACATCAAAGACTAGAAGATGGAAATTTTGGTCGAAGACAAAGTTTTAATGCATCAAATCACCCAAAGAAACAGAAAGAAGACGATAGATGTATCTGAAGAATCAAAGAAAAGCAGAGCAAAGCAGAAGAGTGAACAGACCTCATCATTATAAGGAGGAGCAACAGAACCCAATATTGCAATGGACGATAAAAATCTCGAAATTGTAAAATTCAGGAGAAAGAAAAAAAGGACTGGTAAATCATGAGGCTTTGATTTGATCAACAATAACAAAATGGAATCTTTATCTTCATAATCCAAACAAAACGAACCCCCAACTCAATAACCAACAACTCAGTCTCAGAAGGATGACACACTTCATGAGCAAACAGCAGAATAGCAACAAGAAGAACAAACTATGGAAGAGGATAAGACCAGAGACTGAGAGAAGGAGAAGAGAAGAGAGAAGCAGAGATTGGATGATGGAAAAGAAAGAGCGAACAAGGCAACCCATAGGAACCAACTGAAATATACACGCATATATATTGCTGCTATACAGCATTTGTATCCATATACCTTAACAAACATAAAAAGAAAATTAACTTTACCTTCTTTAGGTTTTCGGAATTTAGAGGGTGAAAAAATATGGTTTTCCTATAGTTTAAATAATTTAATTTATTTGATCTTAGAAAATAACTTTGTTGGTTTATTGAAAAAAACATTTTCTATTAACCTTCGGTTAAAAGATGACAACTAAAATTTTTTTAAGAACGGAGTAACTGTAGCTATTATTCTTTAAATACGTATTGGATAAAATCTGGATTGACGCAATAGCCTGCAAATCACGTCAACCGAATATTCCGCACTAGGCAAGCCCTGTACAATAAACTCGATCAAGAGAGTGTAAATAGGAAATTCGAATACAAAACTCTTTAACCTCGTGCCCCCATTCCACCAACTCAATCACTAAACATACTAAACATAAAATTTACATATGTATTAATTAAATATTTTAAATTTAATTTAACCTAATTAAATTTAATTTAAATTAAAAATTAATTATAATAATGAGTAATATTCATATTACATGTCTTCATTGTTGTTTTCTAATAAAATTATAAGAAAAGAACTTTTAAATTTTAAAATTTTTAAAAATTCAAAACTTTAAAGAATAAAGAAAATTTTAAAAATTACCTAAATTATAATTGAGTTCGTACCTTTTACTGAACTTATATTGTCGTTTGGTTTCACTTACATTGTTTAGATGTTGCTTTTAGTTTTTATTTCTTTTTTGTGGAAAATTTAAATTTATTTGGTTGATATTTTTAATAAAAATAAAAAATTATTTGATTGAAATTTGTAACAAAATAAAAAATTATTTAATTTCATCATCTTATTTTTATTTTATTTTTATTATAGTATTAGATGTTAAGTTTTAACTTATTTTATTCTAACATAGCAAATTGTATGATGAAATTTAACTAATTCTCATTCATATTAAAAAAAGGTATAAATATAAAATATAATTAAAAATTTACACATCAATTTTATATAATAAGGTTCTATAAAATATATAAATTATATCAAGTCAATCTAATTAAAAAATAAAAAATAATCATCATGTTACAATAATTTAAAATATAATAGTAGTATCACTTACAAAATGAAGCATAAATCAATTAGAACTTTCATTAAATAATCATTTTATATTTGGCTAAAAATTTTATCCCACTTTAGAGACATAATTTAAAGTTTTACTTTAGTAATGCTGTACTGCAATTGAAAACTTGTACATTTTCATAATTTGCTCTCCATTTTTAACATAATTTTTAAATAATTAATCACAATTTTTAAATAATTAATTATATTATCTATGCATTCTTCTAGAATTATATTACATAATAAGCAATAACAATATATTCTTTTTTTTTCATATCATAACTCATGTATGTTCGAAAGCATAGGAAATTTTACTTTAGATTGCCAAAACATCTTTTGAGAATATTTCTTAATAAAGAATGCATGTAGTTAAGTTTTTATAAACCAAGGTTTTCTTCTTCCTTTATAATCTAAAAAAGGATCTCTCATATTGATATGGTGAAAGAAATCCAAGTATATTACTATAATTTAAGTTAACTAAATAGAATTTATCTAAACAGATAAAGAACATAATATCAACAAAACTCTATTAATAATTAATTGTAAACACCATATTTATATAAATAATGAAATACCTTATGGAGGTGTAAGAAATTGGTTCACTGAATTTATTAATGTTTTTAGAAAAATTGGAGACTCATTTACAATGCCTTCTCATCCAACCATTACATATGAGAAACGCATTTCAAATAAGCAATGACAAATAAGATTTTAGGTTGAATCACTTCTTTTACTTTTATATGATATTTGTTCATCGATTAGAACATGTGCATCAATATATGTATCATCTATTGCTCCTATGTAATCTTAAGAAATAAATTATATTATTAAAATAATTAATTAAATATAAGGACATAATAAAAATAATAAAAAATATAAATATACCTGAAAATATGAAAAGAATTTTAAATTATGTTAAACTCAGGAGGTGTATTAGTAAAGGATGGTGAAGTAATAACTCTTTTTATAAGACGATTAGTTGCAAATGAGACTTTGTGAAAAATATTTTGAAGTTTTCTAGATAAAATGTTGAAAGCATTCTATATAGTTGTCTTACTATGTCCTCTACTCATCAAGGAAATTGCAACCTTATTTCTCCACAATCAAATATCTTGTTGACTTTAAGCCTCATAAACTCTTTAACTCATTAAGTTAAAGAAGATTGTCTTGCTCATTTTTAAGTTCTCATAAATCCTTATAGGATTCTCATTCAAAGTTTCTATATCCAATCATGACCAGATAGAGTAGAAGTTTTGTGTGGGTATTTGTGTAAATAAAAATATTCATTCTCTTCTCCTAATAAGAAATAATAACTATCTTCATTAGCTTTTCTTTTGAATCTGATTTGAAATCCAATAAGAAGGCCATTTATATGCAAATCAATGTTAAATAATTAATAAAATATTTGAATAAAAATGATAAAATGATTATAAATTTTCATGTCATTTAATATAAATTTAAAAGGTTCGTATCAAATATTTTGTCAAAAGGTTCATATCAAACATTATACAAAACATACACTTAAAATATTCAAACCATGATATAGTTCTTAATATAAAAATGTCTAAACCAATAAGACTTCAATACATAATAATATGAAAATATATCTAAAATGACACATTTAATTCATCTGCCTTATATCTGGCGTTTCGTAAAAATCTCCCTATAAAATGGAGAATCATGTAAAGCTTTAACTACTTTTCCATATTGCATACTCTCGACACCTAAATCATATAAGAAATCCAAAACTTCGATCATTATGGTAGTTACTTAATTAACTAATGAAGCTTCTTCACCCAAAAAAAACTAATAAAGTTTCAGGTCCAATCTTTTGAGGGAAAGATGTGTGACTAGTTTTTCTCAAGTAAATTGTTATTTATTTTTTAATATTCACCAATTGTAATCATGACATTTTTTATAAGGCTAAATGCCCAAATTGGGGCTTAACCTTTTTTAGTTTGATTAGTTTAGGACTTAACTTGTAACTTGCTCAAAAAGATATAAAATTTCACGAGTCTGCTCAATTTAAAGCTTTTTGGATGAAAATTAAGGCGTATTTTACACACGTCGTTATAGGCAGGCCAGTTAGTCTTTAAATATCACGTTAAGAACACATAACTTATTATCCAGGCCAAGTGGAATTTAAGGAAAAAATTTTAATTTCATTTAAATTTCTACCATTCAACCCTAAATCGACCATTTTTTCGACAGGTGTTTTCACCCTGCTTCTCTTCTCTTGGTTGCCTTCACTCCAATCCCTGCACACATCATCACTTCACTCATGTGCCTTCAGTCCAATCTCACTTATGCCTTCTACGTAGTATGAGCTCTCTCTTTTGGCGTTGGAGGTGAATAGGTGGTTGAGTTTTTAGAGATTTGAAATATATATGTGCTCTGATTGAAGACTCAAGTAGGTAATGATTCATGCTCCTTTCTAATTTTTGTATATAATTTATGGTGTTTGAATCTTCACTTTATTCCTTTTCCCTTTTCCCTTTTTATGGAAAGTTTCATTAATAATGTTACATTTAGGTAAATTACTTTATCTTCTTTAAACGAGTTTGATTATAAGGTTGAATAGCTTGTAAAATAGAATTATTTTCATGTGCAATTCTATTATACATTTGTATGTAGGATATGATCAAGTTTTCTCTTCCCCATCTACTTGACATTATATGTAGGATATGATTTATGTCATTTGGTTTAGCTTCGTTGGTGGTTATCCCTGTTTTGTTTGTCTCTTTCCGCTGGGTTTAAGATAAAGTATGACATTCATGGAAGAGATACAGATTCTTAAGAGCAAACAAATTCAGTTTTGTAAACATCATTTAGCTATCAATGGGTGCATAGTCAACATTATAACATTGTGCTATAACACTTGAGAATGAGCTCAAGTAGTAGTTTTTCCAGGTAATAAGGTTGATTAGATGATTCGGTTTGCTGTTTTCTTGGTTGTAATTTTGTGTTGAGTTGAAATTTTTGAAATTTTCGTCTTTGGTAGTAGGTTGATGTGTTCTAAGCTTGATTTGAGGTCATACAAGCTGATTTCTTCAACTAACCTAGTTGAATGGGACTATGACGGAGAGGCTAAAATATTGTTACTATAACTTGAAAGCACTTAGATGGACTTCATAAACTGTTGAAAATCCAGGAAGAAGGTTTTTATGGTTGTCGACTCTTTCCGGTAATTTCGGTATATTTTTGTTGTTGTTTTAGCTAAATATTTTCATATATTTCATTAACGAATTGTTGTTTTTTCTTTGATGATAGAGTGAAAATGTTTATGGATTTCATGAATGGCATGATCAAAAATTTTGTCTAAGAGCAAGACAGATTATTTTAGAGCTGAAAAATAGAGAGAAGATGTTATACCATCAAAGTAATTTATTGAAGGCTGAAGTATCAAAGTTAAGAGAGAATGTAGTAGATGTTTTGCAAGCTGAAACAATTGCAGAAAATTTGAAGTTGAAGAATGAGTTAGTTACCGTAAGGAGTAGTAATGAAACACATTCAGCAAAGTGTTAGAAATTTGTAGCTTGTTTAAGCTTATGTTTAATAGTTTTGCTTAAGTTTATTAGCCTAAATAATGAAGGCAATATAGGCAATAGTTGTACCTTTAAAGCCTTACTTAGAAATGATTTGATGTACTAGAACAGTGTGTAAATGTAATTCACCTAACCTAATGTTGGAAAATGCAATTGTTAGATGTTTCAACATCTGCTATATTCCTAATTTGATGTTCTAGCCTAAACATGTTTGATGTACTAGCCTAAAGATGTTTGATGTTTCAACATATGGTAAGGAAGATTAGTAACACAATAGGATCTTTAGTCAATGGAGATGAAGTATTGGTTAGTAGTTAAAAGGAGTTGAAAGAGGCAGCAATTGACAACGTATGCTATCAATGATGGTCACTCACTGAGTTCGCAAAACTCACCCAAAATTTGCAACTATTTTTCAGGTCTCGGAAGAATACCTCGTTAGGCAACGGGAGTATATCTATTGCATGCAAGTCAGGGATAGAGGTCGGGATCAGTTCGCGTAAGTTGTTTTATAAATCATCAAATTATTGGCGAGGAGACAAAGATGTTTACTAGACCTATAATTCCAATTCTTTGTATTAACAATGTACATGTTCTACCATTCATGAACTTCAACAAAAAGGAAAAAAACCTAAAAGAAATGCAATTCACACTGAAATTGACAGTCATTGCATTCATTTCTTTAATAACATGTAAATGCCAACAAGATCCTTACAATCAATAGATATCTAACAAGATCCTTACAATGAATAGATATCTAACAAGATCCTACCTTGTTGGCTTTTAATAGTTAAGTAGGAAAATAAATAGAAACACAAACAAGCACAATATAAAACCTACAAAACACCTGCAAAGATCAAATTGAAGTACTAGATTGGTTTATGATATACTACATAAAATGGATACTTGATGATCTGATCTCAATTCAAGACTAAACGATGAAAATAAAGGGGACTAACACTTTACTACAAAAAGCTTATCATCTCTTTCAGGCCACAGACTTTAAGCTTTCCCTAAAAATTTAATAACATGTAATAACTTTAAGCTTTCCCTGAAAACTTATTCATTGTTTAATAACATGTAAATGCCAACAAGATCCTTACAATCTATTGATATCCAACCTCTGAATAGATATCTAAACTCTCAACCATCGTTCAGTACTCAAATATCACAAAATTGATGGATATAAGGTATGTAGATTGAAGATGTAGTTTAAGTTTGTTGTTCAGTATACAAATATTACAAAATTGTTCAGTTCATTAACAAACACAGTTAAGTTTACATTTTCTTCTTTCCCTTTGAAGATGCAGTCTGACTTTCTTAGCTTAGATTCACATGCCCAGTAATAACTTCCTTCCCCTTTATTGATTTCTGCCCAAGGTGTAGTAGTCTCAAACTTCTCCTTCCAAGCTGTAGATAAAATGCAAATATTGTTAAGCTGTATGACTTAATTAATGTTTAATAAGAATGTAAATATTTAACACTTACATTTAGCATCTACAACCTTGTGATTTCATTTGTGTATATCCCCATCCCTTCCATCCATTTCTTGAACTTCCTATTTGCTTCTTGTTGAAGAGAAGAATATGTGACAGGCCTTTTTCCTAAACTTTTTGCTTGAGAATTTGAGCTACATAAGCTAGCACCAAACATCCTCATTCTGCTTCCATCATCTACAACACCATAACCAGGCTCCCTTCTCCCTTTGGTTTGGTTTTTGATGGTGGACTTTGAAGATGTACAAATATTTTTTTTATTTCTAAAGCACCTCCAAGTGTTGGGAGAACAACTGAGACTGCTGCATTTTCACTAGCAGTACTTAAAGTGTTGGCAGTATCTGAAGCAGTTGTGGCACTGATTGAGCCCAAGTTTATTATCTAAATTGGCAACACTTTCATGGCCTTTACTATACTTTTTGACTCCTAATTCTTG
>JAOTAY010000005.1:34102083-34144802 GCA_025629805.1 Erythroxylum baracoense
TTTTAATTTTCTGTTTTGTAGCACTTTGCGAAAAGAGTTGAAAAACTTAAAAGATCTATTCAACCCCCCTTCTAGATTGTTTTCAAGTGACACTATATTAGGCTTCAGTTCACCTATTCTAAGCTACTTAAAAAGAGATAAAGTCATTAGATTAACAATAGCAAACATAAAAAATTAATAACATTAAAAGCACTAAAATGGCATGGAATCATAAAACCCCCAATATCCTTTATCTTTATAGGTAATTGGCTATGCAAGTTACACTACACTCCTTGGTTAAAGGAACCATAGTATAATCGTCAAGTTTATTTTTTTCAGAGAATCTTCTTGAACAACGTGGTATATGAAGGGTATATTAATATGCAACTTCTTAAAAATATTTCGAACTTGAAGTTTTCTATTATTTTCTTTAGCATCTGAGGTTATAGATGGGTAGCTTCTAGGGTTTCACAGTGATTCAAGGTGTATGCTCCTGACCATTTTCGGTTGAAAGTGAAACTAACACCTGTTTGCTTCGGCCCATATCATTTATACTATCTTCCTCAGACTTCTCTAACCTTTACACTTTCTTCTTTTTACCAATATCAGAATCAAATGTTTTACCACTCTTAAGTCTAATGGCTAATACTTGATTTAAGGAGTTACCTTAGTTTTAAGAGATGACGCATGAACCAGGCAAGCCAACCCCTTCAATGAAGATTGGAGCACGGATCGAGCGACAGTGAAGATGCGTTAACCAAGCAAGATAACCCTTCAACAGGGGAAGAAGCGCGGATCGGGTGACGGTGAAGATGCGTGAACCAAGCAAGAAAACTCTTACAGGAGACTGGAGCGTTGATCGACCGATGGTGAAGATGAGTTAAAGAAGGAAGACAATGGGAATTTAGGGTTTTCTATAACTTTTACTTTTATGAAATTTAGGCATTCTGTTTTTTTTTTCTTTACAAAATTTACAGAATTTAGGGTTAAAACCAAGTAAGCTTGTACTCTTTTAAACGTGGCATTTAAAAAAATAGTAACGGTGCCACATTGTACATTGTAACGGTGCGTATAAAACACACCCTAATTTCAATCCAAAAATTCCTTAAATTGAGCAGAATCATGAAATTTTAGACCTTCTTTGAGCAAGTTACAAGTTTAAGTCCAAAACTGATAAAACTCAAAAAGGTAAAACCCCAATTTGAGCTTTTAGCCTTTTCTTAAGTGTTAGAGTATGTCTTTTTTGCCTTCTTCTTCTTAGGACATTTCTTTTTCTTAATAAGAAATCTTATAACTTGATCTTCGAATAAACAAACTTCATTAATCAATCTTATGTTCCTCTTCTATACTATTTGATGAAGATTTAGTTGATTTATGGCATGCAAAACAGTTGCAGTAGCATCTTTAAAAATATGAAATAAGTCTAAAAACTCATTGCATCTTTTTTTTCTTAAATTTGTAAGTCATTTTATGAACCTATAGTGATGAAAGTATATATGAGAAAAAAGTTATAATATGATATATCAATAAGAAAGATATAGTTTACCTTAAATAGATTTTTTCAACATTCATTTATAACATTAACTTCAATAGTCAAGGAGATGTAACTAATTCATATTTCTTTAGTAAGTTCTTAAAATTCTTCAATATGGCCTTCAATACATTGTACTTGTTCTTTAATTAAATATCAATATACTAATTTTTGAATTTTTAAAAAAACCCGCCTTAATATTTTTCTGATATTTGGAAAAAGGTAGTAGTTATTTGATTTTTCCTAGTTTACTTCTTCAAATATTAATGGGATTAAATACATACTTATGGTATCATTTCTTACCTTATCATTTTCATTTATTTTTACACAATTATTGGAATTGTTCATAAGTTATCACATATAAATAACATAAAAAAGGTGATAAGGAGATATTATATAAGGAAAGATAACATTAGATGCTTCATTATCTTTATTTTATAATGATGGTTACATGTAAGCTTGTTATAATCTTATAAACATAAAGTAAGAGTAAAGCAAAGCTTGCAAGAACATATGAGCAGTAACTATATGTTCAAACTCAAAAATGGTTCAAGAAATTTCATTATAAGCTTTATTGTCTTTATTTCAGAATGGTGGTTGCATTCGATAACTAGACTTTTTTTTAGTAAAAAAGTAAGAATACTTATATACTACGCAAAAAAAAAGGTCTCTTTACACACAAAAAAACTACAAGGGAGAATAAGATAAGGTGGCCACCTTTAAAGAAGGATTCCCTCTCATCCTACCTAAAGCCTTATAGTCCAAAAGAATACTAAAATATACATCAAGTAGAGGAGATTTGATCAAATCCTATCCATGATTATATAACTGTTAGGAGGAACATTTCTAGGATAATAATACATAATCCTAAGTGTTAATTCCATTTTCACCAAAATAAATACAGTAGTCACTATTTGATGCTTATCTTTGAATATCTTACAATTTCTCTCAACCCATATATGGGTTTCAGTAGCAACAATTACAAAAAATATTATATGTTATCTAACTTCTTGCTTTCTGAAAATATAAGCAAGCCAATGTGTCCACAACTAAAATCTATAGGAAAAATAGGATGTATCAATCTAATCACATACTAGTTCTAACATATTATGAGAACAAGAATACTCAAAAAACAGTTGACTAATGCTTTCAGCTTTAGCATCATATAATACACACAATTGATTAGTAATACTAATATTCAAATGTAGAAGTCTATCTTTTGTTAGTAGCCTTCTAAGGAAAGCAGGCCATAACATAAATGAATATTAGGTGAATTAAATCTTCTCCAGATGTATCTTGCTTTCACGAAGTCAAGTTATTCATCCTTCATCCATTTATAACTTGTTTTTTTTTCTGTATGAATGCCATCAAGTGCTCATATCCATTGCCATTTATAGAACCAAGTGTGAGCTTCATCTTTACTAAGTGAAATTTCTTTCAGTGCCAACTTAGATTCCATCCAAGAGTCTAGGACTAAAAGCTAACCCCTTTAAAATAAACTACACTAATCCACTTAACTCATAAGCTATCTACTTTTGAAGCTACATCCCAAACCTACAATTTTTAAACTTAATCCTCTTTTATTCTTCGTTGCATATACTTGTTCCCATTTAACTAGATTTGGTACCATTTTTTTTCTCCCATAGGATCTCTCTACATAATTTCTCCACCTGTTTGATAATTTGTTAAGGAAGCATGAAAATAGAGGACCAATAAACATGTAGAGAGAAAATAACTGAATTGATGAGATGCGCTCAGTTTGAATAAATACGAGAGACCTTTATTAGTTTAGGAATTTAACTATTCTATAAAGTTTTCTATTAAGCTTTAACAATCACTACTATTTTATTTAGTAGGTGATAATGACACTCCTAAATATTTTATCATAAAAGAATTAATAGAGAATCTAGTTAATTACAAATTTTTTTTGTTTCACCTAATCAGTCACGCCTTAGATATACATGAGATTTAGCAAGATTAACTTATAGGCTACTTGTTGATGAAAACTTGTTAAATCCTCGCACTAGAATCCATACAAAAACATATCAAACTTGTAGCCAATCATTAAGTCATATGTGAAGTAAAGGTTAGTAAGCTGAGATTCTTTTTTAATGGGGATGAAATTTAAAACCCTAACTCTGAGTGACAAGTCTTAATTCTTTTGTGATATACTATATTACCAAAGTAAATACTAAAAGAGACAATGAGTCACCTTGTCTCAACCCCCTTCCACCTAAAAAGTAACTGTGAATCTCTCCATTAATAGACAAATAGTAGGAATTAGTAGTGATGCAAATTATGAGCTGCTTTATAAACATTACATGAAACTTGAATTCAGTTAACATCTCTTTAATAAATTCCAATTCAACAATATCATAATCCTTTTTTCATATCAATTTTTAAGAGGCATAGGGGAGAAATTTTTTCCTATATACAATTTGATGAGCTCCTAGGTTATCATTACATTGTGAAGGGAATCTTCCTTCTACAAAGGCATTTTGATTTTCTGATACTAGGTGAGGTAAAACAAGTTTTACTCTTTTACAAAGGAGTTTAGAAATACCTTTATATAAAGTAAAACAACAAGAAATAAGTTTATAGTTTGTTGCATATATAGAACCTTCTATCTTAAGAACAAAAATGAGAAAGAGGTTTTATTTATTTATTTATTTAGTAGTTGACCTATTTTGGAAAATTTTAGGATGGCTTCAATAACTTCACTTCCCATAACTGACCAAGCAGCTTTGAAGAATTTGCCTTCATAACCCTTTAGGGTGGGGCTTTTTAGGTTTCAGCTTTTTTAAGGAATGAATATCAAACATAACTTGCTTGATTTTATGAGTTATAGAAGGGATGAATAATTGCATGTGATGCTTAGTTGATAAGGTATTACTCGCTTGAAACACATATTCATCAGCTTGTGTCCTATTCTTAAATTTTTTACTCTATATCTCCTTATAATAGTCCACCAAATGTTGTATAACCAATTGATGGTAAGTAACTAGTATGTCATTAGAGTCAACTATAGGGGATACCCTATTTTTGTAAACCCATTGCTTAATGATTTGGTGAAAGTATGTAGTGTTCTGATCACTAAGTTGTATTCAAGGTGCTTAGCCTTTTGAGCTAAGAAAATCTTAGCTTTTTTGTTGAAATTTCACAATATTTATGTGACTTGTTATTATTTCTCTTTTAGTCTTCCTTTCAATGAATCTTGCTAAAACTCTTTTTGAGCTAAATATAAACTTTATCTAACATACTAGGGTTAGTTCACAATATTAAGGAAATTTTCTCTATTTAAAGACTTACACTCGTTTTTTAGCATCTTCAATTTATGGACTACCTAGTACATATGACATCACAAAGTGTTCTAGTTCCAAACTCTTTACATAATATCTTACAAATTTGGAGATTTAACCCATAAATTAAAATACTTGAATGGCTTTTTGTGGTGTATCCTAAAGATTCCCATTCATAATAAGGAAGATATTTGAGATGCCTTCGGGTCAAAATATTGCTTCAACATCACATCATTCATCAATCCACTGGGTGTTTACTAAAGCTTTGTCAATTTTTGAAAAAAATGTGATTCTCCTTATTTTATTTGTTAATTTAACTAAACCTGCAGCTGTTCCACTACAAGTTCTCTAGTTCACACAGAGTTATACATTTTTTAAAGTCTACAATTTTCATTTTTGTCATAAGATTATCCCCTATTTTTTCATTAACATATAGCATATTATTAAATTCACCTAGTTTCAACCATGTTTTATTTTGAGAAGTTATAATGTCAATAAGTTACTGCCATAGAAAGCATACACCATAGATACTGCAACCTGTCAGTCATTGGTTAAAGGGATAATATTATAGTGCATAAGATGAGGTGAATAGTGGGTTATACTAATTTGAAACATATACTTCTTCCAAATTAATCCAATCCTCCCTTTTTAATTTGCATATAAGTTGATATGGGTACCTCGAGAAGGGAACATCTACTTATAGTATTTTACATATTGTTATAGTGATTTATATATTGCTTATTAAGGGCTATTTAGCCCTCTTATGCTTTATGCCCTATTTCTTTCCCTTTTAAGCTACTCCAACTACTTTCAATTTTAACAACTTGATCAAAAGTGGACTTCTTGTCCTTTTCATTTTAATTTAACTTGCTGCCATTGAGTTTTATATGTATCTTTCTAGGGTTTAGTTACCACAATTTCTATTTTGAAACTTTAATACTTTCTTAGGAATTTGTTGTAGTAGTGTTAAGTAGCTAGATTTTTTCCCTCTTTTTTTGACATTGATTGGTCTCATAAGAATTCTTGCATATATTGCAATATAGAGGTTTCCACTTATACTGAACTTCTTGTTTCAGAACCACCCCATTCTCATTCTCAAAGTAGCCTTTGTTTGGTGTGCGTTTAATGTTAATTTCTACAAGAATCTAGCAAGATTCACCATATCTTTTTGCAAGGTCAACTTGTCTGTTATTATAGGGATGCTTACTTGACTAGCAATTTTACTCAAAGAAGATAGTCTCCAATACTTCAAATCTAGGTGAAGTAAGTTTAATCGTATGGAAAATTGATCAAATTACCCTTTTTCTAGCTCCATATTTTTAGTCTAAGGTGAGATGATTACAAGTTTTTTGTCAAAGTAGAAAACGCCATCTGTAAAACCTCGTCCTAAACAGTTTCACTAGTAAATCTCACTAAAACCATACCATTTTTTAGAAGTAGGACTTTCTTAACCCTGTAGCTAACCAAAATTCATTTGCAAAATCATTCAATATTTAAAATGGTGGATTAGTACCTAAGATATAGCAAAGAACAATATTATTCTAATATTTTATCTTTGGGTCTACATCCTTAGTATCTATTTCCTCATCCTAATATCAACTTTAACCCTTAGAGGACACACTTTAATTTGAAACTAGGATTATGCATTTTGTTAATATCAAATTTGTCCTAAGTCATACCTAGGTTGCTAGTTGTTGATAAAATTTTCTCTCTTCCATTCACTGAGATTTCATCACTTTGTGATGAGCTGGGACTTGATCAAAGCTTCTATACCTAGTTAATAATTTTATCCTTTACAATTAATCCTCATAGAATATCTTCTATTCGGCAGTCAAGCGTGGCAACCTTTGTTAGAAGTTCATGTAACAGAGGAACTCCCCTTCGTCGAGCGTGGTGATAACTCCATTAGGTCGTGCCCATTCTTACCTCTCTTCCCCATAGTATATTTCTTCTTGGCCATTGTTGCAATTCACAATTGCTCATCAATGTTACCATGTGCCTAGAGAATCGGAAGGTGGCTAGGGGAAGATTTAATACCAACTAACTGGCTTTTATTTCTATAGCAATTATGGTGGGTTTATCCCTATCATTCTTCAGTAACTGGACGTTATACGACTAGTTTCTTAGCTTTAAAGTCATAATATCAATCACAATCTCCTCAAATAATTGAATGCCCAAGATGTGTCATAAGTAATTAGAAGAATATCATTAATGTCTCTCAAAGAAGCTTATAAGATAATGTCATGTTGTAAATTCACAAAATTTCTGCAAGCTTGAAAGATGAAGTGACGTTTAAGAGTGGAAATTGAAGTCTAAATTAATGAATACAATGGGACAAACAAAAAAGTCCTAACATTTTTAAAGAAAAGATCATTTCCAAACCTTACAATAGTGAAAGAGATGCAATCATAACTAAGATTGATAGAAGAAAACCTAAAGCACTTCACATGAGAGTTGAACATGGATTAAATAAAACAAAATAAAAGATAGAGAAATAGTACCCTAAATATTGAAGTTATCTAACTTGTCTGCCGTGAAAGAACGACAAGAATGTCTGTCATCGAAGAACTAGTAGTTTGATGTTTCTTTCATTTGAGTATTGTTTATGCACAGCAATATTCAGCTGTAATTTTTTGTTTTATTAAATCTTCACCATAAAATATACTAACCAGAGAAAGACTAGTGAGTAGTGACAATGTAACCTCCTAATAATGCTTCAAGCTACAAATACATCTCTTGGTTAGAAACAAAAAGTTACATATATGTAGTAACAGGAAAAGAGAGACGGGTGACTTAGTTCATAAAGAGATGAAGAAGGATGCAAGCCATTGAAAATGTAGGAGAAATGAAGTGACGAGCAAATAAGCGTAAAACACCAGAAAAAAAAAGAAAGAAGCAGAATGTTGCTTTGGTTTTTAAAATCAATTGTCACAATACACAAAAACACACGATTTATGTTTTTTATAAACCTACTGTTGTTTTAATTTTCAAAAAAAGAAACCATAATGGAATTAAATGCATTTTTTTGGTAATATTTTTATTTTTAGACTCAAAATAAGAAACGTAAAAAAATAAGGAAACTAATAATCCTAGTTTTTTTGTTTTTTGTTTAATTTTGGGGTTCTTAGGAGTTGTTCAGTTATATCCGTAGTCTCGTTTCCACATTCGGTAAAAGGCTTCTCAATTCTAGGCCTGGTCCAACGGCCCATTATTTCTATATGATTAAGTCATTCTCGCATTTCTACTCTCCGTCAGAACAGGAAATACTGCTCTCGTCTTAGTGTTGATTGTACAGAGCCAAGGAACAATTTATTCATTGCATCCATAATTCAGCTTGCAGATTTCTCTTCCGGTACGCTGCTTTCTCCAGCTAAGTGTCACCGACTACATCAGGCCAAGCTTTCCTATTTTTAAATACTTGCTGCAAAATGAAACATCATCTTTTGATGAATTAATGTGGTTGAGCTATTTGTTCCATGGCCACATGAACCAACGGACTGTCGTCAAGGTCTAATCAATCCCCTTATACCATTTAAGTCACATTGATTTGGCATTCTTGGAAATCTTGAAGAGAATGAATCTGATTAATTTACCGATTAAACTCTACTAGCAGCTAAAGCTCGATAGCTAGGAGCTATTAAAAATTAACAATAATTATTGCAATCATTATTCAAATAAAAATATGTTTAAAGTTTACAGAGTCACGCCCACACACATAAATATATATATATATATAAACACATATTAAAACTTATAAAATAGAAAAGTAAAACTATTAACATTTTTTATTTGTAATTAAGCAAAAGGACTAGAATTACTACAACTGAAACTCTTAGTATGAATAAAAATCATTTTATTAACGGTTCTACTTCTATTAAAACAGCCTTTAAACAAACATTAATTTAATTTAATAAAAGTACAATACTATCTACTTTTATTAAATAGATTATCAAATAAAAACAACCATTAATAAGTGACAGCAATATTCTAGTGATAGAATAAATCTATAATAAATTGAAACCATATACCATGTGTTTCAATTTACATAATATTTTACATTCTTCGAAATATTTTTATCCATTGTAATTTGAAATTGTACTATATTATTAAATATACGAGGAAAAGAACTTCAGATACTATTGTTTTATGCGGTACAATATTATATACAAATAGTTTTTTTATTAAAATAAGTATGTGTGTGTGTGTGTGTGTGTGTATATATATATATATATGAAATCATGATATTAATTTTCTGTTTAAAGAAATGTTGACCCCCTTCAATCACATGCAATGCACTTAAAAATTTTAAATCATCGTCAATGGATTGATCTAATAGATTCTGGTCAGGCCAGTGACCCAAACTCTTTGTATTAGTAACAGACATTTCAATGTCAACAAATACAAATCCTGAGTTCTATTCATTACCATTCCACCCGAGGGTCTTGACACCAATTAAGAACCAAAAATGATCACACGTCAACTGTATATCTTGGACAACCAAACTTTCAAGTTGATGCTCTGTTAAAAGAAAAGGTTAGTGTTAATGCTTCTAATTTAACAGCAATTCAGCCTCAGTGATTGTCTAAATGATTAAACAACCGCAAGTGGAGCCAAATTCATCCATGTATACACAGAAACAAACACAAAAATAATGACTTCAGTCAATTCTAGTAATCTTCACATGACCTAGTAATTATTTTACTCCAAGTTTAGGTGCTCAGCAAAGCAAATAAATCTCCTAACCCTATTCAAAATAACAGGAACTCAATCGTGTTATATGTTTTAAAATGTACGAGTCAATTTCATTTTCCTTTCTTATCGCATAAGTTCGTCAATCTCTTAGCACTAAAGATTGGGTCTTCAATTTTTTCTTTTCAAGCAGGAATCACGTAAGCTACAAAGCCAAGCAGTACTAACATGCAGTAGAAGACTGCAAAGCCAGAGTAATATGCAATGAAACTCTGGATATCTGAAAAAGATTATTCAAGAACCTGATTGCTCCCACAAATATTGCACCCAGGTCAATCTATCGGAAAAGCCTCGGCACTGATCTCTTTGGAACTTTGCCTTCAAGCTTCAGCCTTCTATATGCTTCTCTAATGTGGCAAGGCCTGATTGGACCAGATTCCTTCCTTTCAGTCATCACTATTCTAGCTGCAAACCAAACCAAGCACATAATTATGCACAGAAAACTGACATCACTATGCCTCTATGCAAGGTTTTAAATTGTGGATTGCAAGTCATACTGTGATTGCGAGCAATTGCAACAATTGCAAACGCGTAATTGTGGGAAATGCAGTTGAAATTGCAGCAAATTGCAATAACGGTGCAGGCCGCAACCACAGTATTGCAGATGCAATTTCAGTCTCAGACTGTAATTAAAACTCATGCTTCTATGTATAAACTTTCATCATCAGATAGGGTGTTACTATGGTAGTTGTGTCTGCATTCAATACTTTAATGCATAGGTGAAGAGTATATGACCATATTTCATGTACAGATCAAACATGCTGCTACCATTTTTTAAAGTTAAACTACATTTGAAAGGCATCAGTACCCATTGCAAGTCGCTTGTTTTGCTATGGCAATAAAAGCAACAGGTCTATACCTATCTCAGTACAAGTGACAAGCATTTCTATTATATGTATCAAAAATGAGAAGCATGTAATCACCTGTTTCCACAAGTTCACCAACAAACATTTTTGCTATACCACATACTACAATCGTCATTGGCAAAGAAATTTTCTGGGTTCCGGTGATGCTTACTAATAGCTGCATTAGAAACATCAGAAACAAAATTGCAAATTGTTTAAGCTAACTTTAACACAGAAAATGACCTACATTTACAACTTGTACATATCTCAAAGAGGCCACAAGGGATTCACGAAAGCAATTCAACCAACTTATTCGACGTAAGCTGAGGGAAAGAACAATTATACCCTTCTCATGTTAGCCTTCTGAAGAGCAGACCTGCGGAAGGATTCATACCTACTCATCTGTTGCTCAGTAAACTGCGATAAGATAGACCTGAAAAACAGAAAACACAGACTCGAAGTTCAGACGATGTCTCCTAACTCCACTGAATACCAACTACTTCAGAATTTCAGGGTACATAAAATTACACTCTCAGTCGCAATTAAACATAGTGATGACGTTTTATCATCAAACCCTAACACATGACACCATCAAATATTTAAGTTCTTGTTTCTATAAACCCTAAAAGAGTTATTTTAATTCTGAAAAATAGGAACTTTCCTAGGTTAATGCAATATAATGAGTAGAAATAATATCAAAAATAAATAATTCAATAAAAAAAGTGAGGAGGTAGAAAGAAAACTGACTGCATCTTCGCCATTTTGGTGGGATCCGCACAGGAAGGAAACTTCGAGAGCTCAACCTCCATGTTATCATCGTCTTCATCCTCATCATCATCTTTATTCCTGCCCTTGCTTTTAGCTGATCCGGGAATTGAAGGGTTCAACTGGTGACCGGAAGTGGAGGTGACGCCTGCGCCGACGTCATCATAGTCCTGAGATGCCGGAGGGAGGGGAGGAGGATCGAGTACACCGACAAGATCATTAGTAATTTGGGGGTCGAAGTCGTCGGGGAGAAGGTTTGGGGAATCAGGCGGCCCTTGCGGTGGTGGCGGTTGCTGCGGCGCCGTGCCTTCGTCCTCTTCTTCGTCGTAGTCCTCTTGCTCCTCTTCGTAGGCTGCTTCGAACGGGTCTTTGGATTGCTTCATTCGGAATTTGGTTTCTTTCTGCGAACAGCTTAAGTTATGAAATTGGAAATTTTCGATAAAATAATAAAAACGGAGTCGTTTTGGGTAAAAAAATCTAAACACATTTGGCTCCTCCCTGCAAAATTCCTTAATTTCTAAAATATTAATTACCTCAAAATTCTGCCAAACGTAATTTATTTGAAATTTTCCAAATCTTTGACAAATTAAATTATTTTATATTTAATATGTTATATTATTTTATTTTAATAATATTTAATATATTAATTTATAATAATTTATTAATAATCAATGATATATTTATTAATTTTATATAACAATAATTCAATATTCATTAAGTTTATTATATGATAATATTAATATACTTTAAGATAATAAATTATTTTGTTAAGTTATTGCTAGTTATATATGAGAAAATGCTATTTAAAAACTAGTAACATTATCATAAAGAAAATATTAGCTGTGATTAAATTTTAGAAAAATAGAGGATGCAAAGCTACAAGACATGATTAGATGCAAATAATACAATAAATACAATTTTATTCGCTATTGTTTTATATACGACCTTGAATTAGAACAAAAAGATATTAAACATGTGATAAAGTTGAATAAACAATTTAAGGATTTCATTATAGAAGAAAAAGGAGATTGTATCATCCTATGAAAAGTATTTATATAAGTTTAAATAATCACTTTAACAGTAATATAAACAATTTAACTCTTTTATAATCGATTATAGTTAGTCATTGAAAAATATGATAATTGTGACTAACTTAAAAGACTTTATGGTGACTCATTTATTTACTCATTCTTACATATTGATTTATTTATTATTATTAAGGATGTTTATAAAGATAATAAGTTGATATCTTTAACAAGTAATAAATTTGAAATAAAATACAAATTTTTGTACAACCAATATTAAACGTATTAATACCAATGTTTTGAAAACGGGACCAGCCATCGAATCAGTTAAAGGAAATGTTTAAGATTTAAAGATTCAACCAATATTAAACCGCTATAAAAATCAATATATAATAAATAAGAAATAAAATTATAACAGCAAATAAAATATTTTATTGAAATAAAAAAAATACTAATGTCTATTTTGTATAATTAACTAATCATTAATAATTTTGAGTCTAATATAAAATTTAAAATAACAATAAAAATTAAAATTGTATTTCTAAAGGAGGTTGTGTCATCATCGTCAAAAGTTTCAAATTCTCCAACGTTATCTAAGGACTCATAAACTACGCTTTTATGCAAAGTATTTGCAAAAACTTCTTCTACCACTTTCAATTTTGAAGCAAAAATTTACTTGTCATTAAAATTTGACAAGTAAATTTTTGCTTGTCATTAAATTTTGAAGTAGTTGCTTATGTTCATAAATACTTTTCAAAGTAATAAATGTTGTTGCAAACCTAATAGCAGTGGGACGTATTGTTGCAAACCTAATAGCAGTGGGACGTACGATCTCGACCCAATTTTCTTGCTTTCTTAACTATGACAAAAATATGATATGGTTATACACAAAAATTATGATCTTAGATGGGAATGAAGCAAGATTAGAAATATGGCCCGCACCACCAATATCTTTTAAAATAAGATTTATACAATAAACAGTGCATGGAGACCAACAAATATGCCCATACTTTGATTGTAATAAGTACCCAACTGATACATAATTAGCTGCATTATCTGTAACAAAATGCACAATATTCTTTGGTTCAACCCACTCTACAATTTCATAAAACAATTCAAATGAAGCATTAAAGCTTTTTACCATATCAAAAGCATCAACGAACTTGATAAAAGTTGTTCCAATATTACAATAAACCGAGAAATTGATTAAGGTTCTTTATCTTTGATCCGTCCACTCATCTGCCATAATAATGCATCTTGTTCATTCCTAACTAACTTTATATGTATCCACAACTAATTGACATTTCTTTTTTAAATCTTGAAGCAAAGGTATATGCATCTTATACTAAGAAGGTACCTTAAATCCTAGATCTATTGCTTCTTGAAAATATGGTGAATTTAAAGCATTTAAAGGAATACATGAATGATAGAATCATCTTGCCCATGCTCTTTAAATTGCAAGACAACATCCTTATTAACCAAAACACTCTTTAAACTAGGTTAAGAACCAGAAGTAGTTCTTGGAGAAAAATAAGAATCTATGTAAATAGTAGCTTTCTTTTTTCATTTATTTAATACTTGTGGTGCTTCATCATCCCCAAAAGATATATAATGAGCCTTTTTATTTTCCCTTTTCTTTCTTACTTATTGCTGCAAATATTTTCCAATCATCTCTCGTACATCAAATGATACTTTTTTGCAAGAAGCAATATTAACTTTAACACCAATAAGCTGTTCTTTCATTCTATAAATTTCTCCCTCTTTAAATATTCTACCGTACAACATACAATCATATTGGATATTTACATCGAATGCTTTAGAAGAAGAAAAATAATTCAATGATGGATCGAACTTACCACGAGTAGAGGATGCTATATTCATCGAATCTTTTTTTTGATGATTTTGTATTCTCCATTATAATTTTAACCTAAAAATAAGAGAGAAATAATTTGTTAGTTTTGTACAAAAATAAGTCATAATAACAATTAAAACAAAAATAAGTCGCAAAATAACCAAAGAAGAAAGATGAAATGAAAATATAAAAGATAAGAGTCTAAAATCGAAAATACCCTTTAACTTTATCTTTAACCTCTTTATTCTTGTTTCTTTTATATAATTTGACTTCAATCACCAAAACCAACAACAAAAATAACAATAAAAAGGAGAATTAAATTTTGATCTCGACACAAGGAATCTAAGTATATATGGAAGAAACAAAAAAGAGGTTGAGAAAGAACCGAAAACATTAAAGAAAATAAATTGAAATAGGAAATTGAAATTGAAATCTTTTTGAAGATTAAATCTAAAAAGTAACTCAAAAAGTTAAAAGTCACTTAAAAAGTTGAAGTATGTTTAAATTTAAGTGTTTTTCTCTGAACATACTTCTTTAAAACTCAATTTATCTATACTAAATTACTAAGTAATAAATTTTTTATCGTCCTTCTTTAGATATACTTCTTTAAAGTTTAAATATCACTCTTTAACACATTCTTAAATTATCCTAAACAAAATTACTTATCTATACTAAATTATTAATTAATAAACTTTTTAATGTTCTTATTTAAATATACTTCTTTAAAGTTTAAATATCACTCTTTAACACATTTTTAAATTATACTACACAAAATTACTTATCGATACTTAATTACTAATTAATAACTATTTTAGTGTCCTTTAAATATACTTCTTTAAATTTTAAATATTACTCTTTAATACATTCTTAAATTATCCTAAACAAAATTACTTATCTATACTAAATTACTAATCAATAACTTTTTTGGTGTCCTTCTATAAATATACTTCTTTAAATTTAAATGTCACTCTTTAGCACATTCTTAAATTATCCTAAACAAAATTACTTATCTATACTAAATTATCAAATAAATTTTTTTTTAGTGTCCTTATTTAAATTTAAAATATCATTCCTTAACACATTCTTAAATTATCCTAAACAATAAGTTTGAACTTGTGATTTAATTTTATGATCTTTAAATGAATAAAAGAAGAGAATAAAATATTCCTATTATTTCTTAAAATATTAAATTAATCAACAATTCTATGATAAACAACTTTAATGAGTCGTGACGTTTTTCTTTTGAAAGTTGATAATTATATTGCCTCTATAAGGTAATTACATTAAAAGTGGTTTAAAAAATTAAGTGGCTAAATGATATATTAGTTATTCTGTTTTTTTTTTTGGATTTATCATTTTTGGGTAAACTCAAATCATGAAATAGTTGTAGAAGGTGGAATAACTATTTGCAACTTACATAAAAATCTCTATGGCAGATGAATAATAAATTCTTACAACCAATCAATTAAAGGTAATGCTCTAAAGTCTGAACATGTGCATGATAAAAAGGGAAAGTTGATTTATTCTAGAGTTTTTTTTGTGACTGCTTCCTCCCAAACTCATCTATCTTCTTTCATGCCTTTCTACCGAGAGCTTCCAAGAATCGCTTTGAGAGTTATGATCTTAGGGATTTCTCTTCTCCCCTTTGGTATTTCATTTATTCACACCTCCCTCTTCCTATCGGTTGAGTATTAAACCTCCCTCGGAGCCCCCCGTTCCTCAAACATACTCTTGCAGTGAATATGGCCATAGTTATGTATGTTGTTACATATATTCATACTCAAAATATTAATTAGTGGCCACAGTTATGTTGTCGTGTTGTGTGTTGTTGGCTGACTCTTAGTGATTCATGAGTAAAGTTTGTTTGTGGGTTGTGGAGGGAGTAGCAGTTTCCAGATAAGGAAACGACTATAACTAAGAAGAGAATATGGTAAAGAGTAAAAGCAAGGATGTTTGAAAAACAAAACCAATTCCGACCAGTTAATTAGTAAACCGATCAGTTCACTGATAAACTGGTCGGATTTTATATAAACAGGTTATTAAACTAAAGTGAACTGGATAATCAGCAATTTCATACTATTTTAGGTTGAATAGGTCAATTCGGTCCGGTTTTTAAAAGTGATTAATACTTTACTCACATCTTATGTCAAACTTTTAATTATCAACTTACAGTAAATAGATAGACAAATTATATGTCTTATATTCTTTAATGTCATGAGTATCATTATGTGTCATATGGTGAGGGCTCGTATTAATATTTTAAATATTATTAATGTTATTAGCAATTGTATGTTTAACTTGGTTAGCTCACAGTTATATAAGTAATCTTAATAGTACGAGGTCCCTTATTAATAATTTGTTTCTTATTTCTAGTTTTCTTTACAATTTCCAAAGTGCACTCTTTATAATAAAGGTCGAGTGTATATAAATATAAAAGCTATCAAATAAATTGTCGTTATATTTTTATTGTGATAATCAAAGTGTTACACAGTTAAGTAAGAATCAAATGCTCAAAATAGGATTATTGATAAATGCATATTTGACTATAATTATACACCCATAGTTAACATGTTTTGCTTTTTATTTCATAGTATTGTTGTATATTTGGTATTTAATTTACTCCAATTGTATTTATAGGTCATAATTGCCTTTATGGAGCAAAAGGAAAAGAATTCGGATGAAATCGTGGCATGGAACGAAGATTTAAAGCAAATAAAGACCTATATAATAATGTATAAAGATTGTTTAAGTCTTTATAAACATGTAAACATTGAAGAATTTGGTTTTTGGTCATATGGAGTTACACGCTTGTGTATATTGATATACACAGATGTGTATGTTGCCTGTGTGCCTATGCGAAATCACAAATTCAAATGTTTTTTATTATATAAGTCTCTCACAAAGTGACTGTGTATACCCAAAAATTATAAATTTTATTGTAAAAGGACGTGAGTGGAGGCAAATTGAAGAAAGCCAAGTTTTGCAACAATTTTGAGGTGTAAGACTCCTAAAAAGGTGACGATTTTGATCAAGAGACGAGGAAATCACGAAGAATACATCAATTTTAAACTTGTAAGAATATTCAACAGAAGAGAAAGGGCGATTTAGAATTATGATTTTTTTTACTTTCTACTAGTTTTTCTTCATATTTATCTTTGATTTCGTTCTCTATGATTAGTAATTAAATGTGTTTACTGTTTAAGTGTTATGAACCCTAATTTGTGATAACAATATGTTTTAATCTCTTATTTAATGCAATTATGTTGATTGATTTATTGCGATTCAATTATGCATTATATTTTTGTTCTAAAATATCTAGAATATTAGTGCATGATTTGATTTCATATGATTGAGATTGAGAAATCCTCTTATATGAATAGATCAACTATAATTGGAAGGAGTTGCATGCAAACCTAGAGATAGGCTAACATAAATCCTTTAGATTAAGGTCAAACTTAGTAGCAGAACTCATAAATTGATAAAGCAATCCTAGGGGTTTTAACTAGAAAGATTTTTGTTAATTAATTGATGAATTAGCTTTTAGGAGTCTCGAGAGAGTTATTAACATAAGATAATATTTTTCACGGTCCAATAATTAATAATATAATTGTATAATAAAAGGTTACTAATTTAATGATTCTTAGGGAGATTTATCACCTAAACACTACTATTTGATACTGATTTTTCTTCATATTCTACTTGTCCTTAGTTCATAATTGTTTAATCTTAATTTAGCTTTTTAACCTTTATTTTTAATTAAAAATCAAAGATATGATTCTTAGGCTAAATAATAGAGAAATGGTAACCACTAGTAATTACCGTTTTATAGAGTCGACCCGTACTTACCTGTGCTAACTACAGCTATGCTATACACTTGTGGCAGTTTTAATCTTAGTATAGAAAAATAACCAATCAAGTTTTTGGTGCCATTACCGGGGATGGTAATATTAGGAAAGCCTAGATTTTATTAATCTAACAATTATTTTATGTATTTATTTTATTTTTCTTATATTTAATTTTATTTTTAGCTTAATCATTTAATTATCCTTTTGAACTTCTCTACTTTGACTTTGAGTTTGTGACTTATTATTAGGATTTACAATTCATCATTATAGCTACAACTCATAATGGAAGGATAAAAAAGTCAGTATTCTCATGATATTTATGATATGTCATCGTAATATGTAACATCACCATATTGAAAAAAGATATATCCTAACATATTTTTGGAAGCTCAAACGATATCCATACCATGTTGCAAAATTTACAGGAGTAATGATTACAATCACGAATTTTAGGCAACAAAATATATGTGTGAGCAACCAATCAATGTAGAACTGACCTCAAAATGTACCTTACAAGAATTTGTATAATTCAGAGTGGAGAAACTCTTACGTATATGGATGGAATTACTACGCTCCAACTAAATATGTACAACAACAACAGAAAGAAGAAATTATTACAGATAAAATAATGGAATAACTTGCTAAGAGTGAAGCCAACCAATATGAATTCGAGGAGAGATTTTCTTTACCTCAATATATTACGCATAATACCTCATATTTTCTAAGCTTACTAATGTCTCATAGTGAAGATGAGCGGAAGGTCGATTCCATGAATGAAGTTGCACTTCGAGAGAGTGAGGAGGTAACTGCTACTATAAGTAAGGATGATGAACAAATGACAGAGGTAGTAAATGAACAAGAAGAGGAGGAAGCCTCTATCCAAGAAAAGAAAAAAGAAGAAGAGAAAGCTTCTGTCCAAGAAGTGCAAGTAGAGAAGTGGCAAGTGATAATTGAGGAAAAAGAAGAGCTAAAAGTTTTTGTCCATAAAGAAGAAGAATAATGGACAAAGGTGGTTGAGGGAGAAATAGTGAAGGAACTAAACAAGGAAACTAGGTTTGAGGGAGAACTAGTGAAGGAACCAAATAAGGAAACTACTAATAAGTCATTGGTAGCCACTTTAAGTACAAAAGGTTCCAACTTCCTAAATTAAAAAGTACTTGTATCAACTTAAGATTTGTGGAGTTTTGTTATCTCTTATTTTTTTAACAGCAAAGCGTGTTAATGGAGTCCATTGGAGTTATTAATTTGATATATATGCCCTCATCATTATCCTGTAATAGGTGGCATATTTACAGGCTACTAAATTGCCTTGGGAGAAACTGGTAGAAGTGAGCCATTAATTATAGACCCATGATGATGGTAATGTGCAGGGTAAATCAGGTTAACGATGTTAAACAAGTGTTGTACGGGAGGTGACCCATAAATTAGATAGATTTTATTTTAGATTTTATGTTATTTTTATTTTCATATTTCGTATTTATTTTCTTTATTTTTATTTTTATTTTCTTTTATTGTTTTTATCCTTTTTTCTTTATATTTTGCAAGGATGTTAGTATCTTATATCAAATTAAAAGTCCTATAATCATGAAAAACTCCACTTTCTCACTTATTATATATGCTTATATTCTATACATTGAGGACAAGGTACAATTTTAAGTGTTAGGGAAGGAAATTATGATTTTCTTAAGCTTATTGTAATTTTGGTTATTAAATTTTATTAACTACTATCTTAAATTAGTTGAAATCTGTCCATAAATACTTTATTTTATTATTGAATATTGATTTGAATTAGTATGCAAAAGGATGATAGTTAGAATAAAATTGTTTTTATAAGTCATATTGATAGTAATCATTGCGATGGTCAAATTAAATGAAAATTGCATAATTTTTACTCATATATAACCATTTTTTATGAGCTTTTGAGCCTGAGCAAAAATATTCATAAATTTTTAAGCTCTTTTAGTTCTTTTATGTATGTTGTTATACATAGTTGAATAATTCTAAAACTTGCTTTCATTATACATATTAACATCATATTTGTTAAATTAGAAGCATTGAAGTGATAAAGGCAATTAGATTCAACAGTTGTTTAATCATATTTCTTTGATAGTTACCTTACCATATTTTATCCTTTAGGAATAACTAAGTTGAGTCTTAGCCTTGTCCATTGATTATAACCTCATTACTAACTTTTATCATATTTTTCTTTAAAGCCTTTTTATTATTTTGAACTTCGAACTTTTGAAAGGTCCAATATTTCTTTAATTATGGTACATAATGAATGCTCGAAAATATTATTTAAGAAAAAGTGTGTTATGAGCATATTAAAAAATTAGTACCAATGAATTTATAATGAAGGGACCTATATATTGTAAACAAGTTTCTTGTAATGTTTTCTTTGTAAATTTCCTTCAAATCTATCACACTTTTATTATCCCAATCATACCTGACCTAAGCCTCATTACGACCTTATAAAGAACTTTTGATTTTTGTTTCTAGTTTACATCTAAGTAGTGGAGATGTGATAATATTGCAAACTTATGGTTAAGAGTTCTACGATGCATTGATTTGAGAGTTTGATGTTTTTCACCCTAAACACTTAAGTGACTCAAGTGAAACGTTGGTGAGGTGTAAAGATTTATGCTTTTGATTTCAATAAGACTATTGACGTGATTATTATTAATATTGACTTATGAAGTTAGTTTTAGGATAACTTGATTCTACTTGTATGTTAATTTGATTAATATAACATAATGATTTTAAAGCAAGGATGGACATGCTAAAATTAATAAAGGATGGATGTTATAAAGATGATAATTTAGATTATGATTTAAGTGAGGACAAACAAAAGCTTGCGTGTGGGGATATTTGATAAATGCATATTTGACTACAATTATACACTCATATTCAATATGTTTTGCTTGTTATTTCATAGTTTTGTTGTATATTTGGTACTTAATTCACTTCAAGTGCATTTATATGTTATAATTCCTTTTATGAAACAAAAGGAGAAGAATTCATATGAAATTGTAGCATGGAATGAAGATTTGAAGCAATTAAGGACCTATATAACTGTGTATAGAGACTACGTAAGTCTCTATAAATGGGTAAAGATTGAAAATTTTGGTTTTTGATCATGCAGAGTTATACGCTAGTGTATGCTAAGATACACGACTGTATATGTTGCATATGTAAGTCTTTGTGCCTGTATGAAATTGTGAATTCGGGTGTTTTTGATTATACATGGTCTCTTACACGCTAATGTAAGTGACCGTATATATTCCAAAAACCCTAAATTTTATTATAAAAAGATGTGAGTGGAGGAAAATTAAAGAGAGCCGAGTTTGGCAACAATTTTGAGATGTAAGACACCTATAGAGGAGATGATTTTGATCAAAAGACGAGAAAAACACGAAGAATACATTTAACGATCTAGTAAATAGTTACATCAATTTCAAAACTTGCAAGAAGATTCAATAAAAGAGAAAGGAAGATTTGGAATTATGATTTCTTTGTTTTCTATTAGTTTTTCTTCATGTTTATCTTTATTTTGCTTTCTATGATTAGTGACTAAGCATTTTGAGTGTCTAGGTATGATGAACCCTAGTTTGTGATAACAATATGTTTTAATCTCTTATTTATTGCAATTATATTGATAGATTTATTACAGTTCAATTATGCGTCCTATTCTTGTTCTAATATATCTGAAATATTAGTGCATAATTTGACTTCACATGATTGAGATTGAGAAATCCTCTTGTATGAATAGATCTACTAAAATTAGAAAGAGTTGCATGCAAACCTAGAGATAGGCCAATATAAATCCTCTGGGTTAGGGTCAAACTTAATAGCGAAATTCACAAATCGATAAAGCAATCCTATGGTTTTAACTAGAAAAATATTTGTTAATCAACTGATGAATTAGTTGTTAATAGTCTCAAGAGAGTTATTAATATAAGATAGGACATTTCACGGTTCACTAATCAAATAATATAATAGCATGATAAAAGGTTACTAATTTAATGATTCTTAGGGGGATTAATCACTTAGACGTTATTGTTTGATTTGATTTTTCTTCGTATTCTACTTGTCCTAAATTCATAATTCTTTAACATTTATTTATTTATTTATTTAGCTTTTTTAATTAAAAATAAAATTCCAATTTTTAGGCTAGATGTAAAAAAGGGTAAATACTAGTAATTATCGTCTTCAAGGGATCAACCCGCTCTTGCCTGTGCTAGCTACAGGTATATTGTGCACTCATGGTAATTATAAAATTGGTATAGAAAAATAACCAATCAATTAAGCACATTTATCATTGACATACAGAATACACATCTAATTAAAAGAGTGAATGAGATTTAATTTTCAATCAAAACATATCGCCTATCTAATGAAAATAATAAAAAATACTTAATAGAAAAATAATTAAAAGATCTTAAATCAGAAAATAAGCTTGAAAATTTGAATGCAAAATAAAAAAGATATTGAGCACCTTACTCTCTCATCCCAAGTAACTGCATAACTTTATTACATATTTTATAATTTAGGAGAGGACTTATAAAGGACAAAAACATTTATAATTTATTGAATCTCTTATTCATAAGTGAAAGGATCTATCCCAGAGTTTCCTTTCTGGAACCCGAGTGGAGGCCTCCTGATGACTCCACGGTAGCCCTCTAATTAATATCTGACTCGAGCAAAGGGTTCCCGCAAAACCAAGTCATTCAACTATTTAAAACCTTTTATGATTTAATAATTAAAAGCACGGAAAATAGTGAGAATTTTTCTATCATTTTATTGAAAATTTCAGCGGCATAACGACTGCATTTTGAAATTCTCAAAATTTTTAAAGCCTTGTAAAATTTGAAAACACTTTTATATTCACACCAATTTCTCAACTACAAATTTTGGATTTTAAGTCCACCCACAAGCAACCTAAACAAATAATTCTCAACATCCCTACAATAAACTTTTAAAAGTTAAAACAAATTCACGCGTTTCATTTAAAAGGTTTTATAAACATCCATTCTTTACACAAATATACATAGAAAAATGGCACAAGCACAACAGCACCTGACAATACAACTAATCTTAAGGTAGAGTCCCAATTACTGTGGCACCTGTACGCATGCTTGGGGTGGTTTGTTTAAAAACATAAAAATAAGGGTGAGTTAAACAAGCTTAGTGAGTGTAATCAGTTTACAAGAAAATTGAACTTTTCATAACAATATAATTGCAATATTCCATACATTCATAAAGCTCATAGTAAAACATTTTCCATAACAAGTTATTCGTGCATCATCAAATCTAGAAATAACATAACATTTTGTAAAACACAATTTAATTTTTTTTGAAAAACTATTTCGAAATGCTTTTTGAAATTAAACTCATCATAAAAAAGTTTCCATTTCCCATTTTCCTTAATCAATAAACGGGGGTGGCAATAAGTTTTCTGAAAACTTTAATACTGAAAAATAAGTCGACCACTAGCATTGGTACCATACAATACCTCTCAAATCACTTTTAACATAAATATTAGCGGCATTACTATTTTCATGACATGTTTCTTCACCATAAGGTACACTAGGCATAAAGTCACGGAGATGATTCTACATTGCTTACCGACAATTGGTTAACTACTATTTACGGAGTTGGTTCTGCATCGCTTACACGTAACAGGTTAACCGCTATAGAGCGGTAGTTACGGAGCTGGTTCTGCATCGCTTACCCGTAACAAGTAACGAAACTGGTTCTACATCGCTTACCCGTGATTCGTTAACCACTATTTATGGAGCTGGTTCTACATCACTTACCCATAATAGGTTAACCGCTATAATTCAATTATTTCAATGTAAATCCTAATCATATAAAATTTAACCTTCAATTTAAAACTCATATATTGCCAAAGCATACACTTATGCTAGCAATATTCACTTATAAGGTTTCATTTGCATAAAACTCAGTATAAATGTTCATTTAATAATCAAATGAATACCATTTGCATAAACTCAATTTAAAGAACAGTCACATGTCATCAATTCTTTTACAAAGAATTAAGTCATAAAAAATAGTTAAAATACACTCCCAACTTGCTAGTTGCCTTTTCACCACTTTAAAACCCTTCAGTTGGCTTCATTTTTCGATCCGAAAACTAATACTAATACATTAAACTACTTAATACAATTTTCAATTAAATATACCATAAACCATGTAAACTTCATTACTTTCTACATACACTCCACATCTTTAGTCACATTAACATGGTTATTACTTGATAACCATATTTTTATACTAAAAATGTCCTTAACGCTAAACTTAACATATTATACATTAAACTCTTTCAATTCAATTTCATTTAATTTCTAATACTTAAAACCAATCCAAATTCACTCCCATGACATTTTGATACACACATTTAAGCCACAAAATTTTATTAACAATTTTTTTACAAAATCAAGCACTCTAATCCAAATTTCAACCAAAACCAATTACAAATCAATTATTTTTCATTTCTTTACTTCATTAGCATCAAAATAATGCTTTGAACATTGTAAAACATCAATATAGAAATTTGGATCATAACACATTAAAAACCCTAACCTTGACTGAAAACTCATCTAATCATTTACATGGTTTTTCTTTCATTCTTTCTTCGTTAAACTAACTTCCTAATGTCATTCATTAATGTTAAATCGTCAAACGACAAAATAAAACACCTTAGGCAATAGATCTCACCTTTGAACAAGTTTGACCAAGAGTTCACACATTACGTTTTCTTGATTTTCTTCTCCCAGTTGCTTCAAATGTAATAAAACCTTGATATTACATCAAAAGGGTGTAAGGTTGTAAATCACACCATCAAAACCAAATCCAACCTATAACCTAACAAATCAGATTTTTCAACAAGATTAGTAAGATTACCAACTCATTTTCTTCATTACCAACTCATTTTCTTCTTCTTCTTCACTTAAATGACCATAGAACTTTATTGGAAGTTTGATTGGAGGTAGAAGAGCATGAAAATGGTTTAGATCACTTCACTTTGGCTTAGTCGTAGCTCTCTCTTCTCCTTTATCTTTTCTTTTATTTTTCTCTCTTTCTCCACGTTTCTCTCATAAATGACCAGCCACCAACGTTTAAAGAAGATGACGCTTTGTATAATTACAATTTTGCCCTCATTTCCATTATAATTACACCTTTATCCTTAATAACATCTTATAATTACAACTTTACCAACATGTCTCATATTTACACTTTTACCCATGCCACTTGTCACCATTTAATTGATTCTCTTCTAATGACTCATCATTCCACTAAATGCTTGCAAAAATATCAAATTACCCTTTAATGAATATAAAAAGGCCAAATTGTCCTTTAATGCATTTAATTCACCAACTAACCGAATTAAATTTTGAAAAAGTTCCACAACCATTTTATCATCAAGTTGACCATAAAATACTCGAATTAGAGTCAATATTTATTGATTGGATCCTTTAAAAGAATTTCGAATGGGTTTAAAATCCTTAATACTCATTATTTTCCAAAATGAACATTTTAACCCTAAACTTTCGAAACTTCCGAAATTCATCTGATCGGGCTTATTTTCAGACCATTTTAGTATCATTAAACTCTAATACCTACTTCAGGTACGTTTCAAATTTTTAGGGTTAGGTCTCTAAAATCAATATTCAAGTAGCTTCACTATTCATCCAAAAATACTATTCACTCGAATTCACTATTCATCCAAAAATCATTTGGATTTCATTGAAAAGTATCACCTAAATCCTCAATAAAGTTCATTCAGAATTATTCCGTAACTTTTTGAAGTTTTCGAAAATTTTTCGAGATTTTCGGTCGAATCTAGAATCATCTCTATTCTATCCGTGATCTTTGTTATAACCTCAATAATACATTTAAACGTTCAAACTACCCTAGTATATTATAAATAGAGCATACTTTATAAAACACATTACACATTACAATTGTCGAGCTAAGATATTACAAAAAGAGATAAAAACGAACTCATTTATTGATGGCAGATACAAGGAAAGTGAAATGTGATTTTTTTTTAAATATGTGATAATTTAAAAATAAATTTAATTTTGAATAAATGGCAAAAAAAATTTAATGTATTTTGATTATAAAAGATAGACTTTCATTTACGTGAAAAATGAAAATTTTATCAACTAAAAATTTAATATATTTTAAAGAAAAAGCTTTTTAACCATCTAAATTTTAATGCCTTTCAACTTCAATTTTCATTAATAAAATCTTTAATTTTTATATTTACACACCATAAAATTTGATATTGGCTTGGAACACATCATTTATAAATTTAAAAAATAGAAATTTTTTAAAGAAAGGACGAAAATTCTCTTCATTTAAACACCCACCTTCGATCATTGCCTAAAACAAAAACCCATTCATCCACATCTTAACTAAAACCCAAATTCATAATCCTTAATCCAAATTATGTTTGTTGTAGAAAAAATTGTTTAGGTATGTACATTTTAGTTGATTAGATTATTTTGATTTGATCTGATCTTGCACCTAAAGCGCTTGAGGGTCTGTATTGTCTCATCAAGAAGGTTGTTGATATTAGAAAGCATTTAGGGAGTGATGGGAAGAATAAGCATTCTAAGTTTTGATTAATCCTTATAGAAAGCATGATTCATAGATTGGCTCGCTAGAAATAATAAGTCTATAATTTAGTATTTTCATTCAATAAAGTAGTAATTATCACATCAATGCACATTTAGAAAGCATTTATTGCCTTTTACGTATGCTTATAAGTACTCTACTTCCTCTTTCTAATTAGAATGCATTCAGATTTATTCATAGCTATCCTTTTAATCAAACATTAGATAGTGTTCGTGAATGTAAAATTAAAATTTCTTTACATTATTAACAGTTCATGTTTCTCAACATCTAACGTGAAAGCATGATTTTTGGAAATTTTGGCTTTCTAGACTTATTTCAGACCTTTTTAGCGTGATTGAACTTTAAATTTTATTTTATTTACCAAGTCTATTATTTTATTTTCGTTTTTTCTCTTCTCCATTTTTATCATTTAATCATATGAAAATAATTACCATTGTTATTGCCGAGGGATGAAACCTAAGTCTGAGCTTTGTAAGCGCTCTTCACTGTGTACTTTCCATTCGAAGTGTGTCGCCATTGGAAAGTGTCAGCTGGACAACTAATAGATAGAGGAATGGACATAATTAAGCGAGAGTCACGCTCATTAAAAATGTTGTTGATCAAAGGACCATTCCATCTCAAACCATCAATTAAATCAGACACATAATCCACTCCAAATCCAACAGAGAAGATCGTGTCAATAAAAGGATTGTTCAAATCTGGTAGCCACGGCTCTAGCCAAATAAGAATTGCTCTACCATTGCCCACTCTCCAAGATATTCCGCTCTTAATCAATTGTTGTGATTCACGAATGCTACGCCATATGTAGTTGGGATTAGCTCCAAGGGCGGTGTCTAAGAAGGTTGAGTGCAGATAATATCTGGCTTTCAGCAACCGAGCAACTAAAGAAGTAGGATTTCTATACAATTTCCACCCAATTTTCCCTAGCATTGCAACATTAAAGGGCCTGATTTGCTTGAAACTAAGACCACCCACATCCTTTGGATTTGATAAACGTTTCCATGACATCCAGTGCCTTCCTCTTGCATGGTCTTTACCCTTCCCCCACCAAAACCATGCCATGATCTTCTGGAGATCATCACAAACTGTTTTAGGAATCAAAAATAAACTCATTATGTAGTTCAGAAGGGCTTGCAAAATTGTTTTTAGTAGCACCTCCTTGCCCGCCTTTGACAAAGCTCTCTGATTCCACGAACTCAGCTTTTTCCAAACCCTGTCCTTAAGAAAGTTGAAGACTTCAACCTTACTCCGCCCTACGTTCATGGGAAAACCAAGATATGGACCAATACCCTCTCTCTCAGAAACACCCAATAAACCACTAATAGAATTACAGACATTAGAATGCACATTGGAGCTAAAGCACAGAATAGACTTGTTGAAATTTATCACCTGACTGAGGCACTATCATAAACATCTAAAACCTCCTTCACAGTCTGCACCTTAGCCCGATCAGCCCTAAAGAAAAGGACGCTGTCATCCACAAATAAAAGATGGGTAATCTCTGGAGCCTCACGGCAGATGCGGCATCCATGTAAACTGTTAGTTTCTACCCAGTCCTGTAGTAGCCTTTTTAGCCCTTCAGCACATAAAATAACCAAATATAGGGATAATGGATCCCCTTGACAGACCCCCTTGAAGGTATAATAGATTCAAGAAGGTGCCCATTAATAATAACTTGGAGCTGAGCCGTGGAAACACATCTCATAACAATATCCACAAACTGAGAGTGAAACCCCAAAGCTAGCATCATATCTCTGATGAAGGACCACTCAAGGCGGTCGTAAGCCTTGCTAATATCTATCTTAAATGCCGCAAAACCTTCCATGCCTTTTTTCTTATTCCGTAGGAAGTGAAGAACTTCATAAGCGATGATAGAGTTGTCAAAGATACTCCTGCTGGAAACAAAAGCACTTTGGACCGTTGAAATGATTCTAGGAAGGAGATATTTCAGCCTGTTCGCAATCATTTTAGATATGATCTTGTATAGGATTTGGCACAATGCAATTGGACAAAGATCGGACATAGAGTGAGGATTCTTTTTCTTTGGAATAAGAACTATAGCTGTTCTATTGAGCTAGGAGGGAAAAGATCCATTTTTCAAACATTTAATACAAAACTCCGATATTTCCTTACCAATCAAGTACCATTATTTCTGGAAAAAAAACCCAGGATTGAAGCCATCCAAGCCTGGTGATTTATCTCACTGCATACTGAAGACTGCTTTCTTAACCTTATCCAGAGAATAATCTTCAAGAAGAGTTAAATTGTCCTCAGGCGTAACCCGATGTTAAAGCAGATTAGTGATTGGCGAAGAATCTCCTTCCTGAGCTGCAAAAAGATTAGTAAAATACCCATTGATGATACGAGCAATCCTATCTTCATTCTCTTGCCACGCCCTCTCACCATCTATCAACCTTGTGGTCTTATTTTTCCTCTGTCGAAAGAAGCTTTCAAGTGGAAAAAATGGGTATTTCGATTACCCTCCTTTAGCCAGTTTTCCTTCGCTCTCTACTGCCAATATCTTTCCCGCTGTTAAAACAAGAAGAAGAGTCTGTTGTGGGCTTCTTGGAGTTGCTAAAAGTTTATTTGGTCTCTTCCCCCTCAAAGCTGCTTAATGCAGTCCTTACAATTCTTGATTTCCTTCTGATACTGTTGTTTAAGCTCCCTCCCCCAACCCTCTAGTTGAGATCTGCAACAATCTAGCTTGGATAAAACCTCATTAAATGGAACAGAGCACCAACAGTCCTCCACAATCCTAGAACATTCCTCCTCTATTATCCAGTTGTTTTCAAACCGAAAAAGATGGGCTTGTGATCGCGGGACAAGAATTCGAACTTGGAGGAAGATTGGCAAATAGTCAGAGGCCAAATATGGCAAGCTCTCCGCTTTAGACAAACTGAAGGAATTGCGCCACCTCTCATTAGTGAGGAATCTGTCAAGTTTAATCTCTACCATAGCATTACCCATTCTGCAGTTGTTCCACGTATACTTATAACCAGACATATACAGATCCCTGAGACCCGCATCCTGCACTACTTCTTTGAACCCATCAATTAACTGAGATGGATACACTGGCCCCCCTTTCTTTTCTGACTACGACAATATACTATTAAAATCACCACACACTACCCATGGGAGTTCATTATCATGAGATAAAGTATGTAGGAGATCCCAAGACTCCCACCTCCTGCAACAAACTAAATGACTATACAAACCCATCACTCGGGCCTTCCCTACTCCTAAGCCTTCCACCTCAACATCAATACAATAAGGGGAAGAATTAAGCACAGAAAAATATGGAACGCTTCTCTACCGCCCAAGATTAAATGCTTCTTTTGGAGAGTTTGTAATAGTATTCTACCTGTGAGAGCAGTGCTCAAATGTTTGTAGAAGATGTCTGTCCTTTATGCTGCGGGAGTTCAGAAACAATTTTTCCCAGTAGTTAAGGAACGTGGGAAGCATCCTTCCTAGGATGGTTTAGACCACAGGTCAGTTCTTTTCTGGATTGGATTCAATGGGTTTTCACAGTTTTCAACCATATGTATTCAAGTATAGCTATAGTTATCTGTTGAAGTGTTTGGGAAAGCCGAAACAATGCTCTATGGAAGAATCAAAGTTTTTCAGCTATACACACATGACACTTTGCTCTTAGAACATTCGAAGAGTGGTGTAGGGCTGTGCAAGTTCAGCCCCAAAACTCCCAGCTGGTCCCTTCATGTTCGACAGCTCCTGATGTAGGATGGGTTAAATTAAATGTGGATGCTTCAACTCATAACAATGGCACAGGTATTGGTTGCATTGTGAGAGATTGGAATGGAGATTTTGTAGCATGCAAGTCTATCTTTTTGGAGCAGTGTTTGCAGCCCAGGGATGCATAGTTGATGGGTGTGAGGGAAGCTCTTAGCTGGTTAAAGAGATGTGCGTGGCCTCAAGTTGTGTTGGATTCGGACTGCCTATAGGTGGTGAACACGCTTAACCAATCTTTAGATGATGATGATTCAAGCTTTGGTTTATTGTTGTTAGATTGTAAGTCTCTAATTAATGAGATTTCTGGTGTTGTGAAGCTCATGCATATTGGTAGAGTAGGAAATGTCATATCACATAGTCTAGTTAAACGCTCTGTGTCGTCTTTGACAGATGGGGAATGGTATTCCAATCCTCCTTACTTTGTAAACCATCTTCTTCTTATTCAATAAAGCTTCACATTACTCTTTCAAAAAAATCATATTAAAATAAAAAGAAATAAAAAAGAAAAGGAATTGATCAATTACATTGGATGCAATCATATTAAAATAAAAAGACATTAAAAAGAGAAAAGAAAAGGGTTAATTATATTAAATCCTTTTTTCATTTTAGTTATTGTGTTTTGAAAATTATTATTTATCTGATGTTATATTGTTTAGTGATGATACAACTGTTTCCGTTATATTCTATTAAAATTTTGCCTTTAATGTATATTGGAATATAAATTTTTCAATATTACATTACTTTTTATTAAAAAAATAGATGGAAAACTAATATAATAAGGAGGGCTCTGTGATATCTAAAGAAAGAATATTATAATTCCTAACGTATTTAATCTAAAAGACAAGTTTTGTTTTGTAAAATTAACTTTAAGGTTGGCCTTTTATAATAAATATGTAACCTAATTTATTTTAAAAGCACCACTTTAACTTAAGTTTATCTAAACCAAATATCAAATAATTTTTATCTTAAACATACTCATAAAAGAAGTGAACCTATTTATTAATTCCAAAAGCAAAATAAAATATAAAATTTTACATGTCACGCAAATATAAATGATAAAATTTGGGTTTGACCATTTAACCTTTTCCTTGGCCAAGACATCTTTGATTGTTTCGTTTTGTGCTTATCAAACTTAGATGCTAACTTAATATTATAGTAAATTCCTAATTCAACTTGCTGTAAGATATTTAGTGGCCTATGACACTTATGGATTTAAGTCTAATGGAAAGAGCCTAAGATCATGGTTATTGGGCCTCACAAAGTTGGGCTCAAATGGATCCAAAATCCTTTCACTCTCTCCTTTACCCAACCCATCTTCACCAAAAACATATATAAAGGGTCATATGTTTCTGTAAAAATATACAACGTTTTTGGACAAAGAACAAAAGTTTCTGAACCATTGAGAAACAAGTTAAGAAACGAAAGACACAGAGGGAATAAAGACTATTAAGAACATTACACCTCATAGATTCAGGTTTATCTTATATGTTATTGTTCGATCCATAAAAGTTTTGCAATTGGTATCAAAGCCTGCGTTGCATTGTTTTCAAAAGAAACTAAATGGTTTGATTCTTGAAACGAAAAGGTTGGTTATTGCATGAGTTTTTCTTGAATCAAATTTGCAGACACGTTCTGGAAACTTGAACATTGAGAAGGTAGGTACATGGATTTAGGATTTGGATGGCTTATGGTTTGAAATAAACCTATGAAATGAAACAAAAAATGCAGAAGAAATGAACCAGAGGAGGCGTCTGGAGGAAGACGAAGCTGCACGCGCCAGACGCTGCATTAAAATTGACAGACATTAGTGCACGCGCCAGACGTTGCATAAAATGGGCTGACACTGGCGTGTACGGCCCAAAACTTACATTTGGACTATTTTTTGGGCCCTTTGGGCCATTAAAGGATTATCTTGGGTTATATTATATACCCCTAATTATTAAGTAATTATATTATGGACTTTAACCCTACGTAAAACAGTTTTAGGATGGTACATAATGGATTATTTAATTCATAATTGATTTGTTTTCTGTGCATAATATAATTTTAAAAATTAGTGCCATATTATATGTTTTATTTGGTGCTTTGAATATTTTATATTATGCAATGTTTGGAATTAAATTTTCCTATTATATGTTGAATGTGCTACATGACATAATGATAATTTAAAATGGTTTGTTAGTCACCAAAGTGACCAAACTAATTAAATTAAAAATTTTCATGTACAATAATTGTCTAATTAAATGTTTATTGCATAGAAAGCTTGTTAGTCACCAAAGTGGCCTAGCTTGAAATTTTTAAACATTTAATTGTAAATGTTTAAATTGTTCATGTTGATGTGATGCTATTAAAATGACATAAAAGTTGAACTGAACAACTGAGATTATTAATTATAATGCTAGGAGGTCACCCAAAGGTGTACCATTGCTTATAATTAATAATATTAAAGGGACTTTATCAACATATGTGGTGAATATGATTGTATATCCAAAGATAACATGCATGTTGACTATAATATGATTGATTGTTAATTATAGTGAATTATATTTGCATCATGATAAAGTACAGCTATGTATTTAAATTTCACCCAAAGGAGAATTTAAATGCATAATCGAAGTCTATTATTAGTTTGAATCCATTTAGGTATACTCAAAGCATTAATGCGTGAGCTATATGTTGTATTTGTAGCATCTTCTAATTTGTTCGCTTTAGAAAATGGCTTGATCAAGTTCAATGGTCTAAACTATGCGAATTGGTCCAAACAAATCCAGTTCCAACTGGGTGTAATGGATTTGGACTTGGCCATAGTTTCAGACGTAAGGCTCGCAGCTATAACTAAGATTAGTTCTGAAGCTGACAAGTCTTATTATAAGGCTTGGGAAAGGTCTAACAGGCTGAGTTTGAATTTGATGCGAATGACATTCGCGAAAAATGTGAAACCATCAATGCCTAAGACAGATAATGCAAAGGAGTTCATGTTAAAGCTTAAAGAATACTCCTAATCTGATATAGCTAACAAGTCCATAGTAGGGACTTTGATGAGTGAGCTAACGACCAAAAAGTTTGACTGGTCACAGCTCATTTATGATCATGTAACTCATATGTCAACCTAGTTGCAAAGCTGAAATCTATGGGTATGGATGTGAGTGAGTCCTTCCTAGTACAGTTTATTATCAACTCACTTCCTCTAGAGTTTGGCCAGTTCTAAGTGAATTATAACTCCATTAAAGAAAAATGGAACCTTTAAGAAATTAAGGCCATGTTGGTTCTGGAGAAAGGGAGATTGAAGAAAATGAAGGAGCACTCCATTCATCTCACATTTCATCCCGGAGCTAGTAGCAGCAAGTACAAACTTGGAAAGAAAGGCAAAGATAAGGACAAAGCTCTCAGTAAAGTAAATGAGGGTCGAATCCATAAATACAAGAGGTGTCACTTCTGTAAGAAGCCTGGTCACTTCAAGAAGGATTGTCCTAAAAGAAAGGCTTAGTTCGAAAAGAAAGGTACATACTATGTCTCAGTATGTTTTGAATCAAATCTTATTAAAGTGCCTAATAATACCTGGTGGTTAGATTCTAGTGCAACTACTCATGTGTTACATGTTACACAAGGATTTCTTTCAATTCAAACCATAAACGAAACTGAAAAGTTCTTATATATGAGGAACATAATGAAGGCATGAATAGAGGGCATTAGGCGTACAGATTGATCTTAGACATTGGGTGTTACCTAGATCTAGAAAAGTTTCTTTATGTCCTTGAATGTGCTAGGAATTTAGTTTCTGTTGCAAAGTTGAATGATGTAGGATTTCAATTTAAGATTGAAAACGGTATTTTTTTATTGCATAAACATAAGTACTATTACGGTTTTGGTACTTTAATGGATTGTTTATATTGTTTCAATATTGATGTTGATTTTGCTGAATCTCTATTTCATATTGATCATATTATAGGAAATAAACGTAGCGCACATAAAGAATGTTCTGCTTTTTTGTGGCTTAAAAGATTAGGTCATATATTCAAGGAAAGGGTACAAAGTTTAGTGAAAACTAAAATCTTACCTCAATTGGATTTTACTGACTGGGATATATGTGTGAATTGCATTAAAGGTAAGTAAACCAAACATATATCAAAGCATCCAGCCACAAGAAGTAACGAATTACTTGAATTAATACACATTGACATCTGCGATCATTTCAACGTTCTTTCTTGGGGCAGTGAAAAATATTTCATTACCTTTATTAATGACTTCTCACAATATGGTTATATTTATCTACTTCATGACAAGTCTCAGTTTGTGGTCATCCTAGAGGTATTTGTTAATGAGGTAGAAAGGCAGTTAGATAGAAAAGTAAAACCAGTGAGGTCTGACAAAGGTGGTGAATATTATGAAAAATTTGATTAAAGTGGATAATGTTCAGGTTCATTTGCAAATTTTCTTGCAAGTTGAGGCATATATGCACAACATATAATGCCTAGTACACTGCATCAAAATGGTGTAGCTGAAAGGTATAATTATACTCTTATAAATATGGTTAGGAATATGTTAAGTTATAGTATTATACTGTTATCATTGTGGATGCATACGTTAATGACTGCTACGTATATGCTTAATATGATTCCTAGTAAAGCAGTTCCTAAGACACCTTATGAACTATGGATATGAAGGAAACATAGTTTATGACACCTTCATATTTGGAGTTGTCCGGTAAAAGTAAAGCTGTATAATCCACATGAAAGGAAGCTTGATGCAAGAACTATTAGTGGTTATTTCATAATGTTGGGTTAGCCATAGTTGTATGCATGACATGCATACGTATGCCGCGGAAGTGTTGGAATCAAGATTTCGACACCCGAAAATCATAGAATTTAACATGCATGCGAAGATATGTAAATAAAAACATGAAATATAAAACTTTTACCTTTTATTTCTCCTCCTTTCTTGTTTCTTCTCTTTGTTTGGGTTATTTCAAACACCAAACCCTTCTTTGATCACCTAAGAACATGCAAAGAAGATGAAGAAATAATGTATAAAAGTGATTTGAGCACCAAACTAGATGAGTTCTAGTATATGCTCAAGATGATAGAAGGTAGGTCAAGAATCTTGTTGCATGCACTTTGATTCATGCAACAATTGCATAAATTGCATGAACAAGACTCAAGACACCTTTATCTCATTCTAGAACTCTTCTAAATCCCTCATGCTATCACTTGTGTGTGTAATAATTGAAAAAACCTTGTGTACATAAGTGAAGAATTCACTTATGTACCATTTCGTGGCCTGCTAGGGCCACGATCATGGTCTAACTCACCTTCAACCACGATCGTGTCCTGCTTAAATTAGGCCATACACACTTGTTTTTCATCCAATCTTTTCTGTGTGTGAATCTTAAGTTTTCGATTATTTTAGGCACTTGAATTAACTCTTAATTCAATCAAATCATGAAGGGTTTTATGATGCCATTTTTCTGGAATATAAGTCGATTAATACGTGAACTCTTTGATAGTTAATTATTCAACGTATGAACCTTTTCATAGACAATTACGTGTAATTCGTACTTTCACCATACCATACCTCACTTAGTTCAAAGTATGGGTTATGTGTCAAGTCCCACTAGACTGACTACGTCATATCTAGTCCAAGTGATGTTAGTTCTTATTCTGGGATCTCATTACTCTATGTGTTATTGAGGACTCTCTTCATGACATATAACTGCTCTGACCAGAGACTCCTAAGTAATGACCCTGATAAAAGGTCGTGGCTATCCTCTCCTTCTATCAGGAGTGGTGAATTCTTTATTGGCTACTCAATTATTTTCGAATACAAATAGTTGTACCCAATTACCACTCTAAGAGCAACCTCGTTTTGAGGTAATAAGGAATGATGTCAAAGCACAGGATTCATATCCAAGATATCCTTGAGTACTTCAATTCTAAGGATATTTGCACCATTGCTATGATGAGATTAATCATTGATATTTGATAGATCATTCATATGATAATCTCATAGCGGGTCATCTGATGTACTTACTACTTTTAGTAAGCATCCACTTGTTAACTCTAAACAACTCTTGCTTACAGTTTGTGAGATCCACTGCTTGATCAAATCAATAAGTATAACATGTGTTAATCTGTCTGGATTAATAATGTCTTGTCTTATTAATCCTATGACTAAAGATTATTTAGATACTAATATAATTACACATGATAGGAATCTCGTTATCATGATCTCATCACGATTTCGTTCATGCTATGTTTTGTATCATGGACTTCATTTATTCGATTTAAGATCAATATCAATTCATATATAAAAGAATATCAAATCAATGAAAAATGTCTTTCTCTTTATTAATCAAAATAAAGTTTGTACAAAAGTGTTAAAGGTGATTGTCTTTAGAGCATTACTCTAACACATCGGCTATCCTGAAAAGTCAAAACGGTCTAGATTTTACTGTCCTAACCATAGTACGAGAATATTTAAGTCTAGTAATGCTTAATTCATTAAAAATGATCAAATTAGTGGGAGTGGAGAACCACGAAAAGTGGATATTCACGAGAGTTAAGTAGAAACTACTATATCAAATGTGATTCCACCGGCTGTTATTCCTCTTGCTGCATCACGGATACGCAACATACCAGAGCAATAAATTAATGTTCCAATTCGACAAATTGAACATATTAATGAAGAACCAACTAATGATGTTCAAGTTACAAATGAGCAAGTGATGCCATAAGAAGTAGCATTACGAAGGTCTGTATGGCAGAGAAGCCCAACTATTTTGAGTGACTATGAAGTTTACTCACTTGAATATGAATGTGACTTCAGCATTGATCAGGATCCAGTCTCGTTCAAACAAGTCATAGAATGTAGCAATTATGAAAAGTGATTCAATGTTATAAAAGAAGAGTTGAAATCAATGGATGACAACAATGTATGGGAATTAGTTAAGTTGTCGGAATGTGCAAAGCAAGTGGGTTGTAAATGATTCTTTAAGACCAAACGTGACTCACAAGGCAACATTGAAAGGTATAAAACTAGACTTGTTGCCAATGATTACACCCAAAGGATGGCATTGACTATAAAGAGACATTTTCTCCAATTTTAAAGAAGGACTCCTTAAGAATTATTATGGCTCTAGTGACTCATTATTATTTAGAGCTTCACCAAATGGACGTAAAGACCGCGTTTCTAAATGGTGACTTGGAAGAAGAAGTATACATGGATCAACTAGAAGGTTTTTAAACTACAAGAAAGGACAAGTTAGTGTTTAAATTAAAGAAGTCAGTATATGGATTGAAACAGGCTTCCCGACAATGGTATCTTAAGTTTAACGATATCATTACATCTAATGGTTTAGTCGAGAACATTGTTGACTCGTGTATCTATATGAAACTCAGTGGGAGCAAGTTCATTATATTAGTCCTATATGTTGACGATATCCTTCTTACTGTGAATGATATTGTTATGTTACATGATGTAAAAACCTTCCTCTCTGATGATTTTGAAATGAAAGATATAGGTGAGGTATCTTATATGATAGGAATAGAACTATTTCGTGACAGATTACAAGGATTGTTAGGATTGTCTCAAAAAGGATATATTGAAAAAATATTTGAGAGATTTAGAATAGAAAATGCTCCTAGGGATAGTTCCAATTCAGAAAGGAGACAAGTTTAGTCAAATGCAATGTCCAAAGAACGATTTGGAACGTAAGGAAATGAAGTCTATTGCTTATACATCAGTAGTTGAGAGCTTAATGTATGCTCAGACATGCACTCGGTCGGATATTAGTTTTGATGTTGGATTGTTGGGCTGATATCAAAGTAATCCTGGCATGGACCACTGGAATGCTGCAATGAAAGTACTGAGATATTTACAAGGCACAAAGGATTATATGCTCACATATAAAATAATTAATCCATCTCGAAGTGATAGGTTACTCGGATTCAGACTATGTCGGTTGTGTAGACTCACGAAAATCCACATTCGGTTATATATTCCTATTAGTTGGAGGAGCAGTTTTGTGGAAAAGTGGAAAGCAGACTGTCATTGCTACTTCCACTATAGAGGCTGAATTTGTGGCGTGCTTTGAAGCCATGGTTCATGGATTTTGGTTGCAGAACTTTATCTTAGGTCTTAGCATTGTCGACAATATTGCTAGACCATTAAGAATGTATTATGATTATTTCACAGTCGTTTTCTTTTCTAAGAATGACAAGTATTTAAAGGGTGCGAAACACATAAATTTGAAGTACTTGTCTGTAAAACAAGAAGTGCAAAAGCATAAAGTGTTAATTGAGCATATTGGTACCGATCTAATGATAGCGGATCCGTTTACTAAAGGCTTACTGTCTAAAATATTTGTTGGCCATGTTGAACGGACGGGCTTTATAGATAAGTACTTGTTAGCATAGCGTTCTAACATGTATATAATTTTCTTGCATAGTGATTATTATTATTTCAAACAGGTCAGGAATAAAATCTAAGATGCAAGTAATAATTTCGAAAAAATTTTAATACTCTTATAAAAAGTAACAAAAATGATTTTCGCTTGCACTACTGGATGTTAGCGAATATATAAAACTAATTAAGTTGACCTCACACAATAACTTAAGTTATTGTAGTGAAATGGTCGCTTAACATGGTATCAGAGCTTTTATGATCAAATGGTCTTGAGTTCAAATCCAACCACCCACCTATTTATCATCAAATTAATTCAGCACAAGGTAGAGTGGGCCTGTGCAAGCTTCAAGCCCAAAGGGCTTTTACTTGAGGGAGTGTGTTAGCGAATATATAAAATCAATTAAGTTGACCTCATACAATAACTTAAGTTATTGTGATGAAATGGTCGCTTAATACTGGATAGCAAAATGTTGTTGGCATTGGAGGCTTGGGTCTTAAAAGAGAGAACAAACCTTGAAGCAGGTAGTGGAACAATATAAGAGAGAACGAACCTTGAAACATCGCGCTTCCCTTAATTAGAGATTTCGAGTTCGAGTTCTAGAAATGAAAGACCTATTTGGCCAGTATTTTATCCCTTATGAGCTAACCGGTGCGAGTAGAAATTAGTCTAAATGTGAATGACTTAAAGAATCTTCTCATAGTTGAAACTTTCCTAGAACACCTCGTGAGCTAACCATAAAAAAAAGGAGCATAACTACATCTGGCGCGAAAAGCGCGATGGTTTATTCAATTTGTAACGGCCCAAATCCATTACTCTACCGGCAATTTGCCTTCCTTTTCCCAACCAATGTATTCAACTATTTCCACGAATTTCCAGTAATGATGTGATTCCCCGAGGAACTTTCTCTCTGTTAATTTGTAACATTAACATAGATTTCTCATACAAGTATCTGATTTTTTACAAGGTACTTTTTTATCAATGTTTCTGGTAAGTAATCAGCTTTTTGCATACGTAAGTTTGATAAATGATGTATGGTCGGAATTTTTCAGGGCAGGAAATTGCCGTTCTTCAGAAGGAGATTCCGACTTTTGAGTTCAGAGATGCTGAGATTAACAAGATACGATACTGTAAATAAGATTTTGCACATATTTCTCATTACGTCGTTACTGATTATGATTGGAAGGATTATTGTCCAGTGGCTTTCAGGTGCTTTTACGTCCCTTTTTCTCTTCTGATTTTCAGTTAATAATTGTATGAAATGGGTAATATATATTGTGTTGCATCAACGGCGAAACCTTATTAACCCGTTCCCTGGAAAAGGGTAATCTGCTAAATGCCTAAATTCCAGAAGAAAAATTTGAGCTAATAGATATGTAAATGTTGTTTTGTTCTAGACGCTTACAAGAGCTTGAAAACATTGATGATACTGAGTATATGCTGGCAATTTGTGCGGAAGACGTAATAAGGGAAGTCTCTTCACCAGGGAAATTCGGTCCTTTGATTATTTTGACAACGAATGAGCATTTAGTGATTAAAACTCTGCATAAATCTAAAGTGAAGGTAAAGATCAATCATCTGAGATCTCTGAGAATCACCATCTTCTCGAAGTTGTTGGTTATGAACTTGAACAGACAGTGCAAAGATTATTAATCCTCTTTTCTATGTATTTTAATATATAACAATCAACGTCTTAAAATTAGGAGCTACAAACTAAAAGATCTGAAGGTAGTTTAAGTTGAGTTGTATTTGCACAAGACCCTTCGCATTCAGTTTTTCATAAGAAAGTGTTTCAACAAAAAGGAATTCAAGAAAGAGAAGAAATATACTGACACTAAGAAATAACACTTGCTGCAAAAATGAAACATTTCGGGAAAAAAAAAGGCAACAACAGCATTTAGAAAATTTATTTCTAATATCCAAGTCAAAAGAAGTGCTTAAAGGACTCCAAAAACAAAAGCCAATGAGAGGTGTTATCTTTGTGGACAATTCAATAGTACATCACATAGCGGAACAATCAACTTCTATACCAACTCTATTTTCATTCATTAGAATCATATAAATCTTCAATTGCTTTTTTTTTTGAAGTTTCGATTTATACTGAAGTTTATAAAGCCAATTGGAAATCAAAATTTGAGGCTTCTAGGATATGGTACGTCTCTTTTCTACTTGGTGCAAAACAATTGCTTCTATTAATGTGTATGTATTTATCATTAATCTGCATGATTTAACTGGAAGGTATGAACACTGACACATTGATGATAAGGTAGCTAATGCTTTCAAGAGTGAAGGAGGTTATGTTTGGGCATGCAAGAACTATGACGGAGATGTGCAAAGTGATTTCTTCGCTCAGGGTATGTAAAAAGATTTTTTAAGTTTTGAAGAAACTACTTTCTTTGTTGTTTTTGGTATTTGGGAGTTGTGTAGTTTATGCTGCTTTTTTTTCATCGCATTAAAAAGTCACAAAGTATATTGTAGCTGAGTGGCTCCTGAAATAAGAATTTGTTGCTACATTTTTATAAGTTTCAGATCCCTTAGATTGATGACCTCTGTAATGCCCGTGCTTTCCATTGCTGCAAGTAAAACCTGAACATGTGATGGAGTTGTTTGCTGTGGAGCCGCCGAAATTGGGAAACAACAAACTAAGTCATCAGCCATTAAAGCAAAAGCTTCAACTTTCGAAAGGGTCTACACAGTTCGGGTTGAGATGGGAAGGTTTGATGACGAATTGGGTACTAATAAGTTTAGTATGAAAATTTAAAAAAATTTTCTAAAATCTACGTGGCTTTTAAAATCTACCGAACCTCTTTAAATAGATTTTTTATATATAGAAACGACACATGTATGATACTTCCTAATTTTAGTTCAAAAAAATCTTAAATTGAGTATATTCGTAAAAATTTTAATTTTTATTAAACAAGTTACAATTTTAAATCTTAAAATAAGCAAACTAGAAAATATTATGCGCCAGTTTAAAAATTTTAGGCCCTAATTTAGCTCATAAATCAGCCCATGATGGCCACACTTTATCACCCCTACCGATCTGAAAAACAATTGAAAGCATGTAATAGACAAGAAAAGTCAACCTCTATAGTTTCAGATTGGAATTAGAAGAGAAAAAGAAAGGAAGTATTGCAGTGGGAGCAGCAAAGGATATCTTCCAGATGGAGAGAGGGGCCATAGGGCTGGAGTTGGATCATTTCCTACACAAGCATACGTTGACATTGGCAGACATGGAAGATGACCGTACAGTTGATTTACTACGCAACTATATGTTGTTACTTGCAGACATTGAAGATTACCTTGAAAATAATTGCGCGGGTTGTAAGAAAGAAGTATTGGGTCGGTCTTATCTTTGTTTTTCCTGTGGATTCTGTCTGCACGAATCGTGCACCAATATTCCTTTTCAGATCTACCATTTTACTCACTCTTGCCCACTCATTCTCGTCATCTCCAACAACAGAACTTGTGATGCTTGTGGCGAGCCTTGCAGAGGTTTTCTCTACGAATGTGGACGTTGTAGTTGGGGTGTGCACTACTCCTGTACCTTGAAACAACTTCCAAACACGGCCACGAACCCTGAAGCCCAGGAGCAGATTGAATCTCCTCTTCACAGACATCCCTTGTCCACTGTTAAGAAGATCAGGGAAGATAATGGAGTTTTATGCGAAGTATGTGGAGAGCTCTGTTTTGGTCCGATCTACTATGAGTGCTCTGTTTGTAGCTTTTACGTACACAAGTCGTGTGTGGACATTCCTAAACAACTGTACAGCGTTTATCACAAATGTCGTTATTTCCTCGCGTTGCTCATATGTCGGTCTTATGAATGTGGTGCTTGTACTCGAGCTGGCTTTGGTGTGTCCTATGCCTGTATCAGGTGCGGCTTCAGATTGCACCTTAAATGTGCCCTGAGGCTTCCAGGTAACTTTGAGGGTCTTCCACATATCTGTCATAATTTAATGAAGAAAACAGATTGCCTCAGTTGCAAATTTCCATTAGAGAAACCTTGTTCTGAGCATA
>JAOTAY010000005.1:34150200-34161172 GCA_025629805.1 Erythroxylum baracoense
CCATATTAGTATTCTTGAGAATGAAGATTTTGTACTTAAAGATATGAAGGAAAAAGGGGAATGATATGAGTTTACAATTGTATAATAAAGATGCAAAAAAATAAAAAATGGTTATGAGAAATAGCTTAGAGCTACTTCAGGAAGATTTAGAAAGTTTATGATCAATAATACTCGAATCCTTGTGGCATTTAACCAGAGATTTTAAGAGTTATTAATTTTGTCCTATTGATGTTTGATGTGAAGTTTTTGTCCTATTGATGTTTGATGTTAAGTTTTTTACTGGTCAATTAGCTATGATTATCACCTTGTATATAATTTGGAGTCATACTCATTATCTTCTGGGCATCTCATAGCTTGCCTTTGGAGAACTTGTTTCAAGAGTTACTTCATTCTGTTGTTTTTGGTGGATTCAAGTAAAATAGAACAAAAAGATTAGGTTAAGCTTGGCAATAATATAAACAATTTGTGATGTGATACCGATAGGCATCTATTGTTGTAGAGATTTCTGGTGGATGCTTATATCTTAACAGTAACCATTGGAAGCAGAAAACATTAAGATATGGATGGTAACTAGGAATACTAATTGCTACTTCTTTATACATCTACTCTCTGCTTTGAAGTAGTGCATAACATTCGTTTGACCAATTACCCTTTTATGGTAGCAATGAAATTTGTTTTATCAAATAATATTTTCTCGCTTTTTAGAAATGAAATGGCTGATACCTTAACATAGGTATTGCTTGTTTCAGCAATTGACTTTGCTAGCATTTGAGAGACTACTGATCCAAGCAGAAAGACAAAAAACATCTGAAGTACTAAAAGTATTGGGAGGGAAAATATCCGCAGATGGCTCATACCACACACATGAACCGAAAAGATAAAGAGAAACGAAAATAACTTGACGAAATGTAGCTGGAGAAGACGACGAATATGGCCGGAGATGCAATAGACGGCGGAGCAGATCAGATCGAAGGATACAGTGCATAGCTTGGGTGGGGGGGAAAGGGACTCGAGTGGTCGTGTTGCTCCTAAAGCCAACACCGATGTTTTCTTCAATAAAACATCGCGATTTCTCTTTCTCAATGTTTTATTGAAAAAATGTCGCAAAAAGTTTCATAACTCCGCGACGTTTACATAAAAACGTCGCCGAAAATTCAGACTTTTGGTGACGTTTTTAAAACGTCACGAAAAGCCTTAACAATCCACGACATTTGATCAAAAAAACATCGCGAATGCTGTGTATTTTTTGCAGTGCCTACAAGGGATTAAATACCACTAGAATGATATTCAGAATACATCAACCCTATAATTAAGGCATTAAATTTACTCTATTCATATCGTCTCTTTAATAGCTACCTCAAGAAATCATAAACTAGCTTTCCATATTCACAACCCATCTAGACATTGATCGATAAATAGTATCAGCTACAACTAAAAATATAGAGCCAAACTATAGTCTAATTCATATTTTAACCACATATATGTATAGATGCTAACCAACTAAGTAAGGAAATCCCATCTCTTACGAAAGGTGAGTTGGCGCAGAAATAGGTAACCTAGACTGAACTTTGAAATCTCTAACTAAAAGTAGAGCATGCAAAGCCTTTAAAGTTGATCAAGGGTTGCACCTACACAGAGCTTCCCCAGTAACTAAAGGACAAAATCTAAAAGGAGAAATAAGTATGAGAGGCAAATGTCCAAAACCTTTTGCCTTTATCCATCCATCCCTAATATCAAGTACTACTTGGAAGACATGATAATAAGTTAGTTTAGATCCTCCAAAAAAAACATACAAAGAGGAAATCAAGAAGAACAAAATGTGATGGTAACGCAATAGTTTCTCTCCCCGTCCTACTGACATATAAGGTGAAACGGGTGGAAAGATTAACTAGGAGTTGGTTGTGGAGTAAAGCTTCCTCTTACTTTAAGGACTGATACATAATAACTTGCATGTAACTATTACATATTATAGTATGTGGGGCTATAATTGTTAGCTTATTTTTAATCAACTCCCATATGTCCTCATCTTGTAATGTTTAGAAGTCCTTGGTTTTCATAGCAATGACACTAATATTATTTATAGGGCTTGATCCATTGAATTTTATCAATTTATTCATTTATAATTTTAAAAAAATAGTATTACAAATTTGAACATATGATACATTGACTAAGTTTTTTATACTCTATATAATTAAAACTATTAAAATAGTTGAGTAAAAATTACAGGGTGTTGATTTAGCTCTTAATGTAATCTTCTATTCCATCTTCACATGTATGACTATGATGTTTTGAACTACACACGTGAATATATAGTTATTTATGTGAAAGTTGGGAGTTAATAACTTGAAATTAGCTAAATAGCAAACTTATTACTTGAAGGCTTATTGTCGACTTGTTTCTTATTTAGAGGGAACCTTCAAATGTCTTAATATTAGTTTGTCAATATATGAGTTAAATTGATGGTTTGTTTTCTTATAAACAAAAACTTGAATGAAAGTTTCCTAATAAATTGATTGATTTTAGAAAAAAATTTATGATCTTTATGTTGATGGAAGTTCATTAAAATCACCAAAAAAAATTTGAAACATTTCTTGAACATTTTATTTTCTTCAAAAGTTATCAACATCTCCTTGTTACATATGTTTAATATAATATTCTATAATAATTTAGTATGCAATTAACTTGTTTTACTTTTACGTAAAACATAAAAATATATATATTATTCTTACTTTTTACTCTATTCCCATTTTCTAGTGCAAATAAATCTTTTTAATTTTGGAAACCTTGACCATTAAGCATAGTGTATGATAAATTTTTAGTAATTAAAAAAGATAAGAAGAAAATTTCTAATTCCTACTGCTAAATTCATTCATACTCTAATGTACGGGGATATGATGGTTCTTTCATGAGTTGTGGAAGGAAAATTAATAAGTCATAGCTACAAATGAATAAGAGGTTTTGGAGCTTCTTAAGCAGACAATTGTTGTAGTTTTCAATATTTTAAAAGTTCCACCGATATCAAACCAATTAATAAGTTTTTTAAGTAAATTTGAGAAGAAAATTAAATATGATACAACAGATACAGATTTATGTTAGAAGTTAAAACTTGAAATCTCCAAAGAAATAAAACTCTATTCACGTGCTTAATTCGACGTCTGTAGGAAGTGGGAATTTGAACAAACGACAAGAAAGTCAACGTTTTTCTTTTGTTATATGAAGTAATAAGGCAACATTAGTATGAGATTATTATCTAATTGATTAATCAGGTATCATTACCTTGTAGATTGGGTGGAATGCAATTTCTTATAAACGATTCTTCTTATTTGGGTGTTGGTAACCATCAGCACATAGTAAAAGATAACATCAGAGACCAAATATAGATGATTACCTTGGATATGGATATGGATATGGTGTCACTCGTGATATTTTATATTTAATAAAATGGTCAGGGTTTTGGATTTATAAAATGGTACATGATTTTGTTTTTTACTTTTTTCGTAAAGAAGTGTTGGGTCATACTTTGGTCTTCCGTTATCACAACACTAAGGTACGAGTCACCTATGAGTGTTGATTGGGATTTGTTGATATTTCAGGATTTGCCAATCCTGTCAAATCCTACTAACTAAACTGAGGTGATGAAGATTCATGACGCTGAGATGGATTCTATTGAAAGAAAAGTGAAGTGGCCGAAGGGACATACGAGTAACTTTGGCCGAAAAAAAGTTGAGGGAAGATTCAAATAATGGCTGATGAAACGCTGTGTTCGCTACTTGTTACTCATCTTTTTGCAAAGCAATTTGCTTTTGCTTTTCTTTCTTTTCTTTTCTTTTCTTTTTTCAAAAGCAAAAGATGGCTTGGCACCAAAATGTACAGTGGTAAAGAGAAAGATAAGGACCACTTTGGATGCTTATTATGCTACAACATTGCCTTTAGGATTCATTAAACCCTTCTCTCCCTCTCCCTCTGTCTCCGTCTATGTTTGTAAAACTCAACTCAGCCTTGTTGAAATGGTCACTGGTTTTATCCAATCTATTCTGATAAAATAGGTGAGGCCTCTCCAGATCCCATTTCCTCTTACATCAACCATGGCTGTATTTTATGTCAGGTTTGCCTTCTTACCCATTCTAGTTATGGTCTGCTTCAGTACAACTCACTCACTCTCTTCACATAAACTCAACCTAAGAAGGCAAGCTTCGATTCTAGTAACTGTAAAACAATCTTTTGAGTCGTTTGATCCTTCTCTGCATAGCTGGAATATGTCCAACTCCCTCCTTCTCTGCTCATGGACTGGGATACAATGCGATCACATGAATGTATCAGTAGTCTCAGTTGACATATCCAACTCAAACATTTCTGGCTCTCTCTCACCGGTGATCACTGAACTCCGCAGCCTTGTCAATTTTTCACTTGCTGGAAACAGCTTTTCGGGCGATTTCCCTCGTGAAGTTCACAAGCTTGCAAGGCTTAGGTTCCTCAACATATCTGACAATCTATTCAGTGGAGAGATGGACTTAGATTTCTCTCAAATGAAAGAGCTTGAAGTATTTGATGCTTATGACAACAGTTTTAAAGGTTCACTTCCTTTAGGTGTAACTCAACTTGCAAAATTGAGGCATTTGGATTTTGGCGGGAACTACTTTTCAGGTACCATTCCTTCGAGCTATGGAAGTCTGGAGCAGCTCAACTATCTGTCTCTGAAAGGAAATAGTTTGCATGGTAGAATTCCCAGTGAGCTCGGTAATCTTACTAACCTTCTGCAGCTTTACTTGGGTTATTACAATGAATTCGACAGTGGAATCCCACCTGAGTTGGGCAAGTTGATCAATCTTGTTCATCTAGACCTGGCAAATTGCAGTTTGGAGGGTCCAATACCCCCAGAGTTGGGCAACCTCAACATGTTAGACACTCTTTTCTTGCAAACTAATGAGCTAAGTGGTTCAATCCCTCCACAGTTGGGGAATTTAAGCAGCATCAAGTATCTCGATCTGTCAAATAATGGTCTAACAGGAGCCATACCATTGGAGTTATCAGGGCTTGGTCAGCTCATCTTATTGAACTTGTTTCTCAACAAGTTGCATGGTGACATACCTCATTTCGTTGCAGAGTTACCAGAGTTGGAAGTCTTAAAACTCTGGCATAACAATCTGACGGGGGCAATTCCAGCAAAGCTTGGAGAAAATGGGAAACTAAGTGAACTTGATCTCTCAAGCAACAAGCTGACAGGATTAGTCCCCAAATCACTCTGCTCAGGCAGGAGGTTGAGGATTTTAATTTTGCGTATCAACTTTCTCTTCGGCTCTTTACCTGATGATCTTGGCAATTGTGACACATTGTGGAGAGTCAGACTGGGGCAGAACTATCTTACAGGATCCATTCCTAGTGGGTTTCTTTATTTGCCTGAGCTGTCCCTAATGGAGCTGCAAAATAACTACTTGAGTGGACTAGTTCCTGAGCAGAGAAGTGGCTTGCCGTCGAAACTTGAGCAACTAAATCTATCAGAAAATCGCTTGACTGGGTCACTTCCTGCCTCTATTGGAAATTTCTCCAGCTTGCAGATTCTTCTCCTAAGTGGAAATCAATTAACTGGTAAAATTCCACCCGAAATAGGTCAACTGAAAAATGTCCTTACATTGGATATTAGTAGAAACAACTTGTCTGGCACCATCCCATCTGAGATCGGCAATTGTCATATGTTGACTTATTTAGATTTCAGCAAAAACCAACTCTCAGGTCCATTCCCAGTTCAGATTAGTCAAATTCACATGTTGAATTATGTTAACGTATCATGGAACAACTTGAGCCAGAGCCTGCCAAAGGAAATTGGGTCCATGAGAAGCCTAACCTCGGCAGACTTCTCTCACAATAACTTCTCGGGTTCCATACCAGAATTTGGACAATATACATTCTTCAATGCCTCATCTTTTATTGGCAATCCTCAACTTTGTGGCTCTTTCCTCAACTTATGCAACTTTTCATCTTCCCCTCTGCAATTACATAACCAAAATGGCTCCAAATCTCAGGTTCCTGGGAAATTCAAGCTTCTTTTTGCTTTGGGACTACTAGTTTGCTCGTTAGTATTTGCTGCATTGGCGATCATCAAGACTCAAAAGATAAGAAGCAATTCGAATCGCTGGAAATTGACGGCATTCCAGAATTTGGATTTTGGAACTGAAGACGTTTTAGAATGTGTGAAGGACGCCAACATTATAGGAAGAGGTGGAGCGGGAACTGTGTACAGAGTGTTAATGCCTAATGGGGAGCAAGTAGCTGTTAAAAAATTGTTGGGAATAAGCAAAGGATCATCACATGACAATGGTCTTTCTGCAGAAATACAAACACTAGGTCGAATTCGACACAGGAACATCGTGAGATTATTGGCATTTGTTTCCAACAAAGAGACCAATTTGCTTGTTTATGAGTACATGCCACATGGTAGCTTAGGTGAAGTATTACATGGAAAGAGTGGTGGTTTTCTCAAGTGGGAAACGAGGCTGAAAATCGCCATTGAAGCTGCGAGGGGCTTATGCTACCTGCACCATGACTGTTCTCCTCTAATTATACACAGGGATGTTAAGTCCAACAACATCTTGCTCAACTCTGATTTCGAGGCTCACGTGGCAGACTTCGGTCTGGCCAAGTTCTTGCAGGACACTGGAACATCACAATGTATGTCTGCAATTGCGGGTTCTTATGGCTATATTGCTCCAGGTATGTTATTTTCTAGATTAATTTAATATGTGTTTACATTCCTAGACGAAACCAAAATTCATGATCTGCTTCACCACTTCCAATTCAATTCCAGTAGACCTCAACCTCAGACCAACTTTTGACTCCGTATACTTGATTGGTGGCAGAGACGTGTTTTCCCTTTGACCTGGAGTAATGATTTAGTCTCCTGAGAAACATATTTAATCATTGATTCCAAACGGTTTGTCTTTAACGTTTTTAGGGTCCAAGCGTATAATTTTGTAGACATAGGTAACATCTATTATTAAATGTACTAATGGTCTCAAGTCTAACCAAAAATTGAAAAAGAAATAGAAATGGAACCTCAGACATGGGGGGTGTTCGGGAAAGATAAAAAGGCTCCACTATCGCCTAGGAAATGCGTCTTTTCGCTTTATGTCTTGAAAACTAAAACCCATATCCATACACACCAATCAGAACCAACCCTTTCTGACCCAAACCCAAATTATAGTGCAATAACAAAATCCACATAAATCCAAACACATACATACCAGCTTTAATCGTCCGATTGAGATCTAATGTTTGCTTTCCCTAAACCCTAGAAACGGAAATACTTTTGCGTGTTGTTTTCAGACTTGGGAGTCTGTCACTTGGGAAATGAGTCGAACTAACTTTATTCTGTCCATATGAATAGTCCGGTAAGTCAGTCATCAGCGGAAGTAAGGTTGCTTCCAAAAATCAATCCAAGTTTTACCATTAGTAACCATGGAAAGACAAATTTTAACTCTCCATATTTTAAAAAAATAACAAAAATTATAAATCAAATAAGCAATTTTCTTACCCCTTTGCTATTTGTGGCGGCAGAATATGCTTATACCTTAAAGGTGGATGAGAAGAGTGACGTTTACAGCTTTGGAGTTGTACTTTTAGAGTTAATAACGGGAAAAAAACCAGTTGGTGATTTTGGGGAAGAAGCTTTGGACATTGTGCAATGGAGCAAGATACAGAGCAACTTAAGCAAAGAAGGGGTGGTAAAGATCTTAGATCAGAGATTAAACAATGTCCCGTTAGTTGAAGCGATGCAGGTCTTCTTTGTGGCCATGCTATGCGTTCAGGAGCACAGCGTGGAAAGACCAACAATGAGAGAAGTTGTTCAAATGCTTGCTCAAGCTAAACTACCCAATGCATTTGACATGCAGTGATCAAGACCAGGCATAAGTGGTCCATTACAGTCTATATGTCATATTAATTTTGGCGTTTCTCACTTTATTTTCTACATTCCTTTTTTTCCCCTATATATCATACTAGTCATGTTAAGTTTGTACGACTTAATTGCTTCAAAAGCATGTTCAGTTTTTTGTTATTGATGTAAGAGCTAAGAAGACATAGTTCAAATGAAACATTGGATATGCAGTTTTCAGATATGGAGAGCTGTTTTTGTTCTTAATTCTGATTTGGCTACTTAATACGATAAAAGAGTGTACTGAATATTCTCTTATAACGGTGATTGGATTCAGGCTTCATCACTGTGTCATCATCTTTTCTTCTCAGATTGGCAAAAATGATTTGCTGCTGGACTCGAGTTATTGTATTGTTATAACTTTTCTACGTAATTCTTTCCCAGGCATCAATAGTTCCATAATGGACATAGTTCATTGCAAGGTTATTGCCCTTTGATATATGTTTAAATATGAACTTGAGGCATGTTATCTGATTTTACATTTCAAAATCCTATGAATCCATTTTAATTTTCTGTTAACTATAGATAAACTAAGGCATGTTATCTGATTTTACATTTCAAAATGCTATGAATCCATTTTAATTTTCTGTTAACTACAGATAAACTATGTTACTTAGAGATAACATTACATTCAATATGCTTTAATTTTTTCATTTTATTTATACCTTATCTCATATATCTCAAATTATGTATATTAAGGTTCTTTTTTTTGAAAGGTAAAAACCAAGTTGTATTAATAAGAACCATAAAAAGGAAAAAGCACGTTAGGAACACAATCCCAAACTCTGTGCCTAGAGAATTGTATGGAAGCTCGTGCTAATCTATGAGCATTACCACTATTCGTCCTACGAAGCCACCTGACTTGCATATTTGGCCTAGACTCAAGTAAGGCCTTACAATCATTTACCAATAAACCAAATTCAGAGTTGTCTACAAAACTTGAATGAATAGCATGGATTAACACTTGGCAATCTGAAAATATCATTCCATCAGTCTGCAAATTCTCTAGAATAAAAGCCAGAGCCGAGCGTAATGCTAGAGCTTCTGCAGAAACAACATCCTTTAGTCCTTCACTAAACCCAGAAACAGCCTTGAGAAAATCACCTTCAGTCGACTCAATGACCAGTCCAAAGCTAGTGCAATCTTCATTATGAAACTATGCAGCGTCCACAAAAGCTTGCCAATCGCCATGATCAATATTAGTAATAGTATGCACAGGGTTAAGTGCGTTAACAGCTTGGTGATCCGACGCTAACCTGAAGCTGGACAGTGACCTCCAGTTTGCTAAATGCAATGCAGCCTCTAAGACTAATTTATTAGGAACAGATGGTTTGGAAGACCATAGAAGATCATTCCTCGCTCGCCACATATACCAAGCAGTGAAAGCAAAAAGCTCAGCAGCCTCTATTCCAAGATTTAACCAAACCTGCATAAAAGAATCACAAAGTTGGAGTTTGCTGCAGGTGAAAAAGCTAGAGCAAGATTCCAGCATTCATGGGCCCGAACACAATTAATTAAAATGTGATCTGAACTTTCTGCTTGAGAGCAGTAAAGACATTGTGGATTCAATTCCTCGCCATCAAATTAGACTTCGATGGTAAAATGTTTCTAGAGGCTCTCCACACAAATTCAGCCAGTTTCAGTGGGATTTTTAGCTTCCACATAATACCCCAAATCTCTCCGTGTAATGCACCATTGTTTAAACCCGCAAGTGAGTAGCTTGTATAATAACCAAATTTTACTGTGTACCTTCCTTTCTTCTCAAAGTGCCACAACAGAGAGTCACGAACATGATTCAAGCTATTTGGAATGGTTAAGATTCCCCTAACATCCTTGTCCGAAAAGAAGTTCATCAGCTTGTCTACATCCCACCTTCTTTATCTCTAATCAATAAAGTCACAAACCCTCATTGCTCCATTAATAAACAATTCTCCATCCTCCGCCACAAAAGAATTCTCATTTGGAATCTTCCAAAGCTACAATAATGTCTTGCCCATCTCCTACTCTCCACCTAACCTCTTTCTTCAAAACATTTATAGTTGCAAAAATACTTGTCCACACAAAGCTTGGGTTGGAACCTTTATGAGCTTTTAAGAAATCCCCCATGGGAAAATATTTGGCTTTAAAAACTCTAAAGAACAAAGTATATTTCTCAGTAAGGAGCCTCCGCCCTTCTTTACCCAACATAGCAATGTTAAAATGGTGAAGATCATGGAACCATTCCTCCAACCTTCTTCGACCGACTCATCCTATCCCACGATAGCCAATTTAAACCCTTCCCATTCTCCTTTCTCCCATTCCACCAATATCGATTCATAATAACCTGTAGTTCATTACACAAAGAGCGAGACAATAGAAACACTGACATACAATAAGATGCAATAGCCTGAGCCACTGATTTAATAAGCACTTCCCTCCCCTCTCTTGAAAGAAATCTATTGTTCCAGCTATGAATACGCTTCCACAACTTTTCTTGGATATAGCTGAAGATTTGTTTTTTATTTCTCCCAAATTGAAGAAGGAAGACCTAAATAGGTGCCTCTACTAATTGGGTTAGAAACCCCCAAAGCAGAACAAATACTTGTCTTCACCGCTTGAGAAACACAAGGACTAAACAGAATGCCCGATTTTTGGAAATTCACAGATTGACCAGAAGCCAATTCATATTCCAATAAAATATCTTTTACTACATTTGCCTCCCTCGTATTTGCTTCAAAGAAAAATATAGAATCATCAGCAAACAGTAAATGAGAAACTCTAGAGCATCCACGTCCCACACTACAGCCATGAAGTAAACCCCTACTTTCAGCTTCCATAAACAAGGTAGAAAGTCCCTCCGCACAAATTAGGAACAGGTAAGGAGAGATAGGGTCTCCTTGTCTAAGACCTCTACTAGGAATGATAGGACCAACCAGTGAACCATTTAAATTCACCATATAAGTAATATTGGAAAAACACATTGTCATCCATTTAATCCAAGTAGGAGGGAAGCCCATCGCAGTCATAATGGACTTAAGATAGCTCCAATCCACTCTATCATAAGCT
>JAOTAY010000005.1:34166290-34181315 GCA_025629805.1 Erythroxylum baracoense
TATCTGACAAAAGTATGCATGATCTTACTAAATTAAACTTTGGTTTTTGGTTAATAATGAAAACAAGTAATGGAATATAAAGGAGAAATAAGATTATATATTTAATAAATATGAAAAAAATTATAGGAGAAGTGCACTATGATGAGATATAATAGAAATTATTCTATTAATACATTTAATTTAAAATTTTGTAGACTATCAGTATATTGAATAAGACAATATAATAACCAATTAATGTATAACTAAATAGCTAATTATATTTTTAAATTTTGTCTCTTCAAATTATTATATCAAATTTTGTATATTAATCTGCAGTTCAATACCAACAAAACATGTAGCCCAATGAAAGGCATCTTTCCACTAACTAGATCGCCGGCATAATCGTTTAGCGACAGATACGCATCAAACGTCAAACTAGACTCTTCCTTTTTTTTTAAGAAAGGTAAAAACCAAGTTGTATTTAGACATGTCAATGGGTCGGGTTCGGCCCGCCCTCGGCCTGGTCCAGCCCTGCCATATTCAAGGAGGGCCGCAGGCTGGCCCGTGGCCCGCACAGGCCGGGATGGACCGGCTCGTCCATATTTTTTTAATTTAAAAAAATACAAAACAACGTCGTTTTGGACAAAACGGCGCCGTTTTGTAGGGCCGCTGGCCGGGCCGAAATTGTCATTCCTAGTTGTATTAATAAAAACCATAAAAAGGAACAAGCACGTTAGGAACACAATCCCAAACTCTGTGCCTAAAGAATTGTATGGAAGCTCGTGCTAATCTACGAGCATTGCCATTTTTCTTCCTAGGAAGCCATCTGACTTGCATATTTGGCCTAGACTGAAGCAAAGCCTTACAATCATTTACCAATAAACCAAATGTAGAATTGTCTACAAAACTTGAATGAATAGCATGGACTAACACTTGGCAATATGAAAATATCATTCTATCAGTGTGCAAATTCTTTAGAATAAAAGCCAGAGCCGAACGTAATGCTAGAGCTTCTACAGAAACAGCATTCTTTAGTCCTTCACTAAACTCAAAAACAGCCTTGAGAAAATCATCTTCAGTCGACTCAATGACCAGTCCAAAGCCAGTGCAATTTTCATTATGAAATTGTGCAGCGTCCACAAAAGCTTGCCAGTCGCCATGATCAATATTAGTAACAATGTGCACAGGGTTAAGTGCGTTAACAGTCGACGCTAACCTCAAACTGGACAGTGACCTCCAGTTTGCTAAATTCAATGCAGCCTCCAAGACTAATTTATTAGGAAGAGATTGTTTGGAAGACCACAGAAGATCATTCCTCGCCTGCCACATATACTAAGTAGTGAAAGCAAAAAGCTCGGCAGCCTTTATTCCAAGATTTAACCAAACCTGCATAAAAGAATCACAAAAGTTAGAGTTTGCTGCAAGTGAAAAAGCTAGAGCAAGATTCCAGCATTCATGAGCCCGAACACAATTAATTAAAATGTGATATGAACTTTCTACTTAAGAGCAGTAAAAACATTATGGATTCAATTCCGCGCCTCTCGCCATCAAATTTGACTTCGATGGTAAAATGTTTCTAGAGGCTCTCCACATAAATTCAATCACTTTTGGAGGGATTTTCAGCTTCCATATAATACCCCAAATCTCTCCATGTAATGCACCATTGTTTAAACCCGCAAGTGAGCAGCTTGTATAATAACCAGATTTTACTGTGTACCTTCCTTTCTTCTCAAAGTGCCACATCAGAGAGTCACGAACATGATTCAAGCTAATTGGAATGGTTAAGATTCCCCTAACATCCCTGGCCGAAAAGAAGTTCATCAGCTTGCCTACATCCCACCTTCTTTGTCTCCAATCAATAAAGTCACAAACCCTCATTGCTCCATTAATAAACAATTCTCCATCCTCCGCCACAAAAGAATTATCATTCGGAATCCAAGGATCCGAAGCTGCAATAATGTCCCGCCCATGTCCTACTCTCCACCTAACCCTTTTCTTCAAAACATTTATAGTTGCAAAAATACTTGTCCACACAAAGCTCAGATTGGAACCTTTATAAGCTTTTAAAAAATCCCCTATAGGAAAATATTTGGCTTTAAAAACTCTAAAGAACAAAGTATCTTTCTCAATAAGGAGCCTCCACCCTTGTTTACCCAGCATAGAAATGTTAAAATGGTGAAGATCACGGAAACCCATTCCTCCAACCTTCTTCGGCTGACTCATCCTATCCCATGATAGCCAATTTAAACACTTCCCATTCTCCTTTCTCCCATTCCACCAATACCGATTCATAATAACATGTAGTTCTTTACACAAAAAGCGAGGCAATAGAAACACTGACATACAATAAGATGAAATAGCCTGAGCCAATAATTTAATAAGCACTTCCCTCCCCGCTTTTGAAAGAAATCTATTGTTCCAGCTATGAATATGCTTCCACAACTTTTCTTTGATATAGTTGAAGATTTGTTTTTTATTTCTCCCAATTAAAGAAGGAAGACCTAAATATGTACCTCTACTAATTGAGTTAGAAACCCCCATAGCAAAACGAATACCTATCTTCACCTCTCGAGAAACAAAAAGACTAAACAGATTGCCTGATTTTTGGAAATTCACAGATTGACCAGAAGCCAATTCATATTCCAATAAAATACCTTTCACTACATTTGCCTCCCTCGCATTTGCTTCAAAGAAAAATATAGAATCATCAGCAAACAGTAAATGAGAAACTCTAGGGCATCCACGTCTCACACTACAGCCATGAAGTAAACCCCTACTTTCAGCTTCCACAAACAAGGTAGAAAGTCCCTCCGCACAAATTAGGAACAGGTAAGGAGAGATGGGATCTCCTTGTCTAAGACCTCTACCAGGAATGACAGGACCAACTGGTGAACCATTTAAATTCACCTTATAAGTAATATTGGAAAAACACATTGTCATCCATTTAATCCAAGTAGGAGGGAAGCCCATCACAGTCATAATGGCCTTAAGATAGCTCCAATCTACTCTATCATATGCTTTGCTAATATCAATTTTAAGTGCACAATACCCTAACCCCCCACTCCTATTTTTCAAATTATGGAGGGTTTCAAAGGCCACACAGACATTATCAGTGATTATCTAGTTCGGGACAAAAGCTGATTGATTAATAGAGATAACATGAGAAAGTATTTTTTTGAGCCTATTAGCAAGAACCTTAGACACAATCTTATAAATGACATTACACAATGCGATTGGTCTAAAATCCTTAACAAATTCAGGTGAAGCAATGTTAGGAATCAAGACAATATTAGTCCTAGTAAGGCATGATGGGAAAGTACCTTGTGTAAGCCAAGAGATTGCATTTCTAAAAATATCATCACCAAGAACATGCCAATACTTCTGAAGAAAAGTCGGATTTAAGCCATCAGAACCTGGCGCTTTATCCAGTGCATGCTAAAAAGAGCTTCCTTGAACTCATCTTTTCGAAAAGGCTCCACCAGAAATGCATCATCATCAGCCGAAACAGATCTCCTTGTAATTTGAGCTAGGCGAGAAAAATCAGCAGCAACATTCTCGCAAAAAAGATTTTGAAAGTATTCAACAACCACAGCTCCCATGTGTTCATGATTAGTAAAGCTGACACCCTCATTATTCTTCAACAGCTTTATTTTGTTTGTGTTCCATCGCCCCTTAATCTGATTGTGAAAAAATTTCAAATTTTTGTCTCCGAACTGATACCAGAAAAGTTTAGTTTGCTGTCTCCTTCAAATTTCTTCAGTATGCAGAATTTTGTTCCACTCTTCTTTAAGCCGATGCGATTCCACACTAGCAAAAGAGTTCTCATGTTGTTCAAGCTGTTGAATAATAAAATTTCACCGCTACCAGAATTCTTTATTACAATTCAGGCCCCATTTTTTAATATCATTAAGGAGGATTATGACGTTCAGTAAAACCACAATTATTGCTTGATGCCCAACTGCCTTTGACAATTAATTCCAGCTCCTCCTCTTGTAACAAAGAATTATCAAAACGAAACAAACAAGACTGAGGCGCAGGTTGATCCATTGGACTTACGTCCACTGTTATAGCCACATGATCAGAAACATGAACCATCTTCAACCCAGCTATTGCATTGGGAAATATTACCAACCAATCTGAATTTGCCATAGCATGGTCTAGCTTTTCCTTAACTCTATCACCATTGTGGTCCGTACCTTCCCATGTGAATAATGACCCATAATACACCAAATCTACTAAGCCAACATCACTTATAACATCCCTAAAACCACTCAACAAGTAATTCGGTTTAGGGGGGCCACCAAGTTTTTCAGACTCAACAGCTATGTCATTGAAGTCCCCAAGACACAACCAAGGCAATGAGTCACGGGCTGCCAAAGCTCTCAATAAATTCTACAAAGCCTGTCTTCTATTTGTTTTGGGAAACCCATAAAAACCCGTTAGTCGCCAATTTACACCATTATTGATAATATGACAGTCAATGAGGTTATTAGCAAAACCAGTAACTGTAAGAGAAACATTAGCCTTCCACATCAAACAAAGACCTCCACTCAAACCAACTCTGTCAACCGTAATACAATGATCAAAAGAGATTGAAAGTTTAACCTCTTCTAACCTACTCACATACATTCTAGTTTCAACAAGAAAAATAACATCCGGCTTAAAACTTTGGTTCAAGTCACGAAGCACATTAACTGCCCGGGGGCTGCCAATTCCCTAGCAGTTCCAACTTAGAATTTTCATTACTTCAGCTATCTCGCCTCGCGAGATCAGCCGCTGTTTTTTGAGCAGTGAAAGAGTTCCCTGCATGGTTCCCTGCTGAAGAATCTTTGGACGAAGAAACCACAGAGGGGTGTTGAGCATTTTCTTTTCGTGGCCGTTTTTTAAGGTCATTTGAAATTTCTGGCCCAGAATCATTCTCCATTTCACCGAGACCCATACGACCCATGGGTTCAGTTTCCATAGGGCCCAGACTAGAGCCACCCTTATCCAAATTTAAATTTGAAAAGCTGCTATATAACTTACTGCGTAAAATCTGTAAATTCAATAAGGTGTGATCTCTATCAGCTTCTTCTTTTTCTCCCGCTAAAACTGCCTCAAAAGAAGAGTTTCCAAATTCTCTCAACCATTGACTTCTCGTTTGACTAGCCCTAATCGCCGGTGCATGCAGCCATTCGTACCATTCAAACCGAAGCTCTTCTGGCCTCTTGTGCAACCGCTGCTCACAATAGAAATCGGTATGGCCAATGATGCCACATAGGTAACAAAAAATGTAGAGTCTTTGGTAACTAAAATGGGCAAAAAACATATCACCATTGGCATCAATAAGCTTCTTCTTCCGTCGAAGGGGTTGACGGACCTTCTATAAATATAGTGAAAAATACATTACATTTCTCTACATCTTCATAGTATCAAAGCCCACATAGAGCATATAATTTTTTTTCCTTTTTACCACAAACAACACCAACATACACTATTCCCAGAAGGCAAACAACAACCATTCAATAGACAAGATTCAAATTATTCACAGAAGGTACCCATAACAATGCAACAGTATCATCAATAACAGACATCAACATACCCACATTACCAGTCAACCAAGTTACAAGCTTTCTCACAATACCACTAGATTCTACAAGTCTCTTGCTAGGAAAAATCAAATTCAAGCTATTTTAATTACCTTTGACCTCATTGATTATTTGGATATCACTATATCCCCACTAGATGCAGCCTCAAGCTTGGAATCCTCGTCTTCAAAATACCACAAATGGCAAACATTCAATCGGCTAGTCTAATGCATTCTCACTGCATCTCCATCATCCTTAATCGCGCGATTAACCCTTATCTATGACACAGCCTCTGAACTCTGGCTTGGATTTGCAGATCACTTCATGCAACAATCGGCTTCACAATGCTCTCTTCTCTGTCGCAGACTCCACACACTGAAGAAAGGCTCAAACACCATCATTAATTTTCTTTCTTTTCCTTACCTCCACAACTGCAGATCAGTTAACAATTATTGGTGACAAACTCTTTGGCAAAGATATGGTTCTCTTCACCTTGAGTGGACTTCCAGCTAATTATAAGTCCTTCATCACCACCATTGAGCATCGTGATATCCTGCCGACATTTTTCGAGCTTCAAGCAAAGCTTTTAATTCATGAACAACAATTGCTTTCATATCACTCACCTTTACCACCACACGCATCTCTCTTTGTCTCTCATAATGGTGGTTGTCACTCAAACGACATGCGCGACAGAGGAGGTGGTCAAACTTGCAAAGGGAGGCACGACAACTCCCTATCTACGTCGTGGGTCAACCCTAATTTTATTGAATCTTAACACTGGTAGACTGAATATTATTCTGGACTCCTTATTCCTTTGGGCCCACCTATCAGATAGTCCATCCAATCAGCCTCATAGACTCCCTAATCCCTAACAACTCATTCATTTTGATATTTGGGGACCTTCCTTGTCTATTTTTTTATCTGGGTATCAATACTTTATTATATTTGTTGATGACTTCAGTCAATTTACCTGGCTTTTTCCTTTAGTTCAAAAGTCTCATGCTCTACTTTATTTTCAAACCTTTAAAACAACAACTCATTAATGGCGTCTTCTCTTAATATCTTACTACCCTTGGCATCACTTATTGTATCTCTCTATACTATTCAACAAAATGGCCTTGTAGAATGTAAAATTTGCCATATCACTTAAATAGGCCTTACCCTTCTTTTGTATGCCTCTCTTCCTAAATATTTTTGGTTTGAAGCCTTTTATCTCATCAACCTCTTATCTACATCGATTCTTAATCATCAGTCCCCTTATGAAACACTTTTTCATATTAAACCTACTCTTTCTCACCTTCGAGTCTTTGGATACACATGTTTTCCCTTTCTAGGCTCTACTTGTGCGGATAAACTTACACCTAAATCTACTCCTTATGTTTTTCTAGGCTACTACTCCAAATACAAAGCAGACTGTTATTTTAATCCTCAAACCTTTAAACTTTATATCTCTTGTCAAGTGCATTTCCTTGAACATGAATTTTACTATTCCACCCTGTCTCTTAATCTTCCCATTCGACTTCTACTTCTTTTGTTCTCTCTTTACCTTCACCTTTTAACCATTCCCTTCCTCACATTGCTTCTCCACCTTCACGTACTCCTTCACCACTATCCTCTCATCCTATAATCACCCGCACATGTGATCACGTCTACATCCTCTTTCTTTTCATGATTATATCACTCATTCCATGCTTGTTACCACTTCTAACCCCATATCTTTCACTCAAGCCAACAAGTTTCCACATTAGCATCAAGTCATGCTTAATGAGTTCACTGCTCTCCATCACAATCATATTTGGACTCTTATTCCTCCATTGCCAAATGCAAACATTATTGGTTGTAAATGGGTATTTTGTACCAAAGGAAATCTTGATGGCTCCATTTAGTGTCATAAGAATGGATTGGTGGCTAAAGGTTATCATCAAACTTCAAGCATCAATTACACTGATAACTTTAGTTATGTTGTTAAACCCACCACCATTCGCATTGTTCTCGCTCTTGCCTTATATCATAACTAGGCTATTCACCAACTTGATGTTAACAATGCTTTCCTTCATGGTCAACTTCAAGAACAGGTCCTTATGTCTCAACCTCCTAGGTTTATAGATCTCCACTATCCTCATCATATATGTCATCCTGATAAAGTTCTATATGGCTTAAAACAAGCTCGTCGAGCCTGATTTTCTAAGTTATCTCATCCAAATCTGAAACTTCTTTGTTTATTCATATCATATTTATTGCTTCCTCTGCATCAACAATACCTACTTGTACCGCATTTATAGTATATATTGTTAAAAATACGAGTTGAATTTATCTCGACTACAGATTTTAGCCATAATACATGGTTTCATAAAAGTGTATGATTTTCTCGATCTAAATAAAGCAAGTTTTACATCAAATTATACAACCTTTGCCTTGGTTTATATAGAAGATATCTTAATTATGGGTTCTTCATCATCATTCATTACATCTCTTATTTATGACCTCAACACCACTTTTTTCTATTAAAGACTTAGGTCTACTTCATAACTTCATTAGTAGTGAGTCCATTACTATGCCTACTGATCTTTTGCTCACTCAAACTGCATACATCAAAGATCTTCTCTTTAAATTGGTCTTTATAAGTTTAAACCTGTTAACTCACCCATTGCCCCTACTTTTCCTTTATCTAAAAGTCATGGTCATCCTCTTCTTGATGCTATTAAGTACCGTAGCATTGTTGGTGCTTTACAATAACTTTGCCTCACTTGTCTTGACATACAGTTTACTACCAATAAAGTCTCTCAATTCTTACACTCTCCTGCCAATGGTCACTCGTTTGTGGTCAAATGGATTCTTCTATATTTTCACTCTACAGCTTCTCATGTCATTCACTTTACTAAATCATCTCTCTCAATCTCCATGCTTATTGTGATGCTAATTGAGATGGCTATTTGATGATCAACACTCTAAATCTAGCTACTGCATCTTTCTTGGTTTCAATCTCATCTCTTGGAATGATAAGAAACAAATAATAATTGCTTTATCTAGTACTGAGGCAAAATACAAAAGTACTGCTATTATAGTAGTAGAACTTTATTGGATCACTTCACTTTTTAGTTAAAACTATGTCTCTCACATCAAACCTACTCTTTGGTGTGATAACTTTGGCGCTACTTTTCTTACTTCTGATCCAGATTGTTAGGCTCACACGAAGCATGTTAAGATTGACATTCGTTTCATTCAAGATCTAGTAGCAAACAAATCACTCTACATCTGACATATCTCCTCTACTGATCAAATTGTTGATGTTATGACACGTTCTAACATCTTCGAAACAAAATCATGATTACATATCACCCTGAGTTTGAGGGAGGATGATAACATATAATTATCTCCCAATCACAACCATCTTATTTTTCTGTTAACTAGAGATGAACTTTGTTACTTAGAGATAAACATTATAGTCAGTATGCTTTAATCTTTTTCAGTTTACATTATACCTTATCTTATGTTTCTCAAATTATATGTATTAAGTTTCTCCAACCTTCTGTAAACATAGTGAAAAATACAATACAATTCTCTACATCTTCAAAATATATGTTTACAGATTGCCTTTGAGTTTTAGGTTTGCAAGAAACAACACAATGATTTTTCTTTCTTTTATACTTTTTCTTATCATAAGTTATTGAAGAAAGGTATATTAATACATTAAAATGTTATGTCAAAAAAACTTAATATATAAAAAATAATTGAGAGTAATAACTCATGACAAATATTACAACAACAACAACAATACCCAGTATAAATTTCACTGGCACACAGAGTATGGGGAGGTCTAGTAGTACGTAGTCTTACCCCTAACTAGAAGAGAAGCTATTTCGAAATGACAACTTATGATAAATATTATGACTAAGAAAGATGTGAGCGTCCCTAACTAAAAAAATAAGAAATCTGCAACTAATAATAACAAATTAGTTAAATATTATAAAAATCATCATAAAAGACTTCAAGTCAGGATTATAACAAAGTTCATTTTAGTAATATCAATGAATTGGTCAAAAAGTTTCATAAGAATAATTATTCTAGTTATTATGAAAGGCTTGGTTGAAAAGTTAAATTAAAAGACGATAATCAATTAGAAGATTTGAACTTAACAGAAGTTACTGGTTTTCCTGTGTGACTTTGAGTTTTTGACATTTTCATGGGCTTTATTGAGTTTTGGTGCAGTGTTAGTCTAATTAAATAATTTTTAATATTTTCTCTTGAATTTTGTTCTAAAACAAGAATTAATTATAAGCAAAATTCCTTTATATTTTTCTAATTATCTCAGCCATCAAACAAATTGTGCATAACATTTCAATTTTTATTTGAACGAAAAATAAAGGAATCGTTTTGTCCTGTAATAGTCCTAGCTTGAAGTTAATAATGAGACATGAGAACAGACAATATTATGAGAAAGAAGATTGGAAACATCAGGATGTTGTTGTACGATCCAAACTACAAGATACTCTTACTTACATAAGTTTTGGTATTCAAAATAAAAGAATTAATGTAAATGTCATGTTAAAATAAACAAAATGTAAACACAAGATAACGTTTGAGAAATTTTAAAGAAAGCATTAAATATAAATCCATATTTATCTTCATTTTTTTGTTGAAATAATCTTATTCAATATTTTTTGTTGAAATTGTCTTATTCAGTATTTTATTTATGATGAAATAGTTAATGTTTCTTATAGTAACTTTAATTTTAATAGTTGATGAGATTAATAACATTTATTTATTCCAAATTTGTTAGGATTCTTCAACTATAATTATAGAATAATCGAGATTAAGTTTGTTTCAAGTATATAAATAAGTAATCTAATTTGTCATAAGTGTATTGTAATATTGCTCTAGTTTTTTATAAATGAAAAACTCTTTATTCTTTTTTTATTGTTTAACACCATTTTGTATTATGTTTCTTCTCCATTTTTGTTACATTCTTTATTTCTTATTAATCACTATCAATGATGTCATGGCTATAACTTTAAATAACTCATCCTAAATTTCAATTCCTATCTTGAATGGAAAATACTATAATCAGTGGATTGTTCAAATTAGGGTGCTTTTCAACCACGAGTGGTTAAGTATTATAAAGAATGGTGTTATTCATTTTACCGAGAATGATAGTGTAAGTAATGCATAGAAGGGTATCTATTGTGAGAATAAGAAAAGGGACAAGAAGGACATATGTTTCATTCATTAAAGAGCGAATGAAATCAATGAGAAGATTATAGATGCAATCACGTCAACTTAGGATACTTGACGATGACAAAAAAATGTACAAATAGAGTCAAGAAGGTGAAACTTTAAACCTTAAGATGCTAATGTAAGATTTTGCAAATGGAATCCTCTGAGGTAGTGGTTGATTATGTAAGTTGTCTTCTTGTTTTGACAAATCAAATGAAAATAGATAGAGAAAATTACAAAGAATAATTATATTAGAGGGTATCCTGCAATTATTAACTTTCATATTTGAACATATTACAGTGACGATTGGAGAAACCTATGATTTATCCTTAATGAATGTTAATGATGCATTTGGCATCTTGGAGGCCTATAAGCAAACATATAATGAGAAAAAGGTTAAGAAGTAAATAGAGCAAGCTTCATAACTCCAAGTCTCCATCAAAAGTGGTCAAAGTGAAGGGATAAGCCAAAAAATATGATAACTCCCATAAGAGAGGATAAAGAGGAGGCAATTTCTTGAATAATAAAAGTCTTGCAGTTATATTAAGAATTATAAAATTGAAGGTAATCAAGATAATGATCAAGAAAATGCAAAATCTAACCACCATAAGTACACAAGAGGCCATAAATGTATAATAAATCTAATGATGAATATTAAATTTGTCATAAATGTCGTCATTATTCAAATGAATGTAGAAATAAAGGAAATGCTCAAATGGCTTATTATGTACAAGATAATGATGATGAGGACAATGGTGGTCATACTTTGTTAATAGTGATTATAGCTAGTGGAACAATAAATTATCACACGCAGTTCCTCGATATTAGATGTACTAACCATATATGCAGAAAAAGGTGATGTTTGCAAATAGTGATGAATTCTTCAACACCAAAATTAAATTTGTAAATGACAACACCATTCTAGTAATAGAAAAAGGACAAATCCTTATAAAGTTAAAGAATGGAGACTACAACTATATTTCAGAGGTTTTTATATGCGATGAATAAACACAAATTTGTTGAGTGTGGATTAATTGCTAAAAAAGAGGTATATGATGACTCCTTATGATGGTAAACTATTTGTTTTTTATTAATAAGGTAACCTTAAGGCTTCTTTGACAAAAAAATTGTATATTTCAAGTTAATATCTCTAGTGGTGTTTATAAATGTCTCAATGAAATTATAAAAGATGAATCTTGACTACAACATTTATAGTTTGGACATTTAAACTTTCATAGTATAAAAATTCTCGCTTAAGAAAATATGGTAAAAAGACTTCCAAATATACATCATCTTGAACAATTATGTGAAGCATGCATTATTGGAAAACATCATCGAATGCCTTTTGTAACATAATAATGTCAACAAGTATCTCAATTACTTGAGCTTGTTCACTTTAATGTATGTGACCCAATGATTACTGTGTCAAATAGTACTAATTGGTACTTCCTGACTTTTATTGATGACTCACTTGTAAAATATGGGTCTATTTTTACAAAGAAAATTTGATTTTTTATTACTTTAAAAAGTTTAAGATACGTATTGAAAAATAAAGTAATTATCTTAAAAGGAATTGCATACTAATGGTAGAGGTGAATATGCCTCTAAAAATTTCGAGAAGGACAGTGGATACATCATATAGTCACTTATCCTTACACTTTGCAACATAGTAAAATTGACAAATAGAGGAACATAACAATTATAAATATGGCAAGAAACATGCTAAAGAACAAACAAATGCAAATTTTTTTGGGGCAAAGTTATCTTTTGTTTTGTTTATATTTTGAATAGATCTTAATAAAAAGAGTCCCAATCTTACCCCTTTAGAAGCTTGGAGTGTGTCATGTCAAGTGTGAAGCATTTAAAGGTGTTTAGTGTTATTGCCTATGTTTATATTTTAGAAGAGACAAGGGAAAAGTTAGATGACAAAGTAAAGAAAACTGTCTTTATTGGCTACACATGTGGAGGGTATAAATTATTTAATCTTATCATAATGAAAGTAATTATTAGCTGAGCAGTGCCCAATGTAAATGGATAAATCTTATAAAAATCATCTCAATAGCCATTTTTGCTATATTTTCTAGCAAAATCTAGAAGCCCTCAATGACATTATCAGTAACCAATACGTTTACAAGATTATGAGGTAAATCCTGACGATGAAAATAATGATGACAGAGAATTAGTATACCTTACTTTCTTTACAGATTTTAAACCCATGGCATTGGAAGAAGCATTCAAAAATCTTAAATAGGTAGTAGATATGTATGAGAAGATTAAAGCAATTGAAAGAAATAATGCATAGTTTCTTATCGATCCCCCATAATGATATGATGGTATCAATATGAAGTGAGTTCTTAAAACAAAAGTGAAACTAAATGGAGAGGTAGAGAGATTTAAGATGAGATTAATAACAAAGAGATTTAAGCAAGGACTGGGGTATGTGACAGCACATTATAACGCTAGTCAAAATAAGCAAAGAGTGTGTGTAAATTTATTGAAATGAAATTAATTGGTATTAAGGTTAGGGGGATTTGGTTTTATCAAACAAGAAAATAAAATAAAACTATACTAATGAAAAAAAATTAAAGAAACATTAAAAATGATGGAAGAAATGAATTCGTTTAGGACCCGGTTCTTTGATTCAATCTCGACTTACGCCTAATTAAACATATTTCATTGAATTGTTGTCTTCACATCTCTCTTTGAACTATTGGACGTAGATTACAACAAGCTCTGTTAATTCTGGTTTTTCCTTAGGTCATAGTTAATTAAGAAGAGCTCGTTAATTAACCCTAGTTATTGGATAACCTAGGAGATACTCTGTAGATTTAATCAGACAGTTGCCTTACGAATGAGAAAAAAAGACCAATCTAAGCCATAATCATACAAGCTCAAATTATTTAACCTAGGTTATGTTATCTCTAATGATTATGAACCATTAGTCATTACAAATAAATCAGAAACACAATGATTACATATTGCATTCGATCCTAGCAATGGGTTCATACATAAAAAAAATCAAATAAAGCATTTAATCATTCTTACATAAGACCCAAACAATAGACATAGGATAACACAATCAATTTCTAAAGAGAGAAATAAAACGACAAATACAAGGAGAAATACACTTAACTGGGTCATCGACGTCGATTGCACCTCCAAACTGGCGTCGAAAAAGCTACCCCTCTATGGGTCTTCTCATGATGGAGAGCTTGCCTCCCTCTTTGTGCTCTCCCAAAGCTCCCAAAGTTGCCACACTCCTTCGGTTCAATCCAAAAATCCAAGAATGGAGCCCTTTAGGGTTTCCTTCTTTTCTTTTTATAGTTTCCAATTAAGGTAAAAACTAGGTTTTTCCCGGCCCAAAATTTATGAAATAACCTTGATAAGTTGAGTTTGGAAGTAGTCCCCGAGTTGTCGTCATGCCACGATCATGACCTGTGTGACAAGCTTCTATCACGATCGTGGCCATGCACTAGGTTCTTCGTCGAACCTTCTCCAAGTCTTCTGTTCTTTGCTCTAATTCTTCTTCATTCTTGTTCCATGAAGACAAGTGGATGTGAAGCTTCGAAAAATAGCCCAACATATATTGCTTTCTACTTATTTTAACTTTTTTGATTCTGAAAATACCTAAAACTATATATGATTCAAAGTGAGTATCTTAAGCAATTTTATGTCATTAATCGCTAAATGTTATAGAATAATTATATAATCAATTAAACAAATGTCAGTATGACTATCAATAGGTATTCACCTTAGTTGCTTGAATAGAAACTATCAAATTTATAATTGCTTTAACTACACAAAATTATTGGAAAGATCTATCAAATGGATGTGAAGTTGGTATGCCTAAATGGCCCACTTGGAAAAGAGGTGTTTGTTAAATAACCTCTTGGTTTTATAAAACAAAACAATAAGGATAAAGTGAACAAATTGAAGAAGGTTTTATATGGCTAAAACAAGCTATAAGAGTGAGGAATAAGCACATTGATTCTTTCTTTCTTGAGATCGGCTTTAACAAATATCCTTTAGAGTATGCATTATATATAAAGATAGATAATTTCTGTAACACCCCACTCCCACCGAACCCGAACCTGATATCGACAGTGATATCCGAATCCGTGCCCCGCGAGGGTGACGTGTCACATCACTTAACACATCACTTAGCACTTAACAAAAGTCGGTATGAAATTTTTTTTTAAAACACTTTACACTTATCACTTATGTGTGATCACTTTTTCTTTTCAAAAACACTTTATCTATTTAAA
>JAOTAY010000005.1:34184612-34197206 GCA_025629805.1 Erythroxylum baracoense
ACACTACTTCGTGGCAACCACAGATACAGTCTACCCTTCAAGGGTATGATTTGTTTCGCTTTGTTGATGGCAAAACCCTACCACCTGCTGAGTACACCGCCGCCGCTGATGACATCAAAACTCCTAACCCTGCCTACAATATATGGCGTCGCCAAGATAGGCTCATCTTTGGCGCCCTTCTTGGAACCCTATCCCCTCAAGTCGCACCCCTCGTGTGTCATGCTACCTCTTCTTCTCAAGTTTGGCAAATCCTCGAGAAAACCTACGCCAACCCTTCCCGTGGCCATATACTCTAAATAAAGGCCAACCTTAAGAAAATCACTAAAACCACTCAATCTATAACCGATTACATGCAGTCTATCAAGACTTGCATGGATAAACTCGCTCCATTGGGCAAACCTATAGACCATGAAGATATTATTGCCACAATTCTTCAAGGCCTTGACTATGACACCTACAAACTTGTTGTTGACACCGTCAATGGTCGAGATACTCCCATCTCCTTCGAAGAACTCCATGAGAAACTCATGACCTATGAAGTCACCTACAAACCTACCCTCTCCATTGCCTCCTCGGACTTCCCGGCCTCTATCCATGTTGCCTCCATGCCACAAGGAACAAGTAATTGTCCATTCATGAAGTTTTTACGATTAAGGGTATATATATGGCTCTCATCAAGTATTGATATCTTAATTATGTTATTTTTGTATTTAGAAACAATATTTCCTTTATCAATTCTATAGAAATCCAGATTGACATATGTGAACATTATATGTATTAATCGGAACATAACCAATTAGGAAGAGGTTGTTAATTTTCACTTCTATTTTTATTGTAAATTTTATTTTTTGTCTTTCTGATTTTATTTTTTATTATTAAAAGCAATATATATTTATTTGTTAATGTTAATATAGTTATACAATAATTGAGCATAATTTTGTATTTTAAATTAAATAGCTAAAAATAATATCACTCATAATTATTATTAGCAACTAGTTTCTTTATTAAATTTTAAAACAAAATAAAAGATCAAAGGGATACAAACGTAACCTAACTTTTATGCCAGTCCAAGAAATTAAAAAAGTAAAGCTTGTTTGATAGGGCATGAAATGAAAAGAATAAATAAATTTAATCATCAAGAATCTTAGGATTGGACATAACCAATAAACGTAACCTAACTTTCAATTTGATGCTTTTTTATTTATATCAGTAAATGCTTTTGGCGGGAACAGTTGGCCACCGTGACATTTTCCCGCCAAACCTCCAGAGACAAAGGAACCCTCTGAAGCGCTAAAACTTAGTTCAGAACACAGACGAAACACAAGGACAGAACCAGAAAACACTGTATCAGAATATGGATTCTTTTGGGGGATTCTTCGTCGACGAGAAGGCGGTCCGAGTTGAGAACATTTTTCTAGACTTTCTCAAGAGGTGCGTACCTGCACTTTTCAGTTTCTTTCTTCTTTATTTTCAATTCATTTGCTACTCAGAAAAAGGCATTTTATTTTTTTTATTGGATGTGTTTGTTTGTTTCAATTTGTTCAGCTTTAGATTGGAAAATTCTGGAGAAGCGTACTATGATGGTGAGATCGAAGTGATGAGAGCCAACGAATCGACTACCATGTTTATCGATTTTTCTCACGTTATGCGTTTCAACGATCTTCTCCAAAAAGCTGTCGCCGAAGAGTACTTGAGGTCGTTTCTTTTCCATTTCTCAATTTATGGATTTTTGAATCCTGATTTAATAGTATATGTCTATGTGTTAACTTTACAAAATAGGTTAGAGCCGTACTTGAAAAATGCTTGTAAGAGGTTTGTGATGGAGCAGAAACCAACTTTCATTGCTGATGACAACCCTAATAAGGATATCAACGTCGCCTTCTTCAATCTCCCTTTCTCCAAACGGTATTTACCCTTCTTTCATTTTTTCTGTTATTTTTCACTCAATTAATTATGGAGTTGGAGAATGATAAGCTCATATCCCATTGCCTTTTTGGTTGAACTTGTGATCCCAGATACTGAAAGTTGGTAATTGATCATTTCTCTTGTAGATTGAGAGAGCTGAGCACTGCTGAAATTGGTAAACTAGTATCTGTAATGGGAGTTGTGACACGCACAAGCGAGGTTAGGCCAGAGCTTCTCCAAGGAACTTTCAAGTGCCTGGAATGCGGAACCGTCATCAAGAATGTTGAGCAACAATTCAAATACACTGAGGTTTGTTTTTATTAGTATTTTCTCATCTTCTCACTTATTTCCCTATGGTGTTTGTTTAGCATGTTTCTTATCGGTATATGTTGAGCTGAATCTGAGTTTGCAGCCAACAATCTGCTTGAACGCTATGTGCAACAACAAAACCAGATGGGCGTTGCTTCGGCAAGACAGCAAATTTGCTGATTGGCAGAGGGTAAGGTTGCAAGAGACTTCCAGAGAGATTCCTGCAGGTTCCCTTCCTAGATCTTTGGATGTTATTCTTCGCCATGACATTGTAGAACAGGCCAGAGCTGGTGATACGTAAGACATTTTTTATTATCCATGTATAGTTTTGAGTAGTGGTAATTTTCCTAAATTGGCTTGTGAGCAATTTTACATCTGTATGCATCCAGGGTCATTTTCACTGGTACTGTGGTTGTAATTCCTGACATAATGGCATTGGCATCACCTGGTGAGAGGGCAGAGTGCCGTCGGGAATCTTCTCAGCGTAAGGGTTCTGTTGTTGGACATGAAGGGGTTAGGGGACTACGAGCATTGGGAGTGAGAGACCTTTCCTATCGCCTAGCATTTATTGCCAATTCTGTGCAGGTCAGTATACTTCTTGCTCTTCTCTAAGTGCCTGAGTAAGAGGATGTGTCTAGGTGTTTATGCTCAGCAAAGGTTTGTTTATTAGGTTTGTGATGGTAGAAGGGATACAGATATCAGAAACAGAAAGAAGGATATCGATGAAGATGATAGCCAGCAATTTACGGTCAGTTCAGATGCCTTGTATCTGTTAGTTTCATAACAGTTCCTGTCTGATTGAGGCTTTATAGATCATTGTTCTGACTTAACTAAACTGGCAGGATGAGGAGCTAGAAGAAATTCAAAGAATGAGAAACACTCCTGATTTCTTTAATAAGCTTGTTGATAGCATTGCTCCAACTGTTTTTGGTCACCAAGATATCAAGCGAGCAATCATGCTCATGCTCTTGGGTGGGGTCCACAAGTTCACTCATGAGGGCATTAACCTTAGAGGAGACATCAATGTCTGTATTGTTGGTGACCCCAGCTGCGCCAAATCTCAGTTTCTTAAGTATGCCTGCCTTCTTCCAAGGTTCCAGATTTTAGCTTTAGTTTGTGCAACCGAAATTACTGATGCATTTGAATTGGTGTCTGATCACAGGTATACCTCTGGCATAGTTCCCAGATCTGTCTATACATCTGGCAAATCCTCATCTGCTGCTGGGTTGACTGCAACTGTGGCCAAGGAACCAGAAACTGGGGAGTTTTGTATTGAGGTTTGCCATTCTTTTGCTATAGCCCGGGAATTGAGCATATGTATCTTTTTCTGTTGGAAGTTTGGCGATGTCCTCTGATTCTGCAGATTCAGACACTAGGGGAGGAATTTGTGCCGAAACTTATAAATGATTGAAATTATCTTTTTTAAAATGTTTTTTCCAACTCTTGTTTTAGGAATATTAAATTTATGACACTTTCGGAAACTAAACAAGAGCACTAGTGAGCACTTGAGTATTCTAATGCTACTACATTATTTCTTTCTATTGTTGTATTTCTTGAACCCTTGGTTGAGATCATGTAATCAAATACATAATCCCCAGCTTTATTATGTAATGCACTTGTCGAAGGTAATATTAGAAGTTGATTTCAGTTACGGGTTGTTGATGATTTTTACATTGAAGAATGGAGAACATGCTTTGAAAGAAGATATAGCATTCTAACATAACATTTTATGAACTAGAAAGTTCCATCGAGGAATTAAAAGAGAAAATGAGTTATATAGAATAAAACTTAAAAATGGATAATTTGAATGGGAATGATAAATCGTCAAAGAAGATGATAAATGTCCAAGCATACTTTCCTTTACACTTTTCTGCCTTATTTCCAACCAATTTCATCTGATCTTGGGCACACTCAGAACATAATCTGGTTTCTGCCTCTCATTTTGCGCTTTTCACAGGCTGGAGCGCTGATGCTTGCTGACAATGGCATTTGCTGTATTGATGAATTTGACAAGATGGACATAAGAGATCAGGTAGCATTTGTGATTTGCAAGCATAATTTGGCATTTAACTTTATCAGTTATGAGTCAGAACATGAACCAAAATGGACGTGACAGGTAGCAATTCATGAGGCTATGGAACAGCAGACAATAAGCATCACTAAAGCCGGGATACAAGCAACATTAAATGCTAGAACGTCGATTTTAGCTGCTGCAAATCCTACTGGAGGGCGCTATGACAAGTCCAAACCCCTCAAGGTGAGGTTAATGTTCTCAGTGGTGATGGCGTCAACGTTTTACCTCTTTTAATGGCAGTCACTGATTTGTTGTAAGCTTAGCGCTTCCCTTTTTCTTCATCGATTAATCGTTTTATTTTGTTATTCCAGTATAATGTTGCACTTCCTCCTGCAATTCTTTCAAGGTTTGACCTGGTATACGTGATGATTGATGACCCGGATGATCAAACTGATTATCATATTGCACATCATATTGTAAGAGTTCATCAGAAGCGTGAAGAAGCGCTTGCTCCTGCATTCTCAACAGCACAACTAAAGCGTTACATTGCTTATGCAAAAACTTTGAAACCAAAGGTCTGCTGTTCTATCTGTTAAATCTCTAAAACTGGATTTATAAATGCAATGCCATATTCTAGTGTTCATTACATCATTTAACAAGCTAGAATTCGAAACAGCTTAATTCAGAAGCAAGGAAACTGTTGGTGGACTCGTATGTTGCTCTCCGAAGAGGCGATACAACTCCAGGAAATAGAGTTGCCTATCGCATGACAGTTAGACAGCTAGAGGCTTTAATCAGACTGTCTGAGGCTATTGCTCGCAGTTATTTGGAACTTCAGGTCTTTTCTTGTAAATGCAAATATAGCTGCTATGCAAATTTTTAAACTTTCATTCTAGACTTAAGTTGTTGACTTCTTTCCAGGTACAGCAACATCATGTTCGTCTAGCAGTGAGATTACTAAAAACATCTATAATCAGGCAAGAAGATTGACAAACATTTTAAAGTTCTCTGTTCCTATCTCTCTTCGTCATTGGCCGCTCTTACCTTTTTTCATTTTTAATATTATAATCGTGCTTTTAACGTGATTCATCAACATGTAATGCGTCTTATCTGTTTTTCAAAACAGTGTTGAGTCTAGTGAGATTGATTTATCCGAGTTTCAAGAAGGAAATCAGAGTGGTGGTAATGTTGATGAGAATGACCATTTCAACCAAAGTGATCCACAGCCAAGTAATGCAGGCACTACGCCAGCTGCTGAGAATGCAGGTGGGAGCTTTACGGCTTTTCTTGTTTCTTACCATTTTCTTGTGATTGGACCTTTTTTATTTCTAACTGTGGTGATGTCCAGAAAATGGAGGGCAAAGCGAACAGAGGAAAAAATTGGTAATAAGTGAAGAATACTTTCAGAGGGTTACGCAAGCACTGGTAATGCGCTTAAGACAACATGAAGAAACTATATTGCGTGACGGTAAGCTATTGGAACCTTTTCTATAACTATTCACAGTTACATCTTTATCAAATATCATTTTGATTCTGCCAACAGTATCATGTATAGTTACCGCATAATTAGATGTTGGACCCTATGCATATTTCAAAATTCATCATTTGAATTAGATGTAGACATTACAATTTCTTCATAGTCCACCATATTATCCTTTCTCAACGAGCTTGTTGTCTTCTATGAATGCTTTAAACCTTTTCCAGGGTCAGGGCTAGCAGGAATGAGACAGGGGGAACTAATAAGATGGTATGTAGAACAGCAGAATCAGAAAAACAGTTACAGCTCTGTAGAAGAAGCCAAGAATGAAGCTTCAAAAATCAAAGCTATTATTGAGGTAAAACAAGGTTCTTGTTCGGAAAAAAGAATCGTCATTAACCGAAGATTTCTTGGACATAATTATGAAACTCGAGCATTTTTGTTGCAGAGTTTGGTAAGAAGGGAAGGCTACCTGATAGTGATAGATGACGGCAGGCCATCAGAAGCTGGGGATGAAGGTGGAAGACCAGCGTCTAGAGACAACAGGATTTTAGCTGTGGCTCCTAATTATGTTGTTGAATGATAGCAGTAACGCGCAGTTGGAAAGGAGTGCAATGACGAGAACCTGGATCAGGTCCACCAACTTGGAAGCTCAAATCTAAACTTCATCACTGAATTGGCTGCACTTGCAGGTTCAGTTTGTATTGCATGGAGCCCGGTTATTCAGAACGGGCGGGGCTTACTGAAAATTTTCATGATGGTCAATCTAATATATTAATTTATCCATTTCCCCGGTCTTGGTCCGAATTGGAGATCGTATTGTAACAACTGTACCAACTGAATCACTTCAATTTCTCAAAGATCGGAGAACGGTAATTGATAGTCTTCTGTTTAGTCAGGATAAGATTGACGTAGCTCTTGCTACTGCTCTTATTTTCTTTGCCACTTTATGTGAAGTGTATGTTTGATCTTATCGTCACCTCATTTTTGTCCAATTTTATTTTTCTTTAAAAATTTGTATAAATTTTTTTATGAAACAATTCGACCTTATTCCAATTTTTTTGCTTTTGTAATTCTTATTAGGTTTGATTTATTTTATTATTGATTTTAGGTTTTTGATATTTTATCTGTTAATATTTTTTAGTATAATTAATAACATAAATAATTAATTAATTTTGTTTAATTTACTTCAAAATTGTTTTAATTTTAGGTTATTAATTTGTATTACAATTTTTATAAGGGCTAATTATAAAAAATAAACTTCACTTATTTTTATAATATTAACTTGAGTTTTAAAAATTAACGTTATAATATTCAGATTTTTAGTATTGTACAAAAATGTTTAGTTAGATTTTTCGGAAAGTGCATTAAAGTACTTTTGTGTCATTTACGTGATATTTTTTAATATCACGCGTAAAATTAAATTTTAAAAATTAAATAATTAATTACCGGAAAACATCATTGCATAAAAGCTCCAATGTGGCAATATTAGGGTTTGTGTATAAGGTGAGATAAGCCGTGTCGCACTTCTGAACACAATTGCTGCCTCCGATGTCGCCACAACACCCACTAGCTCCTTTACATGTTGTCGCGGTATGGCAAGGTTCGTAGGGATGCGATGACTGATCATTTTTTAAAATTTAGGTATTTTTAATAAGCTAATTTATAAATTAAATCAGGCTTGAACAATTAAAGTTTGAATTTAATTTTTAAAAAAATATTATTTATTTTTTTAATTTTTAAAAAATTATTTGAAAAAGTTAACGAGACCAACCATGACTCAGTCACCCATTGTCATCCCTACAGGTCCCTCGCACGTTGCCGCACTTAGGAGATTTGTTGCACATCACCACACCCAGCAAGTTCGTCGCTCATTGTCTCCTGTCGTCACACCTAAGGGGTCCGTTGCATTCTACTGCACCTTGCAATGTCATTGATTTTTTAATTTTTCAAAGTTCCGACCTTTTGGTTATTTGTGGATCATAGAATATTTAGAAGCTTTGATGAAATTTAAAAGCTTCATGACATCAAGTTTCACCATATTCATAACCTGGTGTATTTTGGAATCAAGTGATTTAGCTTTAATTTGAGTTGCGCCAAAGAAATTTAAGAATTCAGTTATATCAACTTTATGTTTTGCTTAAGAAACATTGCCTTTATTGCTATAACTGTATCCTCAATCTGGTGATTTGGTCACTGGTGTAATATGTTGATGCATTCAGTTATATAGAACAATAGACAACCATTTTTCTTGTGAATATGTAGCTTCTCAACATTAAAACGCCCTGATGAACTTTGTTCCTAATGATTATTCTAGTTTTGTGTTGGACATTTTTTTTCATGCAATCTTAGAAGTGATTGTTCATGGGAATCCTAGGTTCAAATGTTGGTTCATAAGTTAGTTGAACTATTAATGCAACTTTTTCTACTTAGTGGGGGATGCATCCAGCTAGCCAATTATAGACGGCTCGTGGCCCACCTGTGGCTCGATAAATTCAGGCCAAAAACGAGTCGGGCTGGACCATAATTGCCATGTCTGGCCATTTTATTTAATTGTTAACGTTTTTGGGTGGTTACAAGGATATTGCTGTGCATTTTGGCTTTGACTTTGCGGAGATAGCGATATGTCCAATTGCAACTGTTATCATACATCTTGAGAGTTTTACAATTTCATAGACTTTAACATATTTTGTTGAAAACTAATATTACAATTATTTTAATGTAGATATTGGTAAATTTTGAATTTTATTATGGTGCGGTATGTTGCACATTTTTTTTTGCATGTAGTTATGTTAACTTTTAAAAGAAGAGAGTGAAAGGAATAGAGACATATAGGAGAAGAGAGAGAGAGAGGAAGAGAGATACATATATTTAAGAGAATATTAGAGGAGGAAGACAATATCCATTCTATTACATGCCTCTCACTATTTGTTACTATGTCTTAAATACACGTAAGGGATGACTAGTATAAGTTTTGATTTCTAATAATAATGGTGTGGGTTTATTTAACGTTGAGTTGCTATGTAGTAACTCAAACGATAGCATTTCCATTAATTCTTCAGCTCATCCAAAATTCTCTCGTAGAGTAGTCTTCTTCATTTTTCTTTGTAACAATCCCCTTCCCCTAGTCTTCATTTTTCTTTATAATAATCCCCTTCCCCTTTAGTTCCTTGTCTACCAAATTACCCTCTGGAATTTGTTTCTGGAGTTCAGAAAGATATTCCTAGGAGGCATTATTACTTCAAATCGAGATGTCATCTCTAGCGATCACATAAAATTGCAACTGTTTCTTTTCATATTTATGATCTAGACTATATTTTTCGTCACACTAGAAACAAAGCCGTCGCACTCACTTATCGTCGAACTCTTTGCTACTGGTGTGTTTAGTAGGTTTAAAAGGTTTTACTAATGACGAGGGCAACATACATGTTGGTTTAGGCAGTATTCCATCAGAGTTTGAGCTTTCATTTATAATTGTTGTGTGTTACAGTCTCAGAACTATGTTATAATTTCCTCCATTGCCCATATTTTTTATTGTGTTCCCTCGACTTAGTAGGATATTCTTATTAGACATCACTATAACTTCTTGTTTATGAGCTAGCATATACGCTTAATGTAACCAGTGAGGTTCATGCAGTTTCACAGTCACACCAATCTCTAGTTTGAGTCCTTTAACAAAGAAACCAATCAAATAGTCTTCTGGTAGCGATAGCCTGTTGGAGTGATGGTCGAATTGAGCATAGTAATCTAGCATTGTTCCATCTTGTTTTAATTCCTTGAAATCTCTTATCGTATCGTCAAACATTTCCACATCAAATCTCTGTTTGAGGGCCTTAGTGAACTCCCCCCAGTACCATTTTTGCCTTATTACGATTCTTGATATATAGCTGATACCATTCTTAAGATCTTTATCCATATGCAAAATTGTTATGCTCACCTTCCTTTTCTCTAGAGTTTCATCCAACTGGAAAAATTGCTCACAATGATACAGCCACAATTTCACGTTGTCATTATCAAATAAAGCGAACTCAATCCGACTCAAGCTTGTCGATGTTGTGTCTTCGTCCTTCTCTTGGATGATTACTCTAGGAACTGGGTTCTGATAACTTTGAAGTTGTTTCTTTTAGTTCTTTTCCTTGCCTCTGCAAAAATTGCAGAAACATAGTTCATGACTCCAACATTTCTTTCTCCATCTTCTCGACTCTATTTTGAAATTTTGAAAAAATTGTTTTGCTTCTCGTTTGCGTCTCCACCAAATTCCTCATTTTTTCTTCAAGCCTATGCATCTTTGCAGCTCTCGTACCTTCCACCATGGTTTCTCCCTCAATCGTCTGCTTTGATACCAAAATGTTATATATTCTTTTATATGTGGTTACGTTAACATTCAAAAGAAGACAGAGAAAGAAACAGAGATACACAGAAGAAGAGAGAGAGAGAGGAAAAGAGATACACATATATGAGAGAATATTAGAGGAGGAAGACAATATCCATTTGTTACCTGCCTCTCACTATCTGTTACTACAATGTCTTAAATACACGTAAGGGATAACTAGTGTGAGTGTTTGCTTCTGATAACAATGGTGTGAGTTTATTTAAACACTGCATTGCTATATGCTAGTTCGAATGATGAAGTTTCCATGAATTCTTTGGCCAAAAGAGCAATTTAATCCTTAAAGTTTACACTAAAATTTGAGTTAGACCTTAACGCTTCAGAGCGTTTAAAATAAACCCTACTGTTTGTAAAACGTTCAATATGAATCCTAATGTTTGGAAAACGTTTAAAATAACCCCTGACTAGATAGAATTACACACTAAGTTTAGCCTTCGTCAGGAGTTATTTGGAATGTTTTGTAAACATTAAGGTTTATTTTGAAAGTTTTACAAATGCCAGGGTTCATTTTAACCATATTGAATCATTAGGGTCTAACTCATATTTTAGTGTAAACGTTAGGGGTTAAATTGTTCTTTTTACTTCAATTCTTTAGCTCATCCAAAATTCCATGGTGGAGTCGTCTTCTTTATTTTTCTTTACAATATTATTTTTCTTTACAATAGGGTATTGTAATGAAATAAATGATAAGTAAAATTATTTACATATAATTTTGGGATGAATTGGAACTAATTTGACTTATCTTTATGTGAATTTTGCGCTTTAATTGGTTAATTCGTACACATTTCAACTTTGTTGCTTAATAAGTGCAAATGGATAGATTTTGGGGCAAGAGGCATAACTTTCGTTGTAGATGTCAGATTGAGGTCATGCAAATAAGCTTTCGAAGAGAACTCCGAATTCTACAACTTTTGTGAAGACTCTAAAAAGAGATTTTTCCATCTAAAGGGTCAAAATTTTATGTTTCTAGAGAGAACCTGAGAAGGTTCGCCCAGCGGACATAAAGTCCCTCCAAACTGACATGAGCGGAGAGGGAAAGCTGGAAGGCTCGAGAAGGTCCACTCAGAGGACATAATTTCCGTCTAACAGACATTCACTGGTTAAATTGCTCCAGAAGACCCGAGAAGGTCCGCCCAGCAGACATCAAGTTTACTTAACGAACTTTTTCGGTGTTGTTACGATCCTCATTTTCCTGTTTAGCAAAAACTAGGTTTCTTTGACCCCAAGACACTATAAATACTCATTTTTAAGACCAAATTGGGGGGTTGGATTGAAAACAAGGCAGCACATTAAGGGAGGCAGCCGAAAGAGGAAAAGAAGAGGAAGGAGGATTGAATCAAGATTGGAAGCAAGCTTGTTTTGTGTTCTCTCTCTATCTTCACTCTCTACCCTGTCTTGAATGTTGATTATTTTTATGTATTTGGATTCTTCTATCATGTGCTGGAACTAAACCCCATTTAGGGTTAGGGATATAGCCTATTTTGGGGAATGATTTATGTTTTATGGATTGATTGGTGTTGAATGAAAGTTCTTGAGTTATATTTATCTTTCATGAGCTTCGCTATTGTTTCTATGCTTGATCACCATAGATGCAAGGAATCATATGATGGACTGAGAGGTGAAGTATGATTTGTGTACTAGGAAGATAAACACATTAGATTTAGAGATAGGGATATCTTGAACTAGTGAGATAACTTATGGTTGCTTGTTCGTAATGAATTTAACTAGTTAGGTTTCACATTGAGAGATAGTAACCAACTAGTTGGGTATTCTTATATGTCTTGAGAGAGAATATAAGTGAATTTGTGTAATTTTTATTATAACTTGTCATTCAATCAATTCCTTAATTTATAGATCAATCTCTTAAAGTGGTGAACCCAAAGCCCTAACTCTTAAATATAAGTGCAAATGGATAGATTTTGGGGCAAGAGGCATAACTTTCGTTGTAGATGTCAGATTAAGGTCATTCAAATATGCTTTCGAAGAGAACTCCGAGTTCTACAACTTTTGTGAAGACTCTAAAAAGATATTTTTCTATCTAAAGGGTCAAATTTTCATGTTTCTGGAGAGAGCCTGAGAAGGTTCGCCCAGCAGACATAAAGTCCCTCCAAACTGACATGAGCGGAGAGGGAAAGCTAGAAGGCTCGAAAAGGTCCACTCAGAGGACATAATTTCCGTCTAACGGACATTCACTGGTTAAATTGCTCCAGAAGACCCGAGAAGTTCCGCCCAGCAGACATCAAGTCTGCTTAACGGACTTTTTCGGCGTTGTTATGATCCTCATTTTCCTGTTTAGCAAAAACTAGGTTTCTTTGACCCTAAGACACTATAAATACTCATTTTTAAGACCAAATTAGGGGGGATTGAAAACAAGGCAGCACACTAAGGGAGGCAGCCGAAAGAGGAAAAGAAGAGGAAGGAAGATTGAATCAAGATTGGAAGCAAGCTTGTTTTGTGTTCTCTCTCTATCTTCACTCTCTACCCTGTCTTGAATGTTGA
>JAOTAY010000005.1:34197306-34226456 GCA_025629805.1 Erythroxylum baracoense
AGTTTTGGGTCAATTGTGAATCGAGAGATCACAATTCCATAATTTAAATTAGGGATAGTCAATTAGGGTTAAGAATTGTAACTCAAGAGAGAGTAATTCAGTGTAAGACTGTCTAGACTTATTACGTCGATAATTTCACAATTAATTCAGTTTTCATTAATTTCATATCAAAATCCCTTTTCTCTCACTCGGTAGTTTCTAGGTAGGGTTTGGATTGGTTTATCTGATTTGTTTTCTTAATTTGAATTCTGCAACTCAATTCTTGAATTAATTTTTGATTAATTTATTTCTATGCTAGTATATTTTTATTTGAATCATTACAATTTTAGTACGACCTTAGATTTTAGGATTAGATTAGGCTTCCTCGTGAGATCGATACCTTAGGTACTATGTGAATGACCCGTGCACTTGCGGATTTTACCAAGGCTATAAATAGTAAAACTTACCACTTGTAACCTTGCGAACAAGTTTTTGACGCTGTTGTCAGAGAGGCGATTAGTTTAGTTCTTTAGTCTAAGGCTTTCACGTTCGTTTGTTTTTTTTAAATAAGAAGTTTAGGGCATAACATAGAGACACACTAAGATATCATAGAGTGAGAATTGAGACATTTGAAGAGCTAGATGCTAAGGAGAAATGGACAGAACAATGATGGAAAATAGATATTATAGGGAGTAAGTAAATATTGAGAATTACAATGAGTCGTAGTATGGTTGGAGAAATAACGACCTTTATTTGATCATATACACTTAGAGGTGGTAGAACCACCCAAATTTCTATTGGTCAAATAATGGAAGTACATACATAGGACACCAAGGTCTATTTGAAGTTCAACATGACGAATCCAATTTATGGGATTCTAAATTGGACAAGATCTTGGATAAGCTCACAGATATGGAAGAAGGGAAGAAGAGGCTGGAAGAGAAAATTAATCAAGTGACAGAAATTCATGTTGCTTTTATTTATGACCTAGAGATTCAATTAAGACAGCTTTCCCATAAATTTTGTAAGAGAAGTGTTGATGACTCTTTAAGAAATATGGAATTACATCAACGAGAGCAATATGGGGCTGTCACATTTAGGAATGGGGAAGAGCTAGTAGAACCAGAGGAAAACCATACCGAACCCCAATCATTGACAATCAAGAGACAATGAAAGTGTATAAAGAAAAGAGTACCAAACGTCCCTTCTATTCACCAGTCCTAGATATATCACATGTGAAAATAAAAAATCTCAGGTGGTTGTCCATGTAAAGAATCCTTCTCTTTGGATTGATGATGACGATGAGAAATTCAACATGAAGGATGTATTTATGAATATGAAGGTTAGTAGTTTATTCAGGATAATTGATGTGTTCGAATCTTTTGAAGAACAAGAGGACGAAGAAGAGATGACATTAAACATCGAGTTTGAAGAAAGCATGGAAGTCTCTGTTTGGGAAGCAGAAGAAGCAGAGGAAACGAAGGTGATTAAAGAAGAAAGAGAGCAATTCACCTTTATATAGGACAAACTATTGGATTCGATGGAACATTTAGGGAGTTTCATTATTTCCTATTTTATTGACAGTTTGTTAATGGGAAGGACATTGATGAAATTAATTAATTTTCTCAACTTTATTAATATTATCCTTCTACTCATTTTGCAATTTGTAGCTTACTTATAGGCTACAAAACTGATACTGAATGAAAGGGGTGGAAGCAAGCTACTCATAATTAATCCTGGCTAAGTTTCCAAAAAAGAGCATTTCGAGCTATCGACGTTCAAAGAAGTGTTACAGGGGAGGCCACCTATGCAAAATTTCTTTCTTTGATTATTTGTGTTAGAATGTTTGAATTTCTTAATTAGGATTATTTTTGTTTCCAAATAAAATCAAGAAGGAATAAGATTTCAGGATAAAGTGGATGATTGATCAAAGAAGAAGAATATGGCTAGAAGGAAGTTCTGGATGTAATCACCGGAACATGGCGTGCACACAACAACCCCAAAGTAGAGATATCAGATGAATGCATCAGTATTTTGAGTCTTAGAGCGTTCAATTACCACCTCCGGCACCATCATCACCTCCATCCCTTTAAGATTTCTTTCTAACCCAATTTTTCTTTTCTATGTTAGCTTTCAGTTCTATTTTGTTCTTATGTTTATTTTTATTTTTATTGTTAATTTATCTGTTTTTTGTTAATTTAATTCTTGTCTTTACTCTTTTGTTTTCTGTGCTTGTCCGCTTCTTTCTCACATTGAGGACAATGTGTTGTTTAAGTATGGGGAGGGATTATGTGTTTTGCTTTTGTATGTGATTTTTGTATATTGTATGATAGTTATTAGGTTGCATTATGTGAAGTGTGTGAATGTGTCAATGGCTCAGAGCGAGTGAAATTCTTTTAATTTTGGACATAGTCTATTAGGTTGTGAATAATCATTAGCCAACAAAATTAGTGAATTAAAGGGCCTTTAGATAAATGTACAGCCTAATTCGGACTTAGTGTAAATTTAGCATCCTTTAGATTGTCACATTCGTTCATAATTTGAGGTCTTTTAACTTAAGTAGCTTAACTAGTATTTTTTCTCAAAACTAATAGCTAAAAGCAACAAGGTAGGCAATAAAAAAAGAGTTTTATTTAATAAATCACTATTCTACTGACCTTCGGGTTGTGAATAGAGCTAGTAGCCAGTTGAAAATATGATGTAGCTGACTAACTGGATCGACATGCATTACAAATGTGTGCCTTCGCGTAAAAAGGTTATAATGATGTTTCAACCAAGCTGTTTAGTAAAATGACTTAGTTTAGTAACCAAATTAACATTCATCACAAATGTTTTCCTTCGAGTAAAAGAATAAGTCCAGGTTTAAATAAATAAATGAAAAAAAGTGTGTGTTTTCTTAATAAAAACCTACTAGACTTATAACAAGCTTAAATTTTCATGAAAATGTACTTAGGAACAGTTACAAAGTCTGAGGGACTGAAAAATTATTAATGTGTGTGTACAATTGAAAAGGGTAAATAAATTAACACTTAGGTCTCGATTAAGATGTATATTTAGTTCAAAACCCCTAGACACATATTTTGCATGTTAATGATTTAACATAACTGAATGTTTGTGTTCAAGATTAAATTCATTTCATGAAGATCAAAGCCATTGCCTCATTATTTCATTGCGTGTTTTGTGTTTGTTGTGTGTTGTTGTTTGTTTGCTTGAGGATAAGAAAATGTTTAAGTGTTGGGATGTTGATAGTTGTCAATTGCATGGTATTTAAGGGTTTAATTTGTGATGTATTTAGTGTGAAATTGAGTGTTGAGTGTGTTAATTGTGTTAGTTTATGCGTTTAAGTGTTTTTATGGGTTAGATTAAGTCTTTGAACTTAAATTATATATTTTTTAGGTACCGTGATGCATTTGTTAGTGTTTCAGGGTAAACGGTAAAGAACGGAGAAGATTTGAGGAGTTTTCGGGTCAAAGGCATAGCCCACGATTATGGCAAAGTAGGCCACGATCGTGACAGAGAAGGACAAGCCAGCAACAGCCAGGCCACGATCGTGCAGATAGGGCATGATCTTGACAGAAAGCCTCCAAGTTAGGCCATGATCGTGCACATTGAGCCACGATTGTGACAAAAAGGTTAAGGCGCTTGCCACAATCGTGGCAGGCAGGGCCACGATCATGGCCTGCATCGGGCTGATAGAAATATTCAAGTTTCATAAGATTTTTTGGACTGTTTCGACCCCGACTTTGACCTAGAGCCTCAAAAGTATAAATAGAACATTATAAATCAGAGTTAGGAGTCTTTAGAGAGCCTAGAGAGTTATGTAAGAGAGCCTTGATTCACCTAATTTCTGAGAGAAAACCTAGAGAGAAATCAAGAGATTGAGGAAGGAAACAAAGGAAGAGAAACACAGAGAAGAGCTTGACACGACGTACTTCTCGGAACAAGTGGGTTTTCACTGTCGTCGCCTCCCCGACTCCATTCCCAACTTATTTTCCATTTATTTTAGTTTTATTCATGTATAGGATTGAAATAGGTGTTGAGAATCATTTGTGTTGAATATTGAGTTTGTGTTTATTTTCACTATTAGATCTTGATTTTTGAGATTAATAAAAATCGATTGATTTTGTTTTTATTGATTTAATTGTGATTTCAATTATGCTCTTAATAACTTGGCAATAAATTGATAGGGTGAGCTAGGTAAAAATAATCAATTTGGGCTAACGAGAGTTAGGTGAATTGATAAGTTAAGAATCGAATCAAACCGGTAGAATTGTGTAACGAGAGATCGAACATAGGTTCCTAGTAGGTTAATAGACAACTTAAATCTAATTTAGGTTTTGAGCCAATTGTGAATCGAGAGATTACAATTCCGTAATTTAAATTAGGGATCATCAATTAGGGTTAAGAATTATAACTCGAGAGAGAGTAATTTTTCCTAAGACCATCTAGACCTGTTAAGTCAGTGATTGCATAATTGATTAGCTTTTCATTAATTTCGAATCAAAATCCCCTTTCTCTCACTTGGTGATTTCTAGGTTAATTTCATATTGGATTGTGTGATTGCTATTTTGCTTACACTTCGATACTCTAATTTCTCATGATTGATTATTGATTGATTTAATTTTTGCATTAGTTATTTGTTTAGAATGATTATAGTTTAGGACGACCTTAGATTTTAGGACTAGTTTAGCCCTCCTTATGGGATCGATACCTTAGATACTATGCAAATGACCCCTATGCCTGCAGAATTTATCAAGGTTATAAATAGTAAAACTTAACACGTGTAACCTTGCGATCAACAATGATACCATATGATCATAGGATTGCATTTGCATTTTAAATTTCATGCATTTTGATTTACACTTTATTTTAATCTCAGCCTATGTTTTATTTTGTTTCTTTTAATTTGGCAAATTGTAAGGATAACTTCAGTGTTATTTTGTTTTATCTCCATAATTTTGTCATGTATAGCTTGATGGGAGATAGGAAAACAAGGTGCGGTATTTCGTTTCATCACAATGCAATCGGTTATTTCAGGGGGTGTCTTTACCCTTACTCTTTATTCCTGCATTATTTTTTTTTTATCTTAACCAACATTGAGGACAACGTTGATTCTAAGTGTGGGGGAGGATAAATTGATGATTTTGCGTACATTATTTTACATTGAAGTATTTTACAATTTCTATTAAAAAAATTACCTTTGTTTTGTGTTAGTTTTGCATTAAATAATTTTGCATACTTTCATCATGCATGTTTGCATACTTATACATCTTTCACGTTCTAATTGTCATTATAATCCAGTTTAATGAGTTGATTGTATTATAGGTAAGATTTGATCTTAAATAAGATGCTTAATACGATTAAATTGATTACATACCTTGTCACAGTTGGATGTTATAATGTTATATTGATTAAATGAGCATGTTATTGAATGAGTAAACATCACCGAGTGAGTTATTTTGAGCTTAAATGATTACACCCAATCCTATTTTTCTTACGAGTGATATAATTTTCTCTTCTATGTATGTTTACTTCTAGAACTTACATTGACTCTTTTCGAGGTTACATAATCATATTATGGTATGTTCATCAAAGTGATAAAAGGCATTAGGATTAAGCTTGAGCCAAATAGCTAACCCTTTTTATATATCAATCCCCTAGTGAACACTTTGTGCCTATTGATTGTATTTGAGTCTTTTTCTTTGTAAACCTATTCCAAAGAACGTTGAACTAAGAAAAACAAATTTACCTTGTTTGATGGTTATTAAAGCTATAAATGTTTCGCATGCAATATTCTTATTGATAGGTATATAAAGGAAGAAGTGTAGGGGTGTTTTCTACATAAATTGAAGGAACATGTCGAAAATAAAATAAAATAAAATAAAATAAAAAAGTAAAAAAAGAAAAGAAAAGAAAAGAAAAGAAAAACTGGCATCTAAATGGTGTTTTTGAAAAGTTGGGGATGTTCACTTCAGATTCCAAGGTGAAAAATAATGGAAAATTTTGATAATAGAGTTGGTGGAGTTTCCTAAGTATTATGGTTATTGGGCAATTTCTCAGTAAATTTTGCCAAAGATGATTGTAATATTTGTATTTTCTGCTCTACTAATTATTGAATGTTTGAATTCCTATCCTTTCTTTCTTAGCCTACTTTACCTCTTGGCCCCATTACAACTAAAGGAATAAAGACTTTTTTGATTCATGGATATGTCATAGATGGGAGTAGTGGAGAATTAGATAAGATGCAAGCTTATGGTAAGAGACATATATTAGAAGATGATTGAGAGTCACCCTCATAGCATATGATTTTGACTAATTGAAGTATTACAATGTCTTATTATTGCTTAGTTTGTGATCTAATTTATGAAGTGTTATGTGGCCTTATGTATATATTTCAATTCTTACCTATAATGCTTTCAACTTATTGGATTGAGTTATGATGATGATTAGGTGTGGAATGATTGAAAGAAAATTTTTGTGGGTATCGTCCATTTTAAGTAAACCCTGAGGAGACTATAACTCCTCCATTATGGACGCATAGTGGTTTAAAGGCTTGTGGTATATGATAAATGCCACCGTACACCTATGAAAGTGGAATCAATATCTTGCTTGTAGATTTAGTAGTTAGTTTTCTTTTATTTTTGATTGGGGACAAGCAATAGTTTAAGTGTGGGGGAACTTGATAAGAAAAATTATTTATATATGATTTTGGGATGAATTGGAACTAATTTGACTTATTTATATGTGAATTTTGCACTTTATTTGGTTAATTCTCACACATTTCAACTCTATTGCTTAATAGGTGCAAATGGATAGATTTTAGGGCAAGAGGCATAATGTTTTTTGTAGATATCGGATTAAGGTCATTCAAGTATGTTTTCGAAGAGGACTCCGATTTCTACAACTTTTATGAAGACTTTAAGAAGAGATTTTGTTGTCTAAAGGGTCAAAATTACATGTTTATGGAGAGAACCTGAGAAGGTCCACCTAACAGACACCATGTCCCTCCAAACAGACATGAGCAGAAAGGGAAAGCTGGAAGACCCGAGAAGGTCTACCCAGTGGACATCATGTCCGCTTAACGGACATTCTTTGGGCAAAGTTGCCAGAAGATAGAAAAGGTTCACCCAGCAGACATTAAGTCCGCTTAACGGACTTTGTTGGCACTGTTACGATCCTCATTTCCCTGTTTGGCAAAAACTAGGTTTCTTTGACCCTAAGACACCATAAATACTCATTTTAAAGAACAAATTAGGGGTCTGGCACTAAAAACAAGGCAACACATATAGGAGGCACCCAAAAGAGACAAAGAAGAGGAAGAAGGAGGATTTAATCAAGATTAGAAGCAAGTTTGTTTTGTCTTCTCTCTCTACCCTATCTTGGATGTTGATTGTCTTTATGTATTTAGTTTCTTTTATCATGTGCTAGAACTAAAACCCATTTAGGGTTAGGGATGTAGCCTATTTTGGGGATTGATTTATGTTTTATGGATTGATTGGTATTGAATGAAAGTTCTTGGGTTATATTTATCTTTCTTAAACTTCATTGTTGTTTCTATGCTTAATCCCCATAGATGCAACCTTAGGAATCATATGATGGACTGAGAGGTGAAGTATGATTTGTGCACTAGGAAGATAAACACATTAGATTTAGAGATAGAGATATCCTAAACTAGTGTGATAACTTATGGTTGCTTGTTCTTAATGAATTTGACTAGTTAGGTTTCGCATTGAGAGATGGTAATCAACTAGTTGGGTATTCTTATATGTCTTGAGAGAGAATATAAGTGAATTTGTGAAATTGTTATTATAACTTGTCATTCAATCAATTCCATAATTCATTGATCAATCTCTTAAATTGGTAAACCCCAAAGCCCTTAGTCTAAACCATCAATTTTCTCTTGCTTATTTATTTACAATCTTTACAATTGATTGTCTGCTCTAATCCAATAAACTTTTAAGTTTCTTGTCCTTTTATTTCACGTAATTAGGATTAATTCAGTAGTGAGTATTTTAGTCCTCGTGGGATACGACCTTGGAATACTTGATGTGTAAGTACTTCAAACGATTCTGTGCACTTGCAGATTTTTTCGACTAAAAATAATAACAAATATATTATAGGCAAGATCAAAAGAAAAAAGGATATAAATGTTGCTGAGCTTAGCATGTTAGTATTAAAAGGAGTGTCAGAAGATAAATGTAGGGATGATAAGGGGTGAGGCCCGATTGGGCCTGAGACAATAGGTCTGAGCCCTAGCTAAGCCCCACTCAGCTCGACTCAATTTTTTAAAAAATTAAAAATAAAAAACAACATTATTTTGCTTATAAAGATCGGGCTTAGATAGCCCGAGCTCTAGTCCATCTGGCCTGAGGTTCCACCTGAGGTCCTGTCATCCTTGACCTAGCCTATTAACTTCGGACTAGGTCGAGTCAGGCTAGACAGGGCCCGAACCCAGTTGCCATAGCTATATAAATGACATAGAGTAGTATCTATGTTTTACAAATTTCTTGAAGAGTTAATGATAAGTTCAAAAGAGTTAAGCTTATACCAAGACAAAGACATGTTATAAATGATTAACTATATGCAAGAATGGGACTACCATGATGTTAAAGTCTATAACGAGCACGGTTAATAGAATCTTGCAATTGATGGTGAAGAATCTAATTCGGACCTGGTAATACCTATGAAACTAATAGACAACAAAATGTAAGTATGAATGAAGAAACGTTATTCCAAGTTCAGGTGGAACAAGATGATGAAGATTTTTTTGCTATGGAGATGCATGAATTTGAAAATGATTTAGGTGATGACAAAATTATATATAACTGATGATGAACAATACATTACTATGAGAGACAACGAGAAGAAATGTGGCAAAAAGGTATGTAGTGGGTTTAAATGTGACAAAATTATGGATGGGGCTAGAAATAGTGGGAAAGATTGGAGTGAGAACCAACTTATTCCAAAACTTCACAAATACAAGAAAGGACTTCATATGATTAGTATAGGAAATATGAGGATAATGATGCTAAAGTTCAATCACTAGTTTGTAGTGATAATAGATAGTACAAGACATCAATTACAAGGAAGAACTACATTGTGTTTAATAACAACAATAACAATAACAACCAAGTACACAAGGCTTTCTCTTTGCGATGGTTGTGGGAGAGACATCAATTATACACAACGTTCCCTTTACATTTTGCAAAGAGGCTATTTTCGTAACTTGAACCGCTGACCTTTTGATCACAAAGGAGCATCCTTACGAATTACTACAAGGCTCGTCCTCTATATTGTTTTTAATCCAAAAGTGTATATGAAGGTTTTTTTGGTTGACATAAAGTTTAAGGATGAGATGTGGTCAAAAATTATACAATTACAAATAGATATGATATTTCAGTTGTGAGATTTGGTGTGAGAATGGAGGTTGTTTATAAGCCATAATGGCCATTGAAGGTATATTCCGGCTAGAATGGAAATGAAAAAACATTTACTGTTAAGATATTGAAAAACAAGCATAGTCGTAAGAAAGTGTAAAGAAACAGGTAAGCTAGCATGAAATGGATAGCAAATGAACTTTTACACAAGTTTAGGATGTACTTAAATTGGCCAATTAGTGAGATGATGGATGATCTTCAAAGAAACTATGCATTACAAGGTAGTAAATTCCAGTGTAACAGGGATAAATGTGAAGCTATTGCAAAGCTATAAGGATTAATAGGTCACTATGTTAAGTTATAATCTTACAGGCAACAATTACAATGGGTTGATAAAGAAGGACAATTCATTATCCAAACTAAACTTGATCAAAAGTCTAGGCAAACAATGTTTAAGAGGTTTTATGTAGGATTTAGTGCATTAAAGTATGGTTATTAGTGGTTGTAGGAATATAATTGGGCTAGATGAATGTGTTTGTAATACATTTATTAGAGGTCCTTTGTTAGCTATAGTTGGTAGAAACAATCAAATGCTTCCTATATGTTGGGTTATGGTTAGGGAAAAAATCACTAAACTTGGTACTGGTTTTTTAATCTTCTTAGTAAAGATCTAAATATAGGTGGGAATACATTTACTTTTATATGTGATCAATAAAAAGTAAACTTTCAAATATTTGTAATGTGTATATTTATTTATATATATATTTGAATTATTGTACTTACATCACTTTATTTTGGTTTTTTAATTAGAATTTAGTGGATTTATTGAAAAATCTCTTCCAATAAGCTAAGTATAGAAAATATGTATAACATGTCCATGCAAATTGGTCCAAATTGCATAAAGGCTATACATGTAGGATTTTATTTTAAAAATTTATAAATTGTACGAACGAAAGTGGAATTTGGTGAGATAATAGAGCGATTGAAGAATATATCAAATAAGGCATATGGTGACTTCAAAGTGAGGAATCGTAAGACTTTTGTCAAAGCATTTGTAAGTACAAGATAAATACATGAAAAACAAGGAAGACAAATGCATTAAAAACGAGGAAGGCAACCAAAAAATAAAATACCTAGATCTAATATTAACAGTAGTATAAGAAGAAGACCTAGACAATCAGGATTTATAAGGTTAAATACTATTGCATATATTTTAAGAAGGGAGAAGATGGAGATTAGTGAATATTCACTTTAGTCTCTTATTTTCCCTCTAAATTTTAAATTTCATAAATTTTTATTATATACAAGTGACTTAAGGATATGGAGTAACATATGGAGAAGTTAGCAGAAATACTTACTTTATGGTTTGTCACTTGATTACATTTTTAATGTTTATTAGTTATTTAATCATAAGTAATAATAGTATAGTTTATGTTTATGTTATTTTATAGATGGATGGAAGTTAATTTCAAGTATTTAAACTAACTCAAGCTTTTCAAAATACAATAACCAATGCAAATTTTATAAATGATTACTCAAAATAAAAGGAGGTTCAAATTAAAAACAAAAAGATCAACTCCAAGACTATTTGAAGTTATTGATGGTAAATTTACTGCAAATTGAACCATGTGTTTATTTTATTTTGTAAAGTTTTTAAACAATGTGTTGTGATATGGTTAAGGATTTGAACAATGGGTTATAATTGAGATGAGGATTTGAACATTGTGTTGCTATTTGGTTGAGGATTTCAACATTGTGTTGTGATTTTCATTAGGATTTGAACATTGTGTATTTTTTTTAGTTAGTTACTTTGTGTATCTTTGACATTGTCTCAAGAACAATCCATTTAAGAATAGTGCAACTTTAGGATCAAAATCTAGTAAGATTTATGTTTTGAAGTTCAGCCTATCGTCTTTTATGCAACTCTATGGTGGTTGGCTATTTGGCTTATGCCAATTTCCTAATAAATGCTTAAGGGGAATTCTCTTCATTTGTTGATTATATTGAATTGCATAGGCAATAGGGTTCTTATTGCACTGGTTTTCCTCTATTAATGTACACAAATTTGATGCAAATCATGAATAATAGAATTGTTTCAATAAGATGGATATTTTATTTTCACTTCTCTTCCTCTCTAGGTGCTTGTTATCTATAATTTACTTAATTTTTCATTATTAATCATTAGATTAATTAGCTGCAATGATATTGTGATTAAGGGAGTAATTCATTACCAATAATATTGTAATGGTCCGAAGCTTAAAAGTTTTGTTAGGTAGGTTTGAATTTAAGTTCAAGAATTATTAATAAGAAATTATAATTCATATACAAAATTCAGTTTACCAATTATGATTCATATATACAATTTAGTTTACCAATTGTAGTGCATTAAACTATCTTTTGATGAAAACCCAGTAGAGTCCAAACGGATTGCTACAAGTAGGTGGTTATGTTCATTTCTTTTTTTTGTTATAAAAAGAATTAATGAACAAAAGGTTAAGTTGTTGTCTCAAATGAAAACAAGTTCGAATTATCATTAAGTCATAGGTTAAGTAGAAAATTGTCCAGCAGTTACTAAGAATGTTTACAAGCCCGCCCCCACTAATAATGTATATAGACATGAATACAAACTATAAGAGCAATATTTTTTATATATTGTTCAACAAAAAGTGTCTCATCGTTTCAATAATGCTGATTTTGAAGATGTATCACATGCCTAAGATGTATAGTCACATAGAACCTACATAATAAATACAAAACGTAAATAGAGAAGTGTTAATTATAAACTAAGATCTATAAATAACCAAAGTTCATAACTTCCAAAAATTAGAATATTAATGATTTGTTGGTGAGTGGGGTAGCGTACGACAGATAGGGATGTCAATCCCGGCCCGGCCCGTTTTTGGCCCGGGTTTGGTCGGCCCGACCCGGCCCACGGCTCGACAAAACGGCGCCGTTTTGTCTAAAACAACGCCGTTTTGTAATTTTTTATATTAAAAAAATATACCCGGCCCGCTGTTTTTTAGGCACCCTAACGATAGACCTCTTGGGTGCAACAACATGTGAGGGAGCTGTTGGTTGCTACAAAGGCATGTGAGGTAGCTGTTATATCTAGAGGTGCGACGACATATGTGCGTCGAAGCTTTTTATCTAAAATTGCGCAATCTGACCTTTATACACGTACACCTTAGTTTTGTGGCTTTTGTGCAGCAATGTTTTTGAGCATATTGTTTTTTATATTTTTAGTTTTAAATTTTTTTAATTTTTAAAGATTAATTTACACATAACATTAAATAATATATGTGTTGTTAAGAAAGAGCAACGATGAGTTATTTTAACAAGCATTTTAGTGTTACTTTATAAAGTTCAAGCTAATATTACAAAACTAAGTATAGTTTGGGATTTTTTTTATAATTAACTCTTTTTTTTAATTAAAATTTTTATTATAGTAATTTTTTTAACTTCAATTAATTATTTTGTAGAAAAAGAACTAGTAGGGTTAAATTAAGGAAAAAAGATTAAAAATAGAGAGAAAGAACCAAGAGTAGGTAAACAATAAAGGAAATATCTGTAAGAAATTTCATAAATATGGTCGCATCTAGAAGTTCATGTGACTTTATCTAGTCTATTGGATCAATAATTGAAACAATCATAATGTATAATAGTCACCATTTAAATACACTGACATCATTAGTAATCATAATCAAGTATAAGACTAATGAGGGTCATAGTGGTCATACACCATTAATTCAATATACTCCCTTCTATGTGCCAATATACTAGCGTTTTCTCCTTGGTCATAATTATAAATGGAAAGTATATAATGGGATTTAACATTAATGGTCCCCCTCCTTTTTTAAGGACCCATTTAATTTTGTTTTTAATAATATACATTGCAATCAAATACATAAAGAAGAAAATAGAAAATTAAAAAATAATACATTTATTAATGCACAAAGAGTGTTAAATATATAATAAGAGCCAATATATATAATGTCCATGTTCTTTATAGTACTAGAAAACATTTTTTAGGTGGTAACCTCTTTGTCAAAGCTAACATAAGATTAATGCTATTATGCTCTATTGATACTTTATTAAACGTCCTTCTTAATAGTAAAGGTATTTCAATTCTATGTGTTTATCACTTTTGGAATACTTGTCATTCTTTGGAGAAGAAAACTACTGCAAAATTATCACAATAAATTTTTATAGGCCTGACTATATTGTCGTCAATCTTAAGCCCTGAAACAAGGTTCCCTAACTGTTTAGACTGAATTATGGCCTCAAAGCATGCCACAAACTCAACCTTTATAGTGCATACATCAATTATAGACTACTCCACTCTCTTCTAAGAGAAGGCTCCTCAAGGTAAAAAATAAATGTAGCCAATGGTGGATTTTCTTGTATTTACATAGCCAATAAAGTCTAAATCCAAGTATCACTCCTCAAGGTAATTGGACCCCTTAAAAGTGAGCATGTATTCTATATTTCCATATAAATATCTCAAAACTTTCTTTGCAACTTTCCAGTGATTCTTACCAAGATTACTCTAGTATCACCCCAATATCCCTACTACAAAGCTTATGACTAGCCTCGTATATGTCTTATAGCATATATTAGGCTACCAACCATAGATGCAAATGGAATTTCCCGCATTTGCTTCCATTCTAAATCACTTTTTTTGACATTATGTGAGGCTAAACTTGTCCCCTTTTTGAATCAGAACAAGTGACGTTGAATACTTATCTATTTTAAATCTCTTTAAAACTTTATTAATATAGGCTTTCTAAGACAAACTCATTAATCCTTATGATCTTTAATGAAATATTTCTATTCCTATCACATCACCCATCTTTCATTTCAAAATGACGAGAGAAATTTTTTAACCTTACTTAATGATTATACTTTTCTATACTTAAGGCCAATGTTGATTTAATCACAAGTGCACAGTGTAGCTATAGCTAATATCGGCAAGCACGAGTCGATCTTACGAAGACAAGGAATACTAATAATTAACATTATCTTATTCTCTACTATACGAATTGGATTTTTTATTTTTAATAAAGAAAGAAAACTTAAGCAATTAAAATAAGTCAGGAAAAAATATTGGGCAAAGAATAAAGAAATCACATAGAAATAATTAGCATTAAGAATTAGTGTCTAGGTTATGAATTCCCCTAAAAAAACCCTTAAATAATTGACCTTTTATTATACAATCATTGTATTGATTATTGGACCATGAAAATTCCTATCGTATGCTAATAACTCACTTGAGACTAATAATAACTAATTTTAGAATTATCAACCGATATTATTCAGGTTAAAAGTACTAAGATTGCTTTACCAATTTGTGAATTCTGCTACTATGTTTGATTATAATTTAGATGATTTATGTTGACCTATCTCTAGGTTTGCAATCAACTCCTTTTAATTACAGAAAATATATTCATACACATGATTTCTCAATCTCTATGTTATAAAATCAGATTATGCACTAATATTCTGGATCTATTAGAACATATATTAATCGCCTAATTGAATCACAATATATCAATCAAAAGAATTGCGTTAAATAAGAGAATCAAAACATATTATAGCACAAAATTAGGTTCATCTCTCTAAGACACTAAAGATGTTTAGTTACACATGATAGAAAACAAAATCAAACATAAATAGAAAAAAAGACAAACAAAGAGTTAATAATTCTAAATCTCCCTTTATCTCCTATCAAATGTTCTTGCAAGGTAGATGGTTGATCTTGTATTCTATTGGATATCTCTATGATATCTTCATGTTTTCCATGTCTCTGGAAAAATTGCCCCTTCTGAACAATCTTTGAGTCTTGAATTGCCTCTAAAAGTCTTTAACAGTCTGATCCCTATTTTGCCTCTACTCACGTCTTGTTATAGTAAATTTTAGGATTTTTAGGACATACATAGTCTGATACATGTTCATGTACTAAATTGTGTATACTAAAAATCCTCATAATTTGTGATTCTGCACGGCCTAAGAGACACATGGCTATATACTCGATCGTTTATCCCTTAAATGCTTCAAATCTTTATTTTGAGCCACGTTTTCATCCAAATTCTTCTCCATTTAGTTCATGAAGGCAATTATAACCTATAAATGTACTTGAAGCAATTTATTAAATACCAAATATACAATAAATGTATAAAATATCAAGAAAAATACATTAAATATGGGTGTATAAATATGGTTAAATATGCATCTATCAAACATTCCTACACTTAAGCTTTTGCTTGTCCTCAAACAAACTATAATCAAAATTATAAATCTAATCCCTTATTAATCTTGATCTGTCCATTCATATTATAAATCACCATATTCTATCGAATCAAATTAACATATAATTAGAGTCAAGTTATCCTAAAATTGACTTCCTAAGTCAATATTAATAGTAATCACATCCATAATTGCATTGAAATCAAAAGCATAAATCTTTACACGCTCACCAAAATTTCACTCAATGCACTCAAGTGTTTAAGGTGAAAAGTATTAAAATTCTTAATCAATGCATGGTAGAACTCTTATCATAAGCTTGTAATATTATCATATCTCCTCCACTTATGTATAAATTAGAAACAAAAATAAAAAAGTCCTAATAAGGTTGTAACGGGGCTTAGGTGAGGTATAGTTGGGATAAGAAAAAAGGATTGATTTGAATGAAATTTACTAAAGAAAAATTACAAGAAACTTGTTTACAAATGTGCAAGTCCTTTTATTAGAACTCCATTGGTACCATATACTTATTCACAATGTTTCTTATGCGAGTTTTTTTTCAATCAAAATAATTATTTTGAGCATTCAGTACCACAATTAAAGAATTAATGGACCTTTCAAGATTTTCAAGTTTCAAACAAGTAAATAATATAAATAACCTTCAAGGTTCTGAACAATAAAAAGGTCATAAAAAATAGGATGAAAGCTAATAATTTGGGTTAATAACAATGAAAAAGGCTAAAGCTCAACTTGGTTATTCCTAAAGGATAAATTATGGGTAAGGTAATTATCAAAGAAATAAGCTAAAACAAATTGTTGAATCTACATGCCTTTATTAGTTCCATAATTCTAATTTAACAAATATGATCTCAATATGTATAATAAACGCAAGTTCTAGAATTGTTCAACTATACATGACAACACACACGAAAGAAATAAAAGAGCTTTAAAATTTTGAATTTTTCATTCTTAAGCTTAAAAGCTCACGAAAAAGATGAGTATATATATATGTGTGTAAATAATATGCAATTCCATTTAATTTGAATATATCAATGAATACTAACAATATAACTTATAAAATTAATTTTATTCTAACTAACATCTTTTTGCATACTAATTTAAATCAATATTTAACAATGATAATTCAAATCAATATTCAACAATGAAGTAAAGTATTGATGGACATATTTCAATTAAGTCAAGATATCATTTCATAAATTTTTTTAACCAAGATTATAATAAGCTTAAAGAAATCGTTAAAAATTCATTAACCCCTTCCCTGCACTTAAAGTTGTGCATTGTCCCCAATGTACACAATATAAGTATATATAATAAGTAAGAAGTCTGATTTTCGATCCATCCAATATCTACATCCTTGTAAAATATAAGGATAAAGGGATAAAAAGAAACAAAAACAATAAACATATCACAAATTGAAATTAAGAAAGATGAACATCATTAACTATAATGTTAGAGAAATAAAATAATTAATGGAAAAGGGAATAAGAAATATACACAAAAGATAAAGAAAAATAAAACATAAACAAATTAAGCATGTTCTGCATCCTGTGATCCTAGCTAGTTTAACCAAGGAGGGTTCTCATAGTAATGATCTTGATCAGGTGGAAGAGTTGAAGAGGAAGTGCCCTCTCCAAATGGTGGAGGCTAGAAATCAACTCCTAAACGGCTCGCTATTAAAAGCACTAGCTCTCCCATCCATTCAATTGTAGACTGTAGCTCACTGTGCAACCAATGTCTCCAATCATCTTACCCGCTTAGAAAACTCGGCCTGCTAAAATTAAAGTGTCCATTGAGTTCCTACAAGTTGGCATACCCATTTCTCCAATAAGGCTCTCACACTAAGTTTCACCACTGAAGAAAGAGAACACGCACGCATGCATGCCATGTGAATAGAAAATAAAGAGTAACCTAAATAGTCATAAAGGAGCTGTCGTAGAATTAGCAGCACATCAACCACATAAGGCCAAACTTGCTATTGCTGCTGCGATGATCATGCGTTATTATTAAAGAGTATTAGCGGTAGCAGCAACTAAGACCCTCTCGAAAAAATCCCTTGGCTCTCAGCCGATCGTTGTCGCTCACTTAGTCGATAACAACCATGCTTTCTGCCTTATCTACCACTGGTTCAAAATAGTTCAATTGATTTTTGGGGTAAGGAAAACACTGGAACTAAAAGCTGAGGAAGATCGTGTTGCTTTGTGAATGTAGAAAACTGAGTAAGAGAGAATCAGTTGCAGCTTGATTGGGAAGTACGTCTTCGGACTGTGGTTGGTATTATTAAGAGGTTTCATTATCTTCATTTTGAACGCGCCTCTCAAATTTTGCATTCTAATTTGGTGCCTACAAATGCCATGTTGGATGCTGAGTTGGAACCAAGCTTAACAGATTGCAGGTTGCCTATAAATATGTCTGATTTGGATATGGCCGCTGATGGCTATAGGGCTCCCGAGAGTTTCCAAAACGAAAAGTCCACGGATAAAAGTGACATCTTCAGCTTCGGGATGAAACGAGGTGTTCTGTGAACTGGAAGAGACATTACTTTACTGATCCATTTTTTTGGAGAAACAGTTAGTGAGGTAGTTTGGGTCGTCAGCTTCATCATTTGCAGCAAGCTCGGGAGGCACAAGAAGCCTTGGACGCGAGTATATTTGGTCAAGAAGGCAAAGAATTTTCACTATGGCTCTTTAAGTCTCATAACATAGCCATGTAAGGTAGCATACGTAGCAGCAGCCAAAAATGTCAACAGATGTGTGTTACCCTCTCTCCTATGATCATAATCTGTGGCTTCCCCTGTGCCTTATCCGGAAAGAGCGATAAAACAAATTCTAAGCATTGCTTTCTTAACCAAAGCAGAAGATGCATTTGGTCATGCTGTAGTTCATAATTTATTTCATCCAAATATTAAATTATATTTCTCGTAATTGAGGGTCCACATGGTTGGGGCTTCTGACCAAGTGGTGTTGGAAATGTAAGTGTGGCTAGAATATTCTAAAAGATTACTATCGGAGGTGATTTTAACGCTAAATTGGCCAACGATGACAAACAGGGAGGATCTTAATCTACTCCGATTGTGAACAAGAATTTTCAGGATTGTGTGTAATGTTGTGGTCTGCATGATATGGGATATATTGGGTCCAAATATACATGGCCAAGGGGAATAGTACGAGCTAGACTGGATCGTATTTTACACTCTTAGAAATGGCTGGAAATATTCCCAAATGCGACCAATAAACAGCTTCCTTTTTTAGGCTCAAATCATAGGCCTATGTTAGTTGAATTTGATAGGACCCTCAGAACTAAGATATCCATTCCAGCGTTTCGATTTCAATCTACTTGGCTCGCTCATGATGAGTTTGATAAGTTAGTAGCTGACCACTAGTCCACGGAAGTGACCAATTTCCTAAGCACTTTAGATTCATTTTCTAAAAAGCTCAAGAGTTGGAATAAGAGTGTATTTGGTAATATCTTTCATTGGAAGAAACGCCTATTAGCTAGATTGGAGGGTATTCAAAAGTCCATGGACATCGAGACATCTGATTCATTGATGGCTTTGGAAGAGAGACTTCAAGGCGAATTAATTCAAGCCCTCTGTGAGGAGGAGATTTATCGGAACCAGTAGTCCCGTAATACATGGCTCTTAAAGGGAGACCGCAATACCAAGTTCTATCACACTTTAGCATTGGCAAAGCGGAAGAAATTGAGGATAACCGGATTAATTAATGATGACAGACAGATAATCTCAAATCCTATGACAATGCAGTAATTGGCCAGATTTATTTTGAAAATTTGTTTACGTCCCATGATGCCACTGCTTCCAGCTTCCCAATCTCTGGGGCTTTCCCCCCACTATCGGAGGTGTCACTCCAGACATTGACTGCTCCAGTCCTCGAAATCGAAATCTGTCAGGCTATCTTTGACATCAACCCAAGCAAAGCCCCAAGGGCTGATGGGTACACTGTTTCTTTCTTTTAACAAAAATTGGACAAAGTGGGTCCCGAAGTAGTGGACTATATTCAAAATATTTTCGGTCATGAGCGATGGGATTCCGAAGTGAACAAAACCATATTGGTATTAATTCCCAAGGTCCCCTCCCCCGTCTATCTGACTCAATTCAGGCCTATTAGTCTATGCTCGGTTTTATACAAAGTTATCTCGAAAGTGATTTTAAACTGCCTGAAGCCTCATCTCGATTCCTTAATTGATTAAACCCAATGTAGTTTCATCCTGGGTAGACATATCACGAACAATATTATAATAGCCCAGGAGGCCATAAACTTGATGAAACAAAAGAAGGGAAAGACAAGTATATTGGCAATAAAAGTCGATTTAGAAAAGCCTATGATCGTCTTAGGTGGGATTTTATCAACGACACTTTACGGGAAATTGGAATTTCAATTTTTTTAGCCAATCTCATTATGAAATGCATATCTATAGTTTTTATGCAAGTATCCTGGAATGGGACCCTTTCTAATCATTTTTTCCCAACTAGGGATATTAGACAAGGAGACCCATTATCGCTGTATATTTTTGTGCTTTGTATAGAAAGGTTGGGGCACATGATTTCTAATGAAGTCTGCAACGGTAATTGGAAACCGTTTCGTCTGAGCATAAACGGGCCTCCCATTTAGCATCTCTTCTTTGCTGATGACCTGATTCTTTTTGTCGAAGCCTCGTCAACACAGTTACAAGTTATCTTAAGGGTGTTGGATTCCTTCTGTCGAGCCTCAGGCCAACTAGTCAGTAAAGCTAAAACCAGAATATTCTTCTCCAAAAATGTATATCGGGATAACGCACGCATCCTCAGTCAAGAATCTCAGTTTACACATACTAATAATCTGGGAAAATATCTTAGCGTACCTTTGATCCATGAGCGTACCACAAGGAACACATATCAATCTATATTGGATCAAGCCCAGAGGCGACTTGCAGGATGGAGTGCCCGCGAACTCTCTCTAGTAGGGCGAGTCACATTAACTCAGTCAATCATCTCTTCTCTCTTGATCTACATAATGCAAACGGTGCAATTACGGAGACAATTGTGTGATGATCTAGAGAAGTTAATGAGAGATTTCATTTGGGGTAATAGGAATGGACGGAGGAGAGTGAATCTAATTCGGTAGGAGGAAGTCTGTCGTCCCAAAAAAGCCGAAGGTTTAGGCATTAAAAAAGTTCGCATCACGAACAACACATTACTTACTAAGCTAGGCTGGGCAGTGCTTATCAACCCTAATGCACTTTGGGTCCAAATCTTTCACGCCAAATATAACGTTGACGACCGCAGTATCCCCCAATTAGTAGCAAGGTAAGGGGCTTCGATTATTTGGAGAGGGATCGCATCTACATGGAATTATGTTTGTCATGGTATTAGTTGGATTCTAAGAAATGGTAAACAGGTAAATTTCTAGTTAGATTGCTGGGCAGGAGAATGGGGTCCCCTCTTAATGACCTTAACCTCTCCACCGCCGGATAATTTATTGCTAGCTTCAGTCCAGGATATGGTTCATGAGGATGGCAACTGGAATTGGAATCGATTTCAATATTACCTTCCCTCGCTAGTCTGCATGACCATTGCGGCCATCCACCCACCCAACGATGGGATGGAGGAAGATCATATAGTATGGGGACTCACAAAAAATGGAATGTTTACGATCAACTATGCCTACGAACTCATTGAGGGTTCTCCAATGCCCGAAAGTAGTCGTATTTAGACCATGGTCTGGATATGGCAAAGGCCACAGAGGATTCATTCGTTCCTTTGGCTTCTGGCCAAAAATAAACTGCTCACAAACTAAAAGTGTGTGGCTCGACATGTCTCAACGAACTCCAAATGTCCATTCTGTAATCATGAAGAGACCATTTTACATGCACTAAGAGACTATAGGAGGGTGTCTTCTTACCAGCAACAATTCCCTTTAACGACTCTCGATATTTTTTTTCAAACGAATTTAGACATGTGGTTGATTATTAACCTTGGCAACCCGAACCAAGTGAATCAATTCAAGTGGGCTACCATCTTTGACACCTCATGCTGGTATTTATGGCAGTGGCGTAATAAAAGTATATTCGAGCAGGAGGTTCATTGGCCCGTTTGCGAGTCCAAGGTAGTATTAGACTATGTTGACAGGATAGAGAAGGCAAAAGGCGTGACAGGCAGAGTTGTTCCAACAACAAATGCCCCACTGGGTACTCCAATAGGTTGGACTAAACCACTGGAAGGTTGGGTTAAAGTTAACACAGATGGGGCAATGCAGTTTGCCTCTGGCATTGCCTCAGCTAGAGGTCTAATTTGAAACAGTGTAGGGCATTGGTGTGGTGGTTTCTTACAACGTCTTGGGGTCGTTTCTCCAATCACTGTTGAACTTTGTGGGGATTTAACTGGATTACAGCAGGCATGGGACCTTGGTTGTCGTCGAGTCATGTTAGAGGTGGACTCATTGGAGGATATTAATATTCTATCATCTTTTAACATCATGTTCTTTAATGGTTCACAAGTAATCAGGGACCTTCGGGAGATTCAGGGTCACCCGTGGGACATCCAGCTGCAGCATGTCTATAGGGAAGGTATAGGTGTGCAGATAAGCTGCATTCACTTGCTACACGCAATACCTAAGCAATGTCTTTAATTCATTACCCAGGATTTACATGGAGCTTTATTTCGTAGAAGCATGTAATTGGCAGATGTAGTTTTTTATTTTCCTTATGTATAAAAAAAAAGGTGTATAAACAAAGAATATATTTGCACAAAAGAAAAATAAACAAAAGTATTTTTAATAAAGTTTGACTAATTAAATTTGCTTACCATTTTAGGATTTCACAACTGTTGGTTTTTATTATTGATTAATAATTCACTTAAGATTATATATTTCTTTTATATATAGACTAAGTTTACGCAAGTATAGTTAGTTGTAAATTTTAAGTAATATACTTTAAGAGGTTTCATTTCTCAAATGTCATTTTAGAAAGTTAAACCAAATGACGTTATTTTATAGATGAAGTTCGAGTTGTCTAGATCGAACTTAGAGTTAGCCTCTTATCAAGGTTGATTTGAAATTGAATCGACTCGAGTTTAATCTATTTATTTTGAGTCAAGTTGAATTTGTCACCTTTACTATCATATCCCAAACTACGTCTTTTGTACAAACATATTTGTTGCATCAACATGCCCATGTCTTCAACTTGTGCTTTTACCTCTTTCCACATAGGAACATGTCATGGCCTATAGCCATATCCCAGATTGTGATCACTTAAAAACTTCCAAGAAAATATGTGTTCTTCTTGAAACACTTCAAAATTGCACCTATATATATGAAATATATACAACAATCTTCACCTTAGTGAATATACCATGTTTTAACCAACATATTTTAACAAATACCTTCAAGATTACTCATATGAGAATAAGATCCAAGTACAACAATCTTCACTCTTGTGAGATTAGGTTGTAATGATGTCAAACACCCACAGTATCAATCAAGTCCAGATAATGCTTAAACTTCTTCTTGGCAAACGACTTTGTCAACGTGTCAATTGAATCCTTTAAATTGTGAACCTTCTCTAACAAGATTTGACTAGATGGAATCAATTCCCCAATCTTGTGAAACCTCACATCCTTGACTATAGCACTCATCCATATATCTTTCTTTTGAATTTTTCTAGTCCTCTAAAAGATAGTTAGATCTTTATTATTGATGGTAAGAGCATAATCATCGAATCTTTTTGATCTTATCTTGTTAGGAGCCTAATAGTGAGTTTCACTCTATTTGTGGCCATACAGCGTTGATACTTTCCTTCTAACATTATTTTATATCTTGATCCAAAATTTTTAACCCCTTTATCATCTGTTATAAGTTATCCTACTTTAACTTGTACCAGTATAGTATTGCCTTTCGTTGGTCATAGTATGTCCTATCCATATGTTTGCTTTAATATATATTGCTCCTTATATACTACATCCTTAAAGGTTACCTTATACTTTTTACTAAGCGTATGAAACTTATAGAAGTCTACCTTTTCAATGTTTAACACCCTTCAGTAAGTTCTTCTTATTAAGTTATGTCATTTTTAACTTACTAAGATGACCTATCTATATGTGTTATAATGCAGTACTATCTTCCTTTGCCTCTATTACCACAATTTCTTCACTCACAATTATGCTCTCTATCAATCTATATATATTTTAAAATAATTTTATCCCTTTTATCACAATCGTCACACCTTTTATCAATTTAATATTGTTTTCTTCAATTTTATATCCAAGACTATTCAAATGTAAGGTTCTTAAAGAGATCAAATGCTTTCTCAGATCTAGTGTATCAAACATCCCTTAACATCTTAACAACGCTATCAAATATTTTTTCCCTGACTTATCTTATTTCAATGATGTTGTAAGTTCTATTATCTTTAACCAAATAGTACTGGAGTTGTATGACATGTATGACACAAAATCATCATTTAATGTCATGTGATATAAGCAACATATATCTAGAATTTATAAGTCCTGAAGTTAACTGGTTGAAATGTAAAGCATGTCTCCATCACTATAATTTGAACCTTTACTCTATACTATATTAGCTGACCTTACATGAATCATCAGTTTATTTTTTATCCCTTAGCCCCTTCTTGTTTAGACAGTCCCTTCTGATACGTTTAGTTTGCTTGCATTTGTAGGCATGATTGTTTACAAATTAGGGAGAGAATGCCTTACATTTCATGTAAGTAGGAATTCCACGTACAATGTCAAAGATCGCTTCCTGCATCTCTATAAATTTTCACTGGGGAAGGATACCTAAATTATACCAATTAGATGTCCAAGTTCAACCAGCTTGGTGGGAGGGAGGGGGAGAGAGGGAAGAAAGAAAATTTTAGTTTTTTTTAATTTTTTGAACCCACTTCTTATATACGATATACATTGACAAATGATTCATAAAAAAAAGTCAGATATATATTTTCATAATAGAGAAGTGATAGACAAATTAAGTTAGGGTTCAAATTAAATATTTGTGAAATGTTGGGGTTTTTTTAGATATGTCAAAACATTTGAATTTAAGCTGAATTCTAGTAAAAATATTAAGGTCTAATTTAACTCTTTTGTCAAAATTAATAATAAACACGCACTTAGTCCATTACTTAGATGTACAACCAAAATACCCTTTAATCCAATTCAAACGATTATTGTGTAGGTTAAGATTGTTTAGGTTCAAGAAAATATTTTAAAACTTGACAATTGAATATTTTGACTCCGAACCATTGGTAATCTAGAGGGGAAGGTAAACAATTAAAAAAATGATTGTTTTATGATTTCGTCTTGCGTATTGTTTTTTCTCTATATTTATCCAAACTTAAAAAAGTTTATTGGAATTGATGGAATAGTCAGATACTCCTGGTAGGGCAAGCCAGCTCTTGATCTTGTGGATACTTTGTTGGACACCTAAAGTTGTCCACTCAGCAATACATTATAGTAAGACAAAGCAAGACAGCCAATTGTATGGATAGGCATAGGCATTAATTAACATATATTTTGGAGTTAGGAACTTGTGGGGTTGGATAAGATTAAGAAGAAATTGTTTCTTTTAATAAAAATGGCTAAAGAAAGCCAAATCATAATGTTTCATTTTCAGTCTTAAGCTATGCAAGCGGTCCATATCAGAAGAGTTGTGCACTCAAACTCTAAGGTTGCGTCATTTGTATATATTCTGATTTTTGTGATTTATGATTATATACACAATACCAGATACGAGGTCTGTCGATAATTGACTAGCAGCAGTAATTATAGGCCCCGTGTTAAATAAGACATGCGAATCATCCATCCCCACTTCATCAATATGCTCTACAAATTCAATTTACAATGGAAAGGAGAGATCTAATGTAGCCGAACAAGCAGCAGGAACACCTTAGATCAGTTCATTTGAGAAGACTGAATAAATCCATGCCTATTTGAGCAAGCAATTCATTGAGATAACTAATTTTTACTTTAAATAAGGCTCCAACTATTTACTTTTTAGAATTAAACATGTTAAAATTTAACAATTATATTTTACTTTCGAAATAAAAATTAAAAGTTTTATTTTAAATGTCTAAATTATGAAATTATATATTTTGATTTTCACTGAAATACATATAGCCTATAATATGTGATTTATTTATGCAGATTTGGTGACGACCATACATTCCAATAATTGCAACATTATAAATAAATGCGGAGTATAGAATTGTTGGCCACAAGGAACTCATCTTTATTTGTTTTTTCATTTTTGAAGGTCTTGGGCAACAAATGAAGCCGTTTCTTTGGTGAACTGTTCTAAATAACTAATAATTTCAACCTGTTCTTTCAAATTAAATTGGATGCCTTACACATCCTTATCTCCACCGCCTCTTTTAGGGTTTGTGGTCATTGATTTTACTAAGAACCCTACCGTTGAGAACGGAGATTTGTTTCTCATCTACCTACTACCTAGAGTCAAAAAAGAGTAGAGTAGAGTTTGAAAAGAGAGAGATTACCCATATTATGTAGTTTACAAGTTTTATATTGACCGATGGACTTTTGATGTGAAAGCACAACCCCAAACTTTTATCTAGACTCTAGATGATCCTGTGCATATTCTGCAAAGTGTATTGCAAAATAAGCATTTAAATTTGTTATATTTGTTTATGTTTAGCATAATTAAAAACGGCTTCTGATTTACATAAACCTATTACTAGAAATTTACTTAATATAGACATCTATATTACAGACCAAAAAGATGATTTTGGGTGGGGGGTCGGGGTAGAGTAGTCAATGACGGCTTGATTGTTACTAACAGCGAAGCCATGTGAGGAGTTTGGAGAAGAAACATTGCACAAAATATCAATCACCAGCAAATAGGCCAAAGCCATCCAATTCTATATTTCGTATATAATACACATAATCCATGTATTAGGATTTAGGTGGGTACTCACTCGTATGATTTTTGCCAGCTGTCACTGCATTCCTCTTCTCCATTTCACCCCTATCCCATCCCATCTATTTGCAATGCCACCCCTTTTTCTTCGTTCTACTTCTCCAGTGGGAAAATAGGCTCGGATCTTTAGTTCATAATCATTATTCATATTTGAGAAATCACATGTTTGAAATAAACATCAAACACATATCTAAATATTTATCCTATAATAATCTTAAGTAACGTATGAGAAATCAAAAGAGCAATTAGCTGTAAACGGATGAATGAGAAATATTTAGGGGGTATTCTGGTAAACTATCCGGAAAACATGTGTCTTGTTACGTGGAGGTACGTCATGATGCCACTGCCTAAGCTATAATTGGAGGGACAGTTGGTTGGAGTAGTCACATTGAGTTGGACAAAAGATAATAAGACCATACCCTCTTCCTCTTAAGCCCCAACATACGCATTCATCGACACAGACAATATCAGAATCAGAAACACCTCGACAATACTATTGTCCCTCTTGCTTCATTTCCTATCACTATTTCAATCTTTCCTTTGTGGGTATGTCAAACTTCTTATATGTTTCAAGCTAGCTATAGAAAGTTGTGCTTCTCAGTTCCTTCTTGCTTTGTTGTGTTCGTTACTGACAGACTTTGGTATTTTTATCTTTTAAAAAAAGATTCAAATTTATTATAGCTTTTTCAGAAATTAAGAAGATCATGGGTTACTGGAAATCTAAGGTTCTGCCTAAGATCAAGAAGGTTTTTGAGAAGGACAGCGCCAAGAAGGCTGCTGCTGCTGAAGCTTGCAAGTCCTTTGATAGTTCCAAGGTCTCTTTCCACTTACCATAATCTTCTGTTTCCCTTTCCCACCAAAACCACATATGTTTGATCTTGTAACAATATTTTTTTTCACGTTTATTCTGTAATTTATGTTCTTCAGGAAGAAATCACTAAGGAGTTTGAAGACAAGAAGACGGAGCTCCAACCTAAGGTCGTAGAAATCTATGAAGCTTTATCCACCGAAGTCAAGGTGTGTTTCAACTCCTAAACGATAACAAAAGTTAATGAAATAGGATAGGGAAAAAGAGACAAGAACGTGCACTATTATTATTGCTAACACTATTATTTTCTGATTTTGATTTGGAACTATAGACCTTAGTGAAGGAACCCACGGAAGCAGGATTAAAGAAGCAGTCCGTGCCCGTTCAGAAGTTCCTTGAAGAGCTCGTTAAAATCGGTATGATCTAATCCTCAAAATCTTCTTTTCTCTCACATTTTCTTTTGGAGTTCTGAAGAGTAATGGTATGAACTGTTTATATGGTTATGCATGGAAGCAGAGTTTCCAGGATCGAAAGCAGTGTCAGAAGCGAGTTTCAAGTCGGGAGTAGCCTATGTTTCAGGTCCGGTATTCTTCATATTCGAAAAGGTCTCAACCTTCGTCGTAGTGGAGGAGAAGGCAGTAGAAGCAGAAACAACTCCAGCGACGGTGGAGGAAGCAAGTGGTGTGAAAGAGAAGGAAATCGCTGTGGAGGGAGAGAAGAAAGAAGAGGCGGTAGTGGCAGCGGAGGCTGACAAGGCGGAAGCAACAGAGGCTCAAAAGGTCGAGAAGACGGAAGCGAAGGCAGAGGAATAGAAAACTTGTGAAAGGCAGAGAAAGGCACAGCCACGTGAAAATTGATTTTATTTATGTAAAGAAATATTGTTGTTTGTTTCGGATTTTGATTTTGTTTCATTTACGTGCATTGGTTTGTGTTAATTTGTAATACATTTAATAGAGAAAACTGAAAAGTGGTTGTAAAATTGATGATGTTCATGACAATTGATTCTTATAAAACCAAATAAAAACGAAGCCCGTCATTGAGTTGGACTTGGCAAGACAAATCAATTAGGCGCATGTGATGGGCCGATGTTCAGAGTCATCTGCTATAAAAGTAGACCATTGCGTCTGTGAAATATTTTATTAGGGGGGCGGATCAAGTTTGGAATTTGCAGTCTGAATATGAGCTTAATTTTAATTTGATTGAATTCAAGAAGCAGAAAACGAAGCTATTCCTAGCAACTAAAAGAAAATAGAACCCTTTTTTCCAGAAAACAAAAGAAAGAAAAGTAAAAAAAGATCTTCGGCTTAAAAAAACGAAACCGTTAAAACTAAAAATGAATCCCAAAAAGTACTCAAAAAGAGGAACAAACCCATTAAAAGTGTAATCGTACTAAGGATTTAAGACCGAAGAAAATCTTACTCTCTCATTTGATCAAAATAAGAAAAAAAAAGAACAAGAAGGGATTTAGACATAAAAAGAGAGAGGAAACACTCTAAGGGCCTGTTTGATTGGATGTTAATTAATGAAACGGAAGGAAACGGAATGGAACGGTTTATAATGAAATGGAACGTAATATAGTAATACGTTGTTTGAGAAGGATGGAAGGGTTCATAATGTAATGTAATGAAATGTTTTTTGGATAATGGATGGAATGGAATGTAATGTATAATAAATGACTATTATATCCCTTATATTAAAATGATTATTCTATAAAGTTTATTATTTTATTATTAATTATATATAATTTATTATTAATTATATAAAAATATTATTATTAATTATTTAATA
>JAOTAY010000005.1:34226556-34250983 GCA_025629805.1 Erythroxylum baracoense
ATTAGGTAGTTTACATTTATTAGGTTACGTTCCATCCTAAACCCTCCGAATCGGAGGTTTCTTATTTTCACTGTTTATGATGGAATGGAACGTAACATGAAACCCTCCGCTTCCATCTCATTCCATTCTATTTCATTATGAAACCTTCAACCAAACGATGGAAGCATGTTACGTTCTATCCCCTTCCCTCCTCAACCCCTCAACCAAACAGGGCCTAAGGGTAAGTTATTAAAAAATTCAAACTTCATTTAATTTTACAATACTTATTCTAACTTTAAAAAAATGAAACTTGTATTTTCTTAATAAAAATAATATGTTGTGCATAAAGTTAACAAGATTAATATGATACACCATATCACCAAACTCATTAGACACATAACTAATACACAGCTTATTAGTGCCACGAAAAATTAAATAATTAAAATTTTTAGAAAATAAAAATATGAAAGTAAAGCAACCTGATACTAGAAACCACATAAAACCCGAATCATAAGAAATTAGAACACTAGGATCATCTTTAAATCAAGTAAGAAAACTTACTTTAACCAAGGCCACCCGTTGGAAAAGCTACAAGGATTTTGATTGCCATAAGTTACCTTGATAACATCATATTAAGTTCTTTTACAAGAACAATGAGGAAATACCCACAAAGTTAAAAAAAATCTTAATTTTGATTTCTATATTAATAATTCACGAATTACATTAATAAAATAGTCTTTTATAGCTACAAGCTCTTAAGAACTAGAATTTCAAAAGGAAAATAAAACTAGAATCTTAAAAGAACATTCTTTATCAAATGTACAAAGGATTAAAATACTAACTATTAATGCTACTTTAACTAGGGCTCTAAGAATCCTATTTTAATTTATAATCATAATGTCATAAGGAATCCTAATGAAAATAGAAATTAATCCTATAATAAGTCTTAATCCAAATAGGAACTTAGAAAATAATAAAAAAACAATTTTAACACGCTTTTGGCTTTATGTTTAAGTAACATATAGCCCAATTACAATAAAACATGTTGACTTTTAGAACAAAACAAACTAAAGCATTTAAATACATTTTGATTATGTGAATTAGGCTCCATTTAACTTTTAAAAGGTGGATTGGGTTGTTTGACATTCCTTAAGCCGTATTCTTCATGTATTAAGCATTCTCCATCTTTAGTAACACGTAAAAAGTGATTAATATTGGATATGCATTTAATTTATCTTGAACAATCTCTTTTTCTTGCATCTCCATAATTAATCCTTGCAAAGTTATCTTCTTGAGTTTGTTCCTTGTTCTCCACTTCATTCCAAAGGATCATAACAATAGTTGGAAATAAGAGTTGATGCAAGCTGATCTCCATCAATCTCTCCCTCCTTGAAATGATTCGTCCTCGAATCAACTACATCATACATAGATAAATTAGATATATTAAAAGTAACACTTATATTACCATAGTTGCTTGGCAAATCTAGTTTATACGCACTGTCATTAATCTTCTCCGATACTTAACAAGGTCTATCTCCCTTAGTCTATAACATAGACTTTCTTTGAGCAAGAAACCTCTCCTTACTCATATGAACCAAAACCCACTCTAGGTATTCAAAAATAACATTTATACGCCCCTTATTGGCTATATATTACATATTGTTTATTCTTTCTCTCAATGTTAGTAAGATCCTTGACATGCAAATTCCTAATAAAATCTACCTTATGGTTACCATTAAAATTAACATGTTCAGTAAACAAAGGTAAGGTATCCAAATGACTTAAAGAATTAAAGTCATAAATAATTTCGAAAGGACAATAAGAAGTGGTAGAATGAACTGACCTATTATGTACAAACTCAACATGCAATAAATAAATATTATCCCATTGTTTTAAGTTTTTTTGAATGATTGCATATAACAAAATAATAAGTGTTCTATTAAATACTTCATTTAATTCATCTGTTTAAGGATGTGCAATAGTAGAAATTAAGAGTTTAGCTTCTAACTTATTTTAGAAAGTACATTAAAAATGACTTTAAAACTTAACTTATCCATCACTTACTATTGTTTACGTAATCCATGCAAATATACTATTTCCTCAAAGAACAAATAAGTAATACGTATTGAATCATTGGTTTTACAACATGCAATAAAATGTGTCATCTTATTAGACCTATCAACAACAACAAATATACTATCATTACCACTTTGAGTCCTAGGCAAACCTAATACAAAATCTATAGATGTGTCAATTTAAGATTGATTAGGTGTAGGTCAAGATGTATATCAACCATGCAACATTACTTTAGATTTTGCTTGCTTAGATGTTATAAACTTATCACAAACATTTAGCATATCATGTTTCATGTTAAGTCAACAAAAATGTTCATGGAATATACTTAAAGTCCTTCGCACACCAAAATTACCCATAAATGCCACCACGAGTCTTTTTGACTAGTAGTTCACTCAAAGAACTTATAGGTGTACACAATTTATCTTTCTTAAACAAAAACCCATTATGTCTATAATACTCACCGCATGCACACTTAGAACATGCATTCCACACTTGGTCAAAATTAACATTATTAACATAAATATTCTTAATAAACTCAAAGCCAAGTAATTTAGTTTGCAACGTAGTAAGTAATGCATACCTTCTAAATAATGCATTAGCTACAACATTTTTCTTTTTAATCATGTACTTAATCATATAAGGGAATGTCTTCACATATCTCTGATTAAGCTTACCTTGGGATTTCAAAATTTTAAGCTCTCATAATCAAAATGGATTATGAATTCCTTCAAACATAAATAATATTGCACTGTTTGTAGAATTCTTACTAATGCGTACAACTCTTTATCGTAAGTAAGATAGTTTAATGCTACCCCTTCTTTTGAATAAAGTAAGCAATCAATTCAAGTCTTGTATCAAAATAAACACTATACCAATTCCAATGCATTACATTCAACCTCAAAAGCTTTGTTAAAATCAAGCAAACATAATTTAGATACATTAGTGAACTTATCTTTCAAAGTATTAAAAGCTTTTTTATGCATATCATCCCACTGAAATACAACATTGTTTTTAATAAGTTTATTCAAAGGTATTGTAATATAACTAAATTATTTTACAAACCTTCTATGAAAACTTAATAATTCATAAAAACTTCTTACCTTATTCACATTCCTAGGTGTAGGCCAGTCCTTAATTGCCTTAATCTTATCTTCATTTACCCTTATTTCATATGAACTCATAACAAAACTAAGAAAAAGAACAAGTTCCATATAAAATGCCCACTTCTTAAGATTAAAGTATAGTTGATGTTCTCTTAAAACATGAAATACATTATGTAAATGTTTAATATGGTCATCCAAATTCTTGCTATATTTTACATATTATCAAAGTTGACTGTAATAAATTTCCCAATCGTAAAAAGCAAAACATTAGTCATTGACCTCATAAAGGTGCTAAGTGAATTTGTTAAATCAAATAGCATCACTAACTATGCATATAAATTATATTTTATCTTAAAAGAAAATTTTCATTCATTACCTTATTTATGCAAATTTGATAATAATCATTCTTTAAATCAATTTTAGAAAACATACAAAAACCATGTAATTTATCAATCATATAATCTAACTTAAGGATAAATTGTTTATATTTTATAGTAATTTTATTGATGGCTCAATAATCAACATACATATGCCACGTTTCATATGTCTTTGGCACTAAAATCACAAAAATTGAATATAGACTGACTTTCCTTTACAGATCCAATTTGCACTAACTTATCCACTTGCTTTTGAATCTCTCCTTATGATAAGTTCTATATGCTAGTCTGTTAGGAATTGGTGAACCAAAAATAAAATCTATTTGGTGTTCTATACCTTTTAAAGGAGGTAAATTGTGTAGAAAATAGATTTGTGAATTCTTGCAACAAAGAAGCGATCACACTAAGCAAAGAAGTGTTAAGGTCACTAGTTAAAAAACAAATATCCTTGTATAAAAGTACAAGTAATTGTTGCCTTACTAATATAAAACTTTTAATCTCACTACAACTAGAAAAAGCACTAACTCTCTTACTTTTTTTTTCTTTATTTTGCAATCCAAAACTTGAAAGTTTTTCTCTTTTCAATAAAATATCATTTTTTCTCACTCTTTTGTTTTTCTTGAGCACTAACTTGCTTCTCTCATTTCACTTTTTAACTTTCCTAATCTAATTCTCATATGCTTCCTATGGTTTGAGAGGTGTTAACACAATATTGCAGTTATGCCTTACAAAGGAATATCTATTCTTGTACCCATTATGAGTAACCTCCCTATCACTGCCGCAGATGTCTCAAGAGTATATGACCAACAAGTCACTTCATAAAGAACCTTATCTTTATAGTTGCTAATAGTGAATGCCACTAATACCTGGTTTGACACCTCAGTTTCTCCATATTCATTTAATCATTTTAACTTATATGGTTTAGGATGCTTTAATGTAGCCAATTTTCACCTTTATACCAATAAAGTACTAGCAACATTAGTAAAACCACCACAATCAATAATAATGTTACATACCTTGTTATTTATATGGCACTTAGTATGAAATATGTGCTCATTTTGGACCTTGTTACCATCTTCCTTAGGTTCCATATTAAGAACATGCCTATTAATCATCATATCTTCATGAACGAGTCCCTTAATTGTGAAAAAACTATAATTCTCCAATAGTAGTATCTTATCATCACTTAAACTAACACTCTCTATGTCACCATTGCCTATAACAATTATAGCTCTTTTATTTGGATATTGAGAAGAAATATTCTTGAATCCTTGGCACCTGAAACACTTAACATTACATGACTTAGAAAATGATTAAGTTTTATTTTTTACCCCTATAGATAACAACTAAATCCTTTAACTTTACATCTTCTCTAAGGTTTAAAGTAGTTTTGTTTTCCTACCCATTTGACTTTCATAAAGAGCTAGAAGTCAACCCATATTTAGAAACATTCTTAGACTTCAGTTGCCTTTCCACCTTGATAAATTTATAAAATAAATCCTCCATCTCCACATAATATTGCAATTCTACCACATTATCTATCTCTTAATTCAAGCCACTAATGGATCTAGCCATAGTTGCCTTATGATCCTCCTCTAGATTAGCCCTAGTCATGACTATCTCCATCTCTTTGTAGTAATTTCCTACACTTATGGAACCTTGAGTCAACCTTTATTTTTTCTTTGTACATAAGTCCCTATAATATTGGTTAAGTATGAATCTCTAATGCATCACTGTCTTCTTCTCTCCTATGACCGAATAGGTCTCTCACCATTTGTACGCCTACTAATCACAAACTGATCCTACTAATTATGAAAATCAAGCAATTTTCTACCTTTATCTCCCACTCTAAGTATAGTTCAAGATCATTCTTCCCTTAAAATGGGATTTTCGTCTAAGTTCTTATTTCCAAAAACTAGTCTTATCATAATCAGAACCCTCCTTTTCCTCCTCTTTAATCATGTGTTTCCCAGAGAATTTATATCCAGATGGAGACTCTAAAATATTTAACCTCATATTTGTTACCTTGAATTGGTCTTAGATAGCCTTCATGAATAACTTGAGACCGGGCTCAACATTATCTCCACCACTACCCATGTTTAAATATGTAAAGAAGATGTTAGTAGCAAAGACTGATTTTCTTTATAACTCTCTTACATGTTTAAAGTAAAGATTAGGTCACTCAATCACTTGTGTTTCAATCAATTTTGGATTTTCTCGATGTATTCTCACCACTATTGCCTTTTACTACTGAATTTTTCCTTGCAAGCCCTTTAAGAAGAACTATATCAATGGTCTTGCCAAAATAATAAGCAACAATGGACTTTATAACTTTGGTTGATGAAAATTATGATTAACGTGAAAGAACAAAAGAAGTGAAATCAATAAGAAGGTAATAAGGATGAATTGACCCTAATAATAGATTAACAAAATCAACAAAAAGGAAATAAGGATGAAATGAAACTAAAAATAGGCTAATAAAATCAATGAGAAGGAAAAATAGAAGCGAAATCAAGAAGAAAGAACAAAGCAAACGAATTAATAAGAAGGTAACAATAATGAAACAAAAATAAGAATCTTTTTTTTAACTAGAAAAAGATTAAATACTTCGTAACATACTAGAACACTTTACAATTAGGTTGCACACAATAAGATATTTAGGTTTTGATGCATGCTTTTGATTTTAATTTTTCTATTTTTTCTCTTCTTTTGATTTTATGTATATATGATGTGAACTAACTGATAAGCACAGAAAAGAGCATAGTACAACTTTGATTGAATAAAAATGCACAAAGTGGATGATGGATTAAAAGGAAATTATGGATAGAAAGAATCAGATACAATGAATGATGAACGATATAATCACATATAAGAAGAAAGGAAATTTACACTTAAAGGACATATAACACTTGATTTCAAGATTCAAAGCTCTGATATCAAATAGTGCAAACTTTAGGTTGGAAATAACTTGAAACCCAAATCACAAGGAATTAGAATCTTATGATAATCTTCAAGTCAAGCAACGAAACTTGACCATAACCAAACCTACTGATTAGAACCAAAGTTATAAAGAACTTCTCACAAAGTGAAGAACATTCTTAATTTGATTTCTATGTTGATAATTCACAAATTACATCAACAAGACAACTTTTTATAGGTATAAAGCCCCTAAAAGTTAGAATCCTAAAAGAAAAGGAAAACTAGAGTCCTAAAATAACATTCCATATCAAATGTAATAAGGATTAAAATACTAACTAATAATACTACTTTAACCTAGACTCTAAAAATCCTATTTCAATTATTAACCTCAATCATAAGAAATCTTAATCATATTAGAAATTAACCCCGTAATAAGTCTGATCTCAAATAGGAAACTAGAAAACAACTACAAAACAATATTAGCACACTTTAGGCTTTATAATGGTGTGTGCTGACGATCACTAGAAACCCTAAAATCTATCCTTCATATCGTCTTCCTTTTCCTTTCTTAATTTCCTAAATTACGTAAAAATGCTAGCTTTTTCTATTCTTGGGACTTCTCTTTTATAGATTCTGGTTGCAAAGAAACGACGGAAGTCACAGTGAAGTAACATCTAAAAGAAGAAATCATTGTTTATCATTATGACAAGCGTCTCATGATTTTCATACAAAGGAGCAACTGGACCTGCATCATTGGTTTCAAGTTGGATTAAACAAAATCTAGTCTAACCACGTGGCTCATGTGAGTTGATAAGGGATTTTCCTGACTTAAGTGAGATCTCAAGTTCAAAATTTCTTTATATATGCAGCCATTTAAAAGTTGGGGTCAGAGCTTTATCTTTTATAAGGGATCTATCTAACTTGAGCGGGGATTAATTTATGTATGGATAACTTAAAAATACCTTCCTATAATTAGAACTTGCCTAAAACATCTCGTAAGTAACAAAAAAAAATCTACTCTAATTTGTGAAATTTACTGAGCCCAGAGAATGGACTCATGTATATATAACTAGATATTAGTTTTTTATTAAATAATTAATAGAGCTCTATAGAACCCTTTTTATTCTTATATCAATTTATTGAATAACGTTAATAATCCTCCTTATTCAACAATTTTACTTTTATTATCATAATATATCTCACACCATTATTTCAATAAGTCTAGCTACTTAGTGTTTCTGCTGCATTTCATAAAAATAATAGCCAATAATTTTTTCCGCGAAACAATTTTTTACTTGATAGAATTTAAATTAGATAATATTATTGTCTTAGTTTTTGAATACTTGAACCAAATTACATTTAGAATAGAGCAATGTATTTGAAATGGTTCCTTGCTCCGCTCGAACAAGTAAGATTATTTTTCAACAAAATAGTAGACGCAGGGAATGAGAAAGAAGGAAGAAATGCATTACTGGATTCAAGCGTCTTCCTCAGATTTCATTGGACCTCTTCCCCAACCTCGCAGGTGTATTCTATTAAGTTTCTGTTCTTCATCCCCTCTCAGTATCATTGTTTAACTGAATTCCCGGTACAGTGGCCACACTGCTGTTTTGATTGGCAAATCCAAGGTTGTGATCTTCGGTGGCCTTGTGGGCAAGAAATTCCTCTCTGACATCTTTGTCTATGATATCGGTACTCACTCAATTTTCTCTATTCTTCACTTGTTACTTTGTTGACTCGCTTTCTTCCTTGCTCTTTGTAAGTCAATTCTGCGAAATAACTATTCCAATCTGATTGTTTTAGAGAACAAGTTATGGTTTCAGCCAGAGTGCAGCGGAAATGGGTCTGATGGACAAGTGGGTCCCAGCCCACGAGCTTTTCATGTTGCTGTTTCCATCGATTGTCATATGTTCATCTTTGGTGGCCGATCGGGTGCCAAAAGGTTTGTACTTTACACAAAGATGAATTTGCAGATAGTTGTGCGACTATCCTATCATACGCCAGTTTCATGCTTTGGGGATTAATTTCCAAGGCATTTTATTGACAATGATGTTGGGTCTTCAGGTTGGGTGACTTTTGGGTTCTAGATACAGGTAAGAATCGTACCTATCTATTCAACTGCTTAAAAGAGTGCATGTTATCAGATTTATTGAAGTTGTTAAGAACTGTTTTTTGGTTCCATTTGCAACAATGACGACAACCTTAAATTATTGTAATGGATTACTCCGTTTTCATGGGTGTTTGCATACATTGAAAATAGATTTGAATGTTGTTGGCATTCTACTTGTTTGAATTCTTCTGTTAAACTTCTGGATCATTGATTGGCATCTGCTGTAGATATATGGCAATGGTCAGAGCTGACCAGTTTTGGTGATTTGCCTTCACCTAGAGACTTTGCTGCTGCTTCATCTATTGGAAACCGAAAGATTGTTATGTGGGTGCCGATTTCATTGTTTTGTGAGCTTGAAAATGTTCTGTCATCTACGGTTAGTTTATGAAGACCTATTGAGTGCAGGTATGGTGGCTGGGATGGCAAGAAGTGGTTGTCAGATGTGTACGTTTTGGACACAAGTAACTTCTTTTCTTTTTCTTTGAGATGTGTTATCTATCTTAGACTATTGCTTTCCAAATAACATCGATTAATAGTTTTGTTTTCTTCTTCTGTTAACAGTTTCGCTTGAATGGATAGAGCTGTCAGTTATTGGTGCATTGCCTCCACCTAGATGTGGGCACACAGCTACCATGGTTGAGAAACGATTGCTTGTCTATGGTGGTAGAGGTGAAATAACACGCAATAACCTGAAATTAAAATAACTCAAAAGTTGCTGTCCATAGCGAGAGTATTTTGTCAAAATCTGTGAAATATTGTTAATATGCTTGCATCTTATTACATTTGTTTGGGTGTATTTGAAGTTTAGCTCCTTTTTCCATTTCTTCAAAATTTTTTCTGTCAATAATAATGGTGCGAAATCCTTTCCAAACAAATACGATTAACAACAGATATGCCATTATTAAACACTTTTCACTGAACGCATGCCTGATCTGTCTATTTTCTTTTATTTACTAAGCAAAAGGTTTCTCTTCAGGTTTTATTGACGTGTAATTGGGTAGGAAGCTAACGAGCATTCCTATTGATAATTTTCATCAATTCACTTAAACTTTTTGAGGGAATTTTATATGGTTTGATAGCTTGGTGTGAGATCCACATCTGAATACCCCACCATGATACTCTTTGTTGTCCATGCGATTGTTTGTGGGACTTTTTCATGATAAAAAAAATATCTTGATATTAACAGGTGGTGGTGGGCCAATCATGGGTGATTTGTGGGCTCTGAAGGGTCTTATTGAAGAAGGTTAACAGTTGATTCTTTTCATCTCCATTAATTACTCTGTCAAATGTCTGATTTAACTTATAGAAAATGACACTTTGACATTATGCTTACATTTTTCTCTTTTTCCCTTGAGGTAACTTGTAATATTGTAATCATTATGTACCGTCTTTATATCTTCTGGCCCTTAGTGAGGCGAATTTACATTTTTGGTGTATTAGTTTCCTAAATTTTTTGGGGATATGGAATGCTTATTTCTTTGCATTCATTGGATGGAAATCTAGCCATCTTGTACAGATAGTTGAACAGGAATAAAGATTAAGAGTGGGATTTTCCTATTTTGACTGTCATCTTTGGAAATTTGTGTTATTTCATTTATTCTTCAATTGTCGCTTGAAGTTGAGTGTCAAACAGAATTTGGCTGCTAGAAGTGTATCTACTGCTGGTGCATAATTCCTTAAATTTGTGTGCCAAAAATTTTCAATCTAAATATATGATGTGTTGACCCGTTCACAAAACTGAATTTCTATTGTGATCTTGAGCATCTACTAGGTTGAATTATGCCATTGCTTTTGTTGAAATAGCTATAAGTTCTGAAGTGAAAAACTTAGCTAAGCTGATATTTTTGAGTCTTAATTCGAAGGATTTTCTTATCCATGAATGAATTTACAAATTAGATCCCCTAATGTTGTGTAAATGTTGTTTTGTATTTGTGGAAGAAAGAAAATGAAGCACCTGGATGGACTCAACTGAGGCTTCCTGGTCAAGCTCCTTCTGCTCGTTGTGGCCACACTATAACTTCTGGAGGGCACTATGTAAATTACTACTCTAAAGCCCCTACCTTCATAGATAATTTTTTTGAGAGTATTTGCTACTTTGTTCAACTTAATTATATGGATTTTATGCATTTAATATTATTCAGTAACAAATTTTGGAATGATTTATTTTAGTTCCTACATGCATGATAGTTCTGCCGGTGCTTTTACTCATTTGTGAAGTGGAATGGAATGCTAAACTTCTCTCATTGCAGCTCTTGCTGTTTGGAGGTCATGGAACTGGTGGCTGGTTGAGTCGTTATGACATTTATCACAATGATTGCATAGTTCTAGACAGGGGTATGGGTGTCTTAAAATTTGTATTTCTTGATTTAAGTATGTTAGATTTTGCTGCTTAAACTTTGTACTACTGAGATTCAGGAGAGCTATCCTGGAAGCTAGTAATCTATGTTAATTACGACTGGCTTATGTTAATTGTTGTTGTTTGTACTTAATTGTTTGAGAATTATAAAGTGAATCTATTTCCGTTCAAACTCAAATGACTCTCTGTCAGACGTTAGGTTTGGAGGCAAGTGTTTACTGATTTGGTTATTACAATGAGAAGAACACATCCTGCTGTTATTTGCATGCATAACAGTGCCATCTGTAGATGATTTTAATGACCTTGACTGTTTCTTTGATTTAGTTTAATTTGTTATTGTTCTCATGCTGTTCATTTTGACAACCATCTCAATGATCTTATGACATAATATGGCTGTAAATCTGTTCAAATTTACCTCTGCGAACTTGCGTGCTTATGGCTTAATGTTTGTTTCTTTCCTCTTCTCCCATCTGAAGTTTCTGCGCAATGGAAGCGCTTGCCAACTGGTGGTGACCCTCCTCCTGCTCGAGCATACCACTCTATGACATGCATTGGTTCACGATACCTCTTATTTGGTGGCTTTGATGGGAAGTCGACATTTGGTGATATATGGTGGTTGGTGGCAGAAGGTACCTCCGATTCTCTCTATGAAAATTTAAAGTACCTATCTGATTCCTTCATTCTCAGAATATAATTAGTCTTTAACGAATCTTATTTGTGATGTATTTGATTTTTAGCTGACCTTCTGGACAAATAGAAATTATAACAACCTATCTGTGCTGGATAATAGTGTTCCACAATGCTGTGCAAGAAGGGGAAAAATTATAGATCACTTACCTTATTTAATATAAAAATTTGAGAAAATATACTGAACATGACATCATGATCATGATTGTCTTTGGCTTGACTGTTACATTGTTCTTTTATATCTATCTTCAATTATCCAGTTATCCTTGGGAAATAAGGAACTGAGACCAGTGAATGCAGATGGTTATTTGATTGTACTGTGCTAGAATGTGGGAAGAAAGACAGAAGGGAGGATGATATTGATCTAAAAATACAAAACTTTAATAGTGAAACTGAGGATTTGAATTTGTCTTTTTCTATTTACAACAACCTCAGCATCTCGTTTTTTATCTTTTTGCATAGTTCTCATAGACCTAGAACTTTTTATAGTCATTGTTGTCATCACTATGTTGTCACATTTTACATGTTTTGCAGGGGACCCTATTATAAAGAGATTGACGGCTTCGTCACCCAGGAATCTATCTGAAAATAAGGAGGCAGATGATAATGACTTGTCAGCGATTAAGGTGTCAAAACAACTGCTTTAATAAGATCATGCTGCTTTCCCAACCATTTAGTTCGTTGGTCAAAGATCTTGGTGCCATCTGCTTACCTTGCTCTTAACTTTATGGACTAGCATGACTTTCTCTTTCAGCTGCTGCACTTGTTAATGTTCTGCCAAAAATAATGAGCTAGATGCATGTTTCATGTTTTAATTTTTTTTTCTGTAACATAGAAAGGTTAACATACCTTACTGAACCATTGAGCCCAGTTACTCAATGGAAGAGGACGTTAACAACCTTAACATCCACCAGGGCTCAAATTCTGGTAAAAGCTTGTGCTTTCCTACGTATCAAAAGAAGTATATCACACTTATTGTTTAGATTCCAACAATATATCTGACTATAAGACTGTAACGACTGTTAAGGGTTTGTGAAGTTATTTCAATTTCTGACAGACATTTCCAAATGATTTGCCACGGTTATATTTTCATTTGCAACTTAAGCTTCATATTTATAAAGCTTCGACAGATGATGAGAAAAGCATTTGTTTATTGCAGTCCATTAATTTTGAATACACTTGAATCTTTATCCCGTCCTTTCTATTATGTTATTTCCAGAGTGCCTCGATTTTTTTTCTTTTTTTGATATCCTTTGCGCATGAATGACAGTCATTCCATGCAGGAAACCCAACAGGAAGACTTTGCCATCAATGAACTTCAAAGGAGAGTAGAATTTTCACTTTCATTTTCTAGTTCTGGACTTCAAATTTTAGATGAATTTGATGACAGAGAGCTTCTTGAATTAGCTGAGAGGTTGACTGGGTATAAAGTTTCCAACAGTGGCCAGGTTTTGCATGCTCATCAAACTTATCTTTTCTGCTAAGCTTTTATACACACTCAATCAATGTGTCAATTGAACTGACATCTGGGCTGAAACAAATGCAATAGGAAATTCAGGCAGTTCGTGAACACTGGCGAAAGTCTTCGCAAAGGTCATTACCACTCAAGGAGCTTGGACCTTTGCTTCGTGACTACCAACGCCTGATTGCACGCAGTCATTTGTAAGTAGGATATCTTGTAACTTAACCGTAATCTTTGCTATTTTAGAGTTTGCAATAGTTGCATTTAGAATTGTAACCATCTTTTTGGTTTTGTTGGCACCTTCATGTTTAAAGCTGTTTCATTGAGAAAAGTGTGTTTGTTGATCCACTTGTTAGTTGAGCTATAGTACTATTTCACTTGGTTCCTTGCTTCGTAACTGAAGGCCAGTTGTCTATATTGGACTGACAGGTTTAAAAATATTTTAGTTAGCAGCTTAACAGAATCTGGAATCTGTAACTAGATACAATAACTGATCCGGAAAGGAAAAATGAAGGGTGTGATCATTGATTTGAAATATCATCTTCATTTTGTTAGGGATCTTGGTATATCATTTGATATTCACACTATAGCCCAACCATGATATGCATGCTGGTGTTCAAATACTGAGAGTGCTATAAATACGATAACTTCGATGAGAATAGTTGTTTGCTTTAGCCACCTCTGATGTCAATTTCTGTTGATTTCTATACAAAACTCTCATATAAGTATCATTTTTGGGGTGGTGGTGGTTCACATCTGCTGTTTGTGTGTAGAGCTGATGTTGGAGCTGATGTGGGGTCTGCCTCACTTGAGAAAAATACACATCATTTTTATCACACGAAAAATGCTTCTCAGGTATGTATCATGTCCACCAACGTTTATCATATTGAAACATTATTCTTATTTTCTTATATTTTAGAGAATATAATAATTTATTTTTCATTGCTAATAATAATAGGGCTCACCGTCTAATGCAATCGTGAAAGGCTTGATCATAGATTCTAGTTTTAGATGAAGCTATTGTACGATACTGTGACAAGTTGTAGAATTATGTTAGATAAATTTGGGGTAAAAGACATAGACTTCCCTTATATTTTAAGAAATAAAAAAAATCTAATCTTTTAAATTCTAGAAAAAAATTCTTTTGGTTTTAAATTTTCTTGAATTTTTTTAAATTTTGGTTAAAAACTAACAACGAAAAATACATCTTGTAAATATTATATGTGCACCAATCAAATGTCACTAATATGGTAACCTAACCCAGTTATTAGGTCTGGTTTGAACCAATTAAAATTGACTTAAATTATTAATTTAAGATAATTAAAAAAAAATTTCAAACTTTTTGCTATATCTTAATTATAGCCTGAATTTTAAAAAGTAACAATTAAATACTTGAGCATTCAATTTTTTGCAAATATAATTCGAGATTAATTTTTCCGTTAATGTCACTGATGTGGCTTGCCATATCAACTAACAATTTTATCGTGTGGATGACACGTAGATTTTAATTTCCATGTCTAATATATTATAAAATAAGTACACAATTTTTAATTTAATTTAACATAATTTATAATATTTAAAATTAATAAAAATATTAATGTATAACAAATCCAAGACTTATACGCACTACTTCCCTTACCTTTCATTTGTCAATTTTTTTGCATTTTAGTTTCTTTACTTTTTCGTTAACTACTTATTACTCTCTCTTTTTCTTCCATAATCTATCTCTTATTCTTTTGCTCTTTCTTTTTTTGGTTAGTATTATCTTTATTGAGAAATTAAAGGAAAAACAGAGAAGGTAGGGAGGGAGAGAGAGGAAAAGTAGAGAAGGTAGAGAGAGAGAGAGAAATTTAGGAAAGATTCTTAGATCATTTACATCAATGCTTTATTTTGAAAATTTAAGTTTTTTTCCCCTTTTTCTATAGCCTCAGTTCTATGTTGGTTCGCCCTTTCATGTTCCAAGCACAGTGAGAGTTGTGTTTTTCTCATAACTCTTACATCCTTCTTGCCATATTTCTTGATATTGATAGGTACATTTTTCATAAAAATTAGAGAAGAGAGAGTTGAGAAATGAAGAAGAGAAAGTGAAGGAAGACTAGAGAAGAGATGGTGAGAGATACAAACTAGAATTTAGAAGCTAGGAGTGTGTGTGTGTGTGTGAGAGAGAGAGAGAGAGAGTGAGAGTTCTATTACACTCTGATGTGGTTTGCCACATCAACGCCGTTAATGTAAACACTAATGTCGAGTTATATTTGCGAAAAATTGAAAGTTCGAAAATTTGTCGCTTTTTAAAATTCAGTTATAATTGAAAATTTTTGGCAAGTTTGAGAATTTTTTTTGTAACTAGCCTTTATAATAAATTATTAGTTTGAATCGAGTTTAATTAATTTAGTCAAATTTAAGAGAGTTAGATCGTCGTATAAACAATATTTGATTAGTTTAAATGTAATGTTCACGTTGTGTATGTAAGAGTAAGGGTTTTTTTTTAGAAAACTGAAAATTATAAAGATTTTTTTTGAAAATTTTGAAAATTAAAAAGGTTTTTAAATCATATGAGCGTTTTATGTCTTTTATTCAATAAATTTAATATGATCTCACTATGAATAAATGACATTTGGATCATGCTTCTTTTGGACTTTTTGTGGACCTGCAAAAGCAATGCACTAATGATGTGTCACCTGGTGGAAATGTTTCTCTACATGTCTCCATGTTTCCTTGATAATCAAACTCAAGGAACAGTATCACTGTCATACACCTTTCATGTGTTTCCTTATTTGTCTTTCGGTGGAAGGTTTCATATATCATCAGATTTATTATTTGTCTGATTTTCAGTTGCGTATGGATGATATTTCGAAACTTCTGGCAGAGTACAAGCAGCTTTCATCCAATTAAAGATCAGTGTGCGAAATTTGTGTAGCATGAAAAACCATGGCTTCAACATTTCCCTTATTGTAATATCATTTGTCTTGAATCATGACTGGAAACTTTTTCACAAACAGATGCATAAGCTTAACCTTTTGTATTATATATTTACTCTCTGTATGAGAACATGTGGATGCTGAAAGTTATTATAGAGCACTATTTTTCAGCAAGGAACATTATGAAAAGGCGCACATAATTGGATTGAGGTAATAAGCCTATACTCTGGATAAGAAGTCAATGCCAGGACTCTATATTCTTGCTCATTTCCTCCAATTTCATCATCCGCAGTCTTTCACTCTCGGTTAGCAGCTGGTAAAGCAGGACAAGGTAAATAAATAAGGGAAAGTAGCAACTAGAGTAGGTTTATTTTTCACGGCCTTCAGTTGCTAAAACTGCCCTTGTTAATTCATTTAGTTGTTGCCTATATCGTAAAATTATAATATTATCCCGCTAAAGGTTTGCCTATACAGTTCTAAGTGCATCTTGTCGGCCAGAGAGCAGACAAATAGTCAAGTAAAAAAAAAAAAAAAAGTTGCAGAGGGTACCTCCATCAGGGTGGAGACAAGCTGAGCTTTTTCTTTATTCTTTTCGTTGAAAGCTTCCAGGGCTTCTTTGTACTCTTTCTCCTGTGCGTTAGATTTATATCATATTGAATGTCCCATGTTCCGAAGATATTAAGGATGTCTCGTTTGTTTTAACACAAGTGACATGAAGTAAACGAGAACAACAGTAATAATACGGAGGGTAGAAGCTGTTTTCACCTTTTTCTGGCAGCTCAACCCCAATGGCTTCAGCTCACGGTTGGCAGTGTCAATCTTCTTCCGAACCATTGCAACTTCCTTCCTCATGGGATCACCTAGCACTTCAAGCTCCTAATCACATCATCACAAAATTCTCTTTCAAGTGAATTTGGTCACACTCTATACATGAAAGTGAAACCATTTTTCCTTGCAAGAACTTACTTCCCAAATTTGAGTCAACCGTCTAGTTTCCTCTTCGGCACGGCCTAGTTGAAGTTCAACTTTCTCCTTCACTTCCATCTTCTTCCTCTCAATCTCTTCTTCTTTAGCCTGAAACGTGGATATGGCAAATCTGGACACTTCCTGATCTCCCTCATTCTCTTCCATTGATAGCCTACCCAAACTTACCATTTGCTACTGTAAGATGTAGTAGTTAAAGTGTTTACGCAGAACGCCTAAATGCTGTTATATTGTGTCCTTGTATCCCTCGCTTTGTGCTGTGCTGGTTTTGCCGTTGCTTCAAGATTCACTCTCGCGAAGAAAGTTCCTTGCTTTTAACAACATTCCACAGAAAGCAAAGAGAACTTTACATTTCCAGGAAGCTCCACGGAACTCTTGCTTTCTTTTGAAAACATTCCCAAGTTAGTTAACCAAAAGGCGTTCCGAGATTTATGGCAGTGGACTCTTTAATCTTGACAGGATAATCATGTCCCAAAGTTGCTCTTCGTATCCTAAGAGTGACCTTAAGATGGTTACTACTTGATGTGTTAAGGTACTATTTAACTGTCGCATAGAGTCAAAATGATCCTCCTCCGTTTGATGTAGTTAGACTGTCAATTTCTTGTATATTGGATTAGATGTTAAATGTTTTCCTCCTCTGGCAACATTGAGGCTGTGCATTACTATCATCATAAGAATAGACAAAGAAGGTTCCTCTGGTTGCTTAAACTAAAAGCTGTCCATGTTATTCACACGGTTAGGCTAGGAGGAACTAAGTTTATCACTTAATAGCCTATTGTCACTCCGTGTAAGACTTGAGGTCGATATTTATGAGAATAACTAAATTTAAGATAGTGAAGATACTAAGAAAAGAGGAAACTTATGCACTGATAAGCCTCTGACTAATTTTCCAGGTTACAAAATATGGGGCCACAAATAGTTCCATAATGATCAAACGTGTTACATAAAAAGAGATCACATATGTGAATGATTAGTTATCAAATTATTATTAATGTTAGCCCACTCTTTATAACAATGTTGGAATTTTAAAGAAAAGAACATGTATAAGATGAGATTAGATAAAGATAAAAGAATACGTAATACTCAAGTTTTATTATATCTTCCGAATAATGAACTTGGTTGTCTTATATAGGCAAAATACAAAAAAATTCAATAACTGTTAAATAAAGATTTCAATTAATAAATCTGACTTATAAGATAAGATTAAAAACAAACTAAAGACCTATTCAAAAGGAATTTTAACATTACAATTTTGAATTAATTCCCAACATTCCCCTTTAATTCAAAATTGTAAAAAAAAGCTTTCATAGGCATGGAACAAATTTCTCAGCAATTCTTTATCAGTGGCAAAAATTATGGATGATAATCATAGAAATTATAGCTACGTTTACGTAATTTATTTTACCATAAATAGTCTAGTAATTGTATATATTCCTAACTAGAATCGAATTTCATTAGTCAACGTATTAGTTGTATATATATTGTTAGCAAAAACAGATTGTACAACAATTCTTATTTAATGGAAAGGATTCTTAAAAGAGGGCATTTAGCCTTTTACTCAAATATTGTTATGGTGTTAGAGTCTAACAGTAGAATACTCTAATTGTTGCTAGTCTGTAATTTCGGTTGTGTTTTTCTTTGAAGAATTCTAGAAATTTCTAGATTTTTTTTGGAATGGCTATGGAGAATATGAGTGTTAAACTACACACAGAAACTTTAGCTATCAGATTCATAGGGAAGAATTATACGGCATTGGAATTTCAATTCATAATGTTTTTGAAAGGAAAAGAACTTTAGGGTCATATTGACGGGTTATCTACTCCACTCGAGGATGCTAAGGAACTTGCCCAATGGGTAGCAAAGCATGCTCGAACCATCTCTTGGATTCTAGCATCCATTGAACCACATATAGTGAACAATTTATGCTCTTTTGTCACAGCGAAGGAATATGGGATTATCCAAAGCGCATATACCATCAAGAAATTACTACAAAACGCTTCCAACTTGAATTTGAGATAAGTAAGTTTAGTCAAGGTAATCTCTCCATTGAGCAGTATTATTATGGATTTATTAACTTATGGAGCGAATATTCAGATATAATCTATTCTAAGGTATCTAAGGAAGCTTTAACAAGTATTCAAGTTGTTCATGAAGTTAGCAAGCGAGATCAATTTTTAATGAAACCGAGACAAAAATTTGAGACTACTCGAGCTGGTTTATTGAATGGAAATCCAATTCCTTCTTTTGATGTATGTCTTGGAGAATTACTGCACAAAAAACTACTCAAGCTATTCTTATTGACTCTAAGGAGACATCAGCACCTATCAACGTTGCTTATGCTGTCCAAGGAAAGAACCGAGGGAAAGGACCTATGTAATGCTACAGTTGCAAGGAATACGAACATATTGTAGTAAAAAATTCTATAATTATTGTAGCCTACTCATCCTAAAAATAAGACAGTTCAAGCTTTTCAAGCTGGTGTTTATGTATCTAACAATAATGATTCTACATCAACAGCCACTATCACCAATCGACCTGCTATTACTCAAGAAATGGTCCAACAAATGATTCTTAATGCATTCTCTGCTCTTAGACCTCAAGGTCAAAGTAAGACCGTTCCTTCTTCTTAGATTGTTGATTCTGGCACATCCAATCATATGACGGGATCATCTGAATTGTTACATAATATACAACCATATATTGGTATGCAGGATATCCAATTTGCTAATGGTAGCAAGCTCCTAATCACAGCCATTGGTGATATTGGACCTTCTTTTCATCATGTATTTATTTCTGCTGAACTGTTTACTAATTTAATCTTAGTTAGAAAAATGGTGAATAATAATTGTGATGTGCATTTTTCTCGTAATGGTTATCTTATGCAGGATCAGGTTTCGGGGAAAGTGATAACGAGGGGGCCTAAAGTAGGAAGAGTATTTCCATTGCAGTTTTTCATTCCCAGAACTTTGTCTTTGGCTTTTATTATTATTGAAAATAAGGCTGCACTTTGGCATAAATGATTGGGCTATCCAAATAACGTATGTGATTTTATCTCATGTAATGAAGCATGGTTTGCTTGGTACAAACGATCAAATTTCTTTTACTAGATTACCTTTTGATTATTCCACTTGCAAACTTAGGGAAAGGAAGATATTACCATTCCTTACGTATGGTAATTGTGCCATAAGATTATATACTCTGATGTTTAGGGTGTTACTCCTATCCTTTCACATGCCCAATATAGACACTTTGTGACATTCATTGACAACTATAGTTGTTTCACATGGATATATTTTCTGCACACTAAAGTTGAAGTGTTTATTGCTTTTCAAAACTTTCTGGATTATATTCAGACACAATTTTCCACTTGCATTAAGGTGTTACGATATGACAATGGTGGCAAATATATGTCCCACAAATTTCAAGCCTTTTTTCAACAGAAAGGCATTATATTTTAGAGATCATGTCGTTATACACCTTAACAAAATGGAGTGGCTGAACGTAAAAACTGTCATTTGTTAGATGTGGTTCGCACATTGCTCTTGGAGTCTTCTATTCTGTCTAAATTTTAGGTGGAAGCATTGTCCACTACATTTTATTGATTAATCGTTTGCCTTCACATCAATTGGATTTTGATTCTCTTTACTATTTCCTTTTTGGTGTATATCCTAATTATCATATTCTTCATACTTTTGGATGTGTTTGCTTTGTTCACTTGCCTACCCATGAGCATCATAAACTTGTAGTTCTATCAGTTCGGTGTGCTTTTATGGGTTATAGCACTTCTCACAAAGGGTACTTGTGTTATGATGCTATTACTAATCACCTTCATATTTTTAGAAATGTTATTTTATTTAAAAATGAGTACTATTTCCAGCAACAAGTATCTTATTTTGATGGTTCCCTTCTTCCTAGTTTTGATGATATCTCACCACTAATTGAGCGTTTTAAATCTAGTTTTGTCTATTAACCTAGGCAACCCATCATCACCACTTCATCCCAACCCTGATCCCAATCCTGTTCTAGTGGCTCGTCGAAGATATACATGTGTCATTCATCCTCCTAAGAGGTATGCTTTCTCTGCTATTTTAGCTAACACCACAGTTCCTACGTCTTACTCTCGGGCAAATAAACATCCATGTTGGTAAATGCCATGCAAGAAGAACTTCAGGCTCTTCATGAGAATCATACTTGGGATGTTGTTCCTTGTCCTCCAGATACTAAGCCCATTGGTTGTAAATGGGTGTATTCCATAAAGTTGAAGTCAGATAGCTCTCTTGACAGATATAAAGCAAGGTTGGTGACCCTCAGTAATCAACAAGAATATGGCATAAATTATGAGGAAACATTCATACCAATAGCAAAGATGATAACTTTGTGACTTGTTTTAGCTATTGCAACTTCTAAGGATTGGTCACTGAAACAGATGGACGTTAAAAATGCCTTTTTTCATGGAGGCCTTAAGGAAGACATTTATATGGCTCCAACACCAGAGTTATTTTCTACTCCATCTTTTGATGTTTGTAAGTTAAAAAGCTCACTTTATGGCCTAAAATAAGCCCCATGTGCTTGGTTTGATTAGTTATGCTCTACACTTCTTAGCTTCTCCTTCGTTCATAGTCAATATGATTCTTCCTTTTTTCTTTGCAAAACTGCCAAGGGAATTATCTTGCTCCCGGTATATTTTGATGAAGTTGCTATTACTGGGAACAACTTTGAATTGATTTCTCAACTTCAGATACGTCTTCATCATTCTTTTCATATGAAGGACTTGGGTTCATTGCAGTATTTTTTGGGCCTCAAGGTACAATCCAATGCAGCTAGTATTTTTCTACACTAACATAAATACACTAAGGAACTAATTGCTTTGGTTGGTCTTCAAGATGGTCATTCTGTTGACACTCCACTAGAAGTCAATGTTAAATATCATCATGATGATGGTAATTTTCTCTCGAACCCTCTTTATACAGACAACTGGTGGGAAGTCTTAACTATTTAACGATTACTCAGCCTAATATTTCCTTCGTTGTTTAATAAGTAAGCCAATTTATGCAGGAACCTACGCATCTTCATCTTACCGCTGTTCGTCGTATCATACGCTGTTTACACGGAACTTCTACACGTGGCCTTTTATTTCCTATGAACTCTCCTATCCATTTGGTTGCCTATAGTGACGCTGATTGGGCTAGTTGTTCTGACACTCAATGCTTAATTACCGGTTGGTACGTGTTTCTTGTTGATTCTCTTATTTCTTGGAAAAGCAAGAAGCAAGATCGAGTGTCTAAGCCCTCCACTGAATCTGAATATCGTGCTATGTCCTCTATATGTTCTGAAATTATTTGTCTTCACGGATTGTTGAGTGAGCTTGGGTTTTCTCAAACTGAACCTACTTTGCTCCATGCTGATAATACCAGTGCCATTCAAATTGTTGCTAACCCTGTCTTTCATGATCGGACCAAGCACATTAAAGTCGATTGCCACTCTATTCGCGAAGCCTATGATGCTCGTGTTATCTCTCTTCCACATATTTCTACTCTTCTTCAGACTACTGATGTGTTTACAAAAGATCTTTCCCGATAGCAACATCACTTTCTTGTTGACAAATTAATGTTGTATGATCATCCAACATCAATTTGAAAGGGGATATCAGTGGCAAAAATTATGGATCATAATCACATAGATTATAGCTATGTTTATATTATTTATTTTATAGTTTAGTAACTGTATATATTCTTAACTGGAATAGAATTTCATTAGTCAACGTATTAGCTGTGTATGTATTATTAGCAAAAACATATTGTACAACAATTCTTATTTAATGGAAAGATTCTCAAAGGAGGGCATTCAACCTTTTAAATATTGCTATTCTTTTCTTTAGAGCACTTTTTTCTAATCGTCTCAATAGAGCACTTCTCTCTATTCTTCAATATGAGCACTTCTCTCATTACTTATCTACGTATAACACTTCTCTCTATTATGTGTCTTGGCGCACTTCTCACCAACTAGAAAAGGCTGTCTTCTTCAATCACTTGCACTGTATTTGCTTATTCTTCATTGTTAAACTTGCAATTCTTTTTTCAAATGTCCAATTCTTTTACGTCTAAAGCATCGAGACTTCCTGTTTTGCCAACAATTTTTCTCTTCATGACCAAACTTCTCACAATGGCTGCATTGAGGAATGTTTTCTTTCTTCTTTGGTGATGGAACCTTTGCTAGATAAGCTCCCTTTACCATCTTTTCACTTTTTGGTTTCTCATTGTCCTTCTTTGCTCCTAAGCTTCTAAAGTATTAATCACTTATAAGTCCCTAAAGATCTTTGAAAGCTCTGATACCATGTTGAAATTTTAAACAAAGAACATGTATAAGATGCGATAAGATAAAGATAAAAGAATATGCAATACTCAAGTTTTATTGTATCATCCAAATAATGAACTTGGTTGCCTTATATAGGTAAATAAAAAAACTTAATAACTATTAAATAGAGATTTCAACCAACAAATCTGACTTATAAGATAAGATTAAAAACAAACTAAAGACCTATTCAAAAGGAATTTTAACAACTCTACAATTTTGAATTAATTCCCAACAAGCAATATATAATCGAGGTAATATTTACACTTTTACCTCTTTAAGATAGCTTTATGAAATTTTGTAGAATAAATTAGCAATTATATAGAGACACTAGGGATCATGGGATTGAATTTTAATGTTTCAACTATATGAAATTGATATAACAGTCTAGTTTTTTTTAAAAAAGTAAAATTTACAAAAGAATTTTATATTGCTTAATTGACAACAAATATGAGAAAAATATTATACATTAAGTCTAAATTGTTATTCTTTTATATGTATGAGTAAGTTACGAATAAACTTTTAATTCATTTTTTCTTATATTCCAAACTAAAGATATATAATAATCCATATTATCATTATATAGTTTCAACATGATAATTTATTTAAACGAATTCTACATAAAATTTATTTATTTGTTAATTAACTTCAAAGTTACTTTCTCAACACTAAGTAACGATGATTTTGTTAAAGGGTGCAAAGGAAATATATTTGTATTCCAATTTGTGAACTCATCTACGGAGGAGCTTATCCAATATGTAATATACATACTAAATGATAATGATGTAAAATATTCAATAATTTACACTCTATATTTGAAATCGTAAATGAATGTATAAAAGGACTTCTAAAACGTCTTAAGTCAAATTTTGTACAAAAATATTTTAAGACTACAAAGGATTAATGAGTACAATGTAAAATTTAGATAAGAAAATTCATACGGAAGAATGTGAATCAAAAGATTGAAAAAGTTTTCTCCAAGTGTATAGGAATTTGTGTTCGTAAAATACATAATGTACTTTAGCCCTGTTTGGTTGGCGGGAAAGTAAAGTAAATTTAGAATCTGATTCTTCGGAAAATGAATCTATGGAAAGTAAAGATATTC
>JAOTAY010000005.1:34275803-34291854 GCA_025629805.1 Erythroxylum baracoense
GTCTTGGATGTATCGCCGAGGCCCGCCCCGGCCCTGGGCAGGGGCGAGGTGGGCCCCTGCCCAGGCCCCACTTTTATTTTTTTAAAAAAATACATATAAAAATATAATTTTTTGAAAAAAAATTTTTTTAATTTATTTTTAATTAATATCAGGGGCCTATTTTTTCTCTTTCGTCCCGGGCCTATAAAATCTCAGGACCGGCCCTGGCCGAGGCTCGTGTTACTCACTACGCTAGTTCTTTTATTTAAACGACGTGTTTCTTATAGAACTATTAACGTCACCATTCTATTAGCTACTTAACTATTTCCGGGTCTCCTTCATCTTCTTCGTTAATTGTCTGCAACAGAGAGTGACTTGTCAGAAACAGATTGTTCAATTGATAAAGTGTTGTGCATGTTACCTCCTTCGAGCAAATGGTGACGTTAGGGATGTTAGCTTCAGAGTGACGGTTTATGCCTAGTTGTTGTTGCCTTCACGTGGAGTCAACAAAAGCTTCGACTGAGAGTCCGCTAAATAGAACTCGAACTCAAGAGTCCGCTAAATGGTCCCTTTTCTCTGCAAGTTTTAAAATCTCTAACAAACACCAAGACTGTACCTAAACTCAAAACCTATGTCTGTAAGCTTCTTAAAAGGGAAGACAACCCGCATCAGGTTCTCATCTGTGTCCTTGAACCTGATAACAAAAGTTGATACCAGTTAGTCTGAGGTTTCAAGCAACATATTCCGATAATGGTGGACAGGTTTTTGGGTTTACTTGGTGGGAATATTGTTCTCGGGCTACTTCTGTTTCAGTAACTTCGCAAGATCATGGATGCTAGTGTCGTAGGAGGAGCAAATGTATCGACCTTCTACCTTGCCACCCTGGAATTCTCGAACAGAAATATGATAGCAATACAGATGTCGTCGAAGTGCACGTAATTCCCCTGCTTTATGATCTCCTAATGAGCTTCATTTCTTGTAGTAAGCAAAAGTTTGTTTTAGTAACTTGAAGAAACAATGGAACAACCTCTGTTAACAGTGGAACAACCTCTGTACTAAGACAGCTTTCTATACACCAGTAATGAGCGAACATAAGACTAGGTGGCATTGACGTCATGATAAAAGGACCAACAACAAGAGTTGGTGTGATTGTGATGAGATCAATGTTGTTCTCTTTAGCGAATTTCCAAGCCGCTTGTTCTGCCAGTCATGGAGACGAAGTGCATCTGGTTTTTGAAGGAAAATCCTGTGTTAGTTATCGCTATACTTGTTCATAAATTCTGAAACCAGGAAATGGGAAATGGGAAATGGGATGTTGATAGTGATACCAACCCATCCATTCATTCTTATGGACTCAAATCACTCCGGCAGTTCTCATCGTAAACTTTAATCAAAACAACCTGCTTCATGATTATGTCCGAGCTGTCATCTAGGGAGAGTCAGCCTTCCATTGTATCCTTTGTCAAATAAGACAAACATGTGACAGAGTTTAAAGGAAATTAATTAACAATAGATTAGAATTTTTATAAATATATTAAAATATCTCAATTTAAAATGAACTTTAGTTTAATTCACCGTTTTGGCCTAATACGGTGCTACTTTCTCATTCGCTTCTTGTCAGCAACACACTGAGCGATTTGTATATAATCTAAATAGCTATAACCTAACCTAACATCAGTGACGTATCAAAAACATGGCGTTTTGATACTGTTTGTCCCCAAGGTTTGATTTCTTACTTACCTTTAAAATCATGGAATCCGAATCGTCTTCTGCTTATTTCTGATTTATCATATCTCTGTCTTAAACCCCAATTCCGATCCGTTTTCGCCGACATAATCTTCCCAATATTCTGATTGCTGCAAGAGTATTTTGATGGATGCCCTCCATTTCTGATTGAATTATTTGTTCACTCATCCAGTGGGTTCCATCAAAGGTTGATGAAGCGACAAAACCCTTCTGATTACCGTAAGAGGAAATAGTTCCAGAAGATTTTTCCTTGAGATTAGACTTACATAACTGGATTAGGTGCTTTCTACATGGAATTAAGATTGCCGTATACATGCTATTTTCATCTTCAATGATGCGTTTTTTGTTACACTCATTGGATGGAATCAGATCGTGATTCTTATTCGATTTCTCACCGCCGTGATGTCTTTGAAAGGAGGTCTCCTCCTCGTGTTCGCAGGAGGAGTTTGAGCCCTCGTCCCAGGATGGACGTCTCTAGGAGTGTAGAGTTTAGAGAGGGTAGGCTTAGTTCTAAAGGAAGAGACTGTAGTTGGTATTTAGGTGCGGGCAAGAATGAAAAGGTCCAGTCAGGCTCGCCCCTATATCATGTAGAGAGAAAAAGATCGCACTTTGATGAAAAGTTTGGACACAGGGAGCATGATTATGTTGAGGATATTGATTATGATGATGGTAAAAGGAATAGGTTGAAGCAAGTTTATGCTTATGAGCATCACGGTGCATATCCTAGGATCAGTAAAGAGAGGGATCGTAACGGAAAAAGGGTTTCGAGTATTTATGGTCATGAAATGATGGGGCATAAATCGGCGCCTGTTGAAGTTGGTATGGCCAGAGAGTCATATCAGATATCTCCAGATTTGGTCCCAACTTCAGATTATGAACAAATTGGTGGCCATTTACTGTTACCATCATGGAACACACAGATTAACCCAGTTGAGAATGAGAAACTCCAGTATCGGGATCCTATACCCTCAGGTAAGACACCAATGAGGGAAACGTATGAAATTTGGGAAAAGCCTGAGTTTCACATGAGGGACCTTTCATATGGCAAGGCTCCGGCTTCTCACACCAAGGATTTTGAGAGCGCTGCGCAATATTTCTCCAGCACAAATTCGGGAGTTTCAAGAAGTGAGTTTCCAATTTCTTGTAAGGAAAGTTTGCCTTTACCTACTTCTGATGATGTTCCAAGGAGCAGCGTGAAATTCATGGAGCCAATGCAATATACAACTTATGGCCAAATCTCAGCCATAGATATGAGGAGGCTTGAAGGTGGAAAGAATATTGAAACTGATTCCACTTTGGGCATGTATAGTCCAGAGAATGATGCTTACCATTACCCCAAAGTACAAGGAATAATCAATGACAGTGTATATCTGTCTGATGATTTGCATAGAACGAAAATTTTTCCACCTCATTCTTGGGCGGACTATGAGCATTCTGAAATGGATAATGAGAGGAGGGAATTGTCAAGAACAAATGTTATGCACCCTCTTTTGGATAAAGCAGATCAGAATGAGAATTCTTTAGGAAACATGAGAAAGAACTCTCTATGGTACCGTCCTATCATACATAAACAAGTGGATACGAAGGGCTTTGATTCAAGTAGAGCATTATACACATCAAAGCACCATGGGGACTATTTGAGCTCTGGCTATCCTCAACTTGAATTTACAAGGAGAGAATCCCAAGAGAATGAAGCAACTCATTCAGGATTCAAACCAGATTACCAAGCATCACATTTGAGACCTAATTATGCCTTTGTAAGAGAACCTAATCCACAGCTTCAAAAGGAAACATTGCAGGATCCTCTTTGCATGTATGACTTTGAAAAGCAGGTACTTGCTCGCAGAAGGCTGAGAATGAAGGAAGAGATGACAACATATGAACCACCTGATGAAGTTCTTAAAAGAAATTACCTCATGGATGAAGACACAGATAAACAAGACGTTCGAGAGGCTACATCAAGAAAGTGGAAACTATCTGAAGAGTTAGGAGGATTTTGTGACCATGAGGAGTGGAACAATAATGACTCAAGTATTTTACGTGCTTCTAGGACTCAAAGGTTTGACCATAGAGCCTATGGAAAGGGGAAGGCTAATGATGATGATGAAGAGCCTGCATTTCAGAACTTCTTGTCTTCTCAAGATTATTTGAGACCTGCTCTAAGGAATTCAGTGAAACATTATAAACCAACTATGAAATATATCAAGGGTCATTCAAAACCAAGTTCTTTGAGATGGCATAAATCGCAGAAAATCGATAGAAGTAGAATTCACAAACGACAAAAAAGTGGGAAAAGAATTGATGATTATTTTGAGGATGCACATGAAAATGATGATGCCATGCCTGAAGATTTGGTGAATAGTATAGATTCTGACCTGGTTGAGGATTCAGAAGAATTTAAACAAAAGGTTGATGAAGCATGCTTAATGTACTCCAAGAAGTTAAATTGGAGCTCATCTGTCAAAAGAAGATATAGATCGCAAGGAAAAGCAGGTGGCCTGTTCTGCATTGTGTGTGGAAGGTCTGTTTTCTTTCTTATGGTATACAGTTCACAAGTGCAGAACATATTTGTTGTTTAGCTTCAAAATTTTTCTTGTGGGAATTAGGCAGCATGTGCCAAGTTAACTCTTACTGTTAGGATTCAATGCTGGAATTTTTATGTTTAGTTTCAGTGACGTGAATAATTTATACGTATTAGTATGTAGTTGGTTACTGATTTTTGGAGATCTATTTTGTGGTGTGAGGTCCATTTACTGGGGCACGAGCTTTTAGTCAACTCCTATTCATCAGTTGATTGAGAGCTTTTCAAAATGTATTGTTTGAGGACAATTACATTAAAGGAATTATATGAGGTCATAGTTTTGTAACTCCAAGAAATAGAAGTTAAATGCTAAGGTGAAGTAGTTTAGGCATCTACATCGATGTGTTTATTCTAGGTCGACCATACTAGTTATAAGCACTTATAAGATTCTGTTGTGATACGAATTATTGCTACCAATATGAAATGCTAATATGCAGTTCATACATTAGTCTTGTATATGTAGGGAACAAATGAGTGTCTTCTTTGGTGTTGCTGTTGTTAGATATGGATGACTGGGGCTTATTCTAGGGATTCAATTCTGCAACTTCTGCCTCTGGGTGATATTACTGTTTTCTACCCTTAGAATGACGCCTGGACAGAATTATGACTCAAGTAACTTTAATATATTTAGCAAGCCACTGAACTTTGGTCAAGAAAAATTTCTTTGGGAACAGAGTCTAAAACTGCATTTGTATTTCGTATTCAAGAAATGGGAAGGAAGATGATATTTGGTTTTGTTGTTGGGAGAAGCAAATGAAGAAATATGTATTTACAGCTTGTCTAGATGGGAACTTCAGTTGTGGATGGTTCAATTAGTATGGCCAGAAGTTCCAATTAGCCAAATTAAGATATTCTATTCTTTGGATTGAGGATAGTCTGTTATATATGAGTTTAGGACAAGGTTTCACAATGAACATGTTAATAGTTCTTGATTCTGCAACTTTCAAATTGTTTCAGTGGTCAAGGCAAAGTTTAGGCCTTTTCTTATAAATTCATTTTTATGAAACATATAATCGGATTGTGTGTTTGCCCCGCTTTATTGCGGGATTTCGGGCTGGGTGATGATGATGATGATATAATCGGATTGTGTGTTTGCTGCCATCAATCTCCTAAACTTATGGACTTAATTTTGGCCATCAAAGTGTCCGCTGGAGCGGGCATGACGTACAATCTCCTAAACTTATGGACTTAATTTTGGCCATCAAAGCGTCAGCTGGAGCGGGCATGACGTTTGGATAGAATGTGGAGGTTTCTTGTTATGTTCTATTGTCTATGAAGATGTTTGGCAACTCTCTGACTTGTACTTTTATCATTCTTTTTTCGTGTTGACGAAGCTTTTTACTGATTTCGAAAAGAAGAAATAAAACTATGCCCCTTATGTCTCATTTTTAACCTAAAGGATAGATATTGATCATGAAAGTGAGAGATTATCTTGTTAGTCTAAGTTCTTCTGAAGGGCGAATCCCTCCCAGGGTTATTCTATATGGTATTTGTCATGATTCTACTTTGTTTTTGGGGATAGTGTTTAGGATTCATGTTCTGAACGGTGGTATTCTTAAGAGACCAATCTGGACAATGTTTTTAAGGAGGATTATCTCATTGGAGTGATTTAGTGATTAATGTATATCCCAGCTTCACAAAGTTATTTTAATGCCTGTTGCTCTTTTTGACATATCACGCTCTTTTTCTGACAGCTCATCAAAGGAGTTCATGGGCACTCGACGCTTGGTTACACATGCCTTTATGTCTCCCAAGGCTGGCTTGCGGGTGCAGCACTTGGGCCTTCACAAAGCAATATGTATTCTGATGGGGTGGAATAGTTATGTTCCTCTTAACACTATAACATGGGCTCCTGATGTTTTAAGCCGTGCAGAAGCTTTGGTTCAGAAGGAGAATTTGATTCTCTGGCCTCCAGTGTTCATCATTCACAACATTTCTATGTCGAACAATATTCCAGAACTACAGAAGGTTGTGCCCATTGAAGAGGTTGAGTCTTTTATTAGAGGTAAGGTGCTAAGTGCATGCTCAATTTCTTACTTGGACTGGTGGTAAAAGTGAATTCTACCAGGAAGTGCATGGAATATACATCTCGCTTTAAGGACCAATTAGAAATTTACTTTTGAAACAAATAGTTATCAATGTGAACCAATGTTTTGAAGGATAATTGAATGTTTTGGAATCTCTATGAGGTGAGGCTGAAATTTTTGTTTAATTATGAATCTTATTTTTTGTTTTCCCGTGACAAATAGGTAAAGTTGTTATTGGGGTAAAAATCAAGGTTTGTCTAGGGAAACCTGCTGACCAAAGTGTTGTGCTGGTAAAGTTTTTGGGAACTTTCACTGGGCTTGAAAATGCAGAGAGACTTCACAGGTATTTTGCTGACCATAAACGAGGGAGAGGAGACTTTGAGCAAGAAGCATCCAGTGGCAGTCGAAGCAGCAAGAGTTTGGAAGTAGGACTGCAGCAAGACAAGTTGGTAGAGGACCTTCTATATGGCTACATGGGCATTGCTGAGGACTTGGACTGGCTAGACTTCAACTCCAAGAAGAGGATTCTGATAAAAGGCAAGAAGGAAATTACGGAGTTGGCAAATGCTCCAGTGAAAAATGGTGATAAGTAGGAGTTGGCTACTGCTAACTCAAAGGTGATGAGGTAGTCCTTTTATCTATTTGTTCTTGAACTCTGTTCAAAACTTTTCCTGGCAGTATTTTGTTAATATCGTCTACTTCAAGCTTTGCAAAAATTTTATCGTGGAATGTCTTCAGTAGGGAACTCTTTTGTTTGGCTCTTGTTAAAGATCTTGTTCAACTGCCAACTTAAAATTTCTCCAATATCTAACATACTATTTAGCGAGTTCTGGAAGCGAGTTGCCCTCATGGAAAGTTGATTCATCTTCGCCTATGAACTTTCTCCTTTAACTTGTTTCGAACTTCTCTTTCGAATGAAAAAGATAAATCAAGATGAGTTACGATCTCTCGTTTTAAATTTAAGCTTTAAAAAGCTTGACCATTCAACACTAATTTTCTCAGATAATGCTCGCAGCTTTCATTCAAGATCATATATGTTATTTGTCACGGGTTACTTAACCCAAGGCTTAGTGGAAGGAACTATAAGAACCAATTTAGAGTACAAACACAGCTCTTGCTCCTCGATGTTTATGAAATGCGATTGAACACAAATTGCCTGTATTTTTCGATTTCTTACCAAGGGAATGAAGAAAAAAAAGATTTAAGAAAAAGAAAGGGAAAAAGAAAGGTTATAATAATAATACATTAACATACATACAATCGGTGGAATCTGTACAAAAATACAATTAACCGATGGGCAAAAACAGCTCCAACTTTGTGACTGCAGGATGACATCTCAGCTGGCGTTAGAAAGAACAGAAACCATCAATCAAAGAAGTCAACGACTTCTAAAGAATTCACAACAGAAGCAGCTTCAGCAATTCTAAGTGCCATTACAGCCTTGTATGTAGCCAAATCAGCATTCTGCATCAGTAACTGAGCCTCTCTTCGTTTGTCAGTGGCCAACTCCAAAGATCTTTTTGCTGCAAGCTTAGCTTCTTCAACTTTGATTATACCACTTTGTTCATCATGTTCAGTTATCACTGTAGTAAAACATGAGATGATATATTAAATTTTTTCTATTTTATTCCAGAAAATAATCTCAAGATCACCCGAAATGGACTTGATCTAGGAAACAAACATATCATATCCCCAAAAAAAAAAAAAGGAGGAATTTACCTTGCAACACTGGTTGCTTGCCTCTTCCATGTTGGCTGGATTGGCGTTTGAATGACCTCCTTTTACGCAGAACAGGCTTTGGAATTAGGGGAGCTTTTTTTGCATGTTGTCCCTGTTATGAAAAGTATTGCACACACAAGTGTATAAACTAATTGCTTGAATGTCAAGAGCAGCCATATGAAACAAACAATAGTCTCAATACCCATACACCCAAATTAGGAAATAAATCCTGTGTAATATACACACACAGGCGCACACACATATATATAATGATAATTTAATTAGAATTGAAGTGAGGATCATTCGTTATCTGTTGGCTAGGTAAGATAACATCACAAATCATCACGGAACTAGGTCCAAAGAGTACCTTCCATGAAGCACACAAATAAGCTGTCCATAGTCATGTTGTAAAATGAAAGGAGACAGGTAAGACAGAGGTCCAAGCCTCATGATTTACTTGTAACCTCTATGACTGGAACTTTTTTGTATCATTTTTCTTTCTTAACAAACTGTTTTTGTTACCGATGAAAAAACAAAAGAGACACAAATAATAAATTACAGGAGAATGAAACTAAATCGTTACTACAGATGAATCAAATCATCAATTATAAAATTCATCCTAATTGTATTCTCGACTAGAAACAAGACATCAACACAATAACCAACCCTCTCAAAACTAAATGCACAAAAAAAATACATCAAAAAGATTCTTTCATTATCATATATCTATAACATGGTAAACCTTTACCTGGAAAACCCTAAGAAGTGCTGTCCGTTTCTGTTTCCGTTTTCTTGTCCAATAACCATATACAGCTAGAACAACCTCCCTTTTACCCAGCTCCATACAATGTTTTAAAGCTGCTCCATCATCAGCTAAATCATCTGGACAGCAATACATAGCCTTCTCAAAAGCATCAATCATCAGCTCAAAACCATCTTCTGAAAGTCTCTCATGGCAACCAGTTTCAGCCAAAATTTCACTATTGAAATTCTTCAGCCATTCCTCATCTTCTGAGTCCATGTCATAATTTGCAGTCATCTTTGACATAGCTCTAGCCACCTCATCTACATTCAAGGAAATATACACATCGGGTCTGGTGAAGGGAACATCGCTAATTTCCTGGTAATCCAACACCTCATGCACTCCTGGCACAGGGATGGCTTTAGAGCTGGAAGCTATTGTATTGCGATCAGAACACTCCTTATATAGATCCTTGAAAATGAACCAGTCCTTCCGGTTAGGAAACTCTAGCTTCCAATTTTCATCCCCTGTCCATATTACATCATGAGTTATCCGGTTGGCAGAAGAAGGCCTCATAATCTTTTGTGCCGAATGAGTGTATATAGTAGATCCATTTTTCTTAACCACTAGAATCCACTCTCCTGAGTCAGAGAGTTCTAACATCACAGTGGCTGCTTGTATCCTAAAACATCTATCACATTCAACAACCAAGATGTTTGCAGAGCAGCTAGATATGTCCATCTTGTCCTTCATTCCAACCGCAGTTGAAGTCACCTCAATATGGTTTGAGGCAGAGCTGCGATGCACTGAATCCCTAAACTTATTCCTAGATACTACAGAAGAGAAGGGGATGCCATGTTTACGACTGCTAATGAGATCAGAAACTAAAGAGCCCTTAGCCTTGTGACCACCAGCAATGCAAGAATTCCTAGTTCTCCTCCTCCTGAGCGAGCTCCTCCTTTTTTGAATACCACGAGAATTTAAGCCATTTCTGTATTGATTGTTTCGCCCAGCTAATTTGGATGATCTAATATCAGGGTGCAATAGTGCCTTGTTAACTAAATTGTCAACTTCGTTAAACAGACCTTTGGCCTCAAAGATCTCTGTCATCATGGGAATGCATGATTGGTCTACTTCACTTTCCTTTATAAATTCGTCAGAAGTGTCTGTGTCCAGTGAGTTATGTACAGGTATGAGTGAGAGAACCCTAAAGCTAGAAAAAAAACTAAGGTGCATGTAGATGAAATACGAAGGAATTGCTGGGAAGTCCACAGAAAACAATGGGGCGAGATACCAGGCGCCATAAAACTTGCAGGTTCCTCTTGTGTGCAAAGAACAACCCTGGAAGAAAATTGAAAGAAAAAGAACATAAAATTAATTTAATGAATATCTAATTAGAATTTAGACAGTCTTCACTTTTTCTAAGAATGAATGTAGTCCTAAAAATAATTAAAAATAGAAGGATTAAGCTTAATTTGTGAGACTTGAAAATTTTCGACAATTGGTCGCTCGTTTATATTTGTTCAAAAAACTTACCAAGAGTTAGCACTTGGAAAAAACCTGGAAGGGATTTGATTCAAAACCAAAATTCAAAATCAGAAACCTTGGGAAGCTTTCTACTTTCTATCCGGCGGAAGACGAAAGGGATTTGATCATATCAATTGAAACTAGTTCTCCAACTCTCAGTCCTAATACCCACAATCAGATAAAAACAGGGCCCTCCTTGTAATCTAGATATCAACTGAAACTAAAACTAGATGTCATATTAAAACAAGAATCGGTACCTGCAAGAAACGAATGCCAGCTGAAGCAAAAGCACCACAAACCGGCTCAGAGAATAAGAAACTCGCAAGTTCAGAGACCCTCAAGCTAGCTCTGCTCATGTACCTCAGAACTGAATGTAAAAAATAAGCTAATTTACTATCACAACAACCCTCACAGACAGCACCGAACACAGGAGAAGAGTGAAGACCCACTAAACACCCCTCAGAGTCTTGTTTATTTATTCTCTGCCTACGTGAAAACCGAATTCCATACATTTTATCCCCCAAAGTTTCTTGCTTTAGCAAGCCCAATCTCTTCCTTTTTCTACTGTAAACATTACCAAACTTCTTTGTAGCATCACATAAGTTTTTTCCCGAAGCCTCGATCTTTACTTTACTGGGCCTTTGAAGAACACTATCATGAACAAGTTGCTGCTTCGTTCTAGTATCATGAACGCAACCATTTTCCTTGGACTTGAAAGCATTACTGTTATGGTGGTTCTTCTTGTTAATAGTGAAGTTGTTGTTGCTTTTCTTGCTTACGTTGTGAAACCAGTCGTCGCCGTCACTAGCCCTCCGAAGCTTGCTGTCACCGGATTCCGGAAACAGTCGTCGGCCGGAACGCAACACCCGAGCTCCGTCAACACCCTTTACGACTCCAAACACCCTTGTCGTTCGGCGCATCCCCACAGTGGGCATTTTCTCCGTCCCGTCACTTTTAAACTTAACCCGCTGACCGATCTTCGTTATGCACGGCTCACTAAGTCTCTGAGTCACAACTCGATTCCCCTCGCTGGATTCACGAGTTAAGCGTTTGAATTTCCAAGACCTCGATCCTCTAACACACACTCTGCTCATAACAACTTAAACATCAACTCGCCATTCCTAGGAATGAATCGAAACGACAACAAGTGAGTGTGTTGTAGGAATGAACTCCGACGCACTTAAACCAGACCCAACTGAGTAAACTGAAAACTATAATCCCAAAACAACATCGTCAACAAACCACTGTCTATAATTGTCATGTACCAAGAAAACACACCCGGAAAGATTTGAACAAAAAGATTAGGATCTGGTTTTATGTATCTTCACGAAGAGAGAGAAACAGATGTTTTCATCTCTCTAGGAGATCACAGAATTAAGGTTTAGTCACGTAAATCTTGTTGTTGTATCGATGATAGTAAGAGGGGATATAGAGCCAGAGAGAGCTAGGCGTGTGTACCTATGGCAGAAGGTTGTACATCTGATCTGAGTATCGTGGGGGCTAGGGTTTATGATAAAAACCACCCAGAGATGGGAATCGGGTAACCACTACGCAGATTGATTACAGCCGTTGGATCATGGGATGAAGGGTAAAGATTGACTCGGGAGACCCGATTGTGTGCCTCCGGAACAATGGGTCCGAAAGCATAAAGGACATTTCATTACATCTAATTTTGAGGAGAGCGAGGATATAAGAGAAAAACGGAGATTTTTAGGATTCGAGAACTTGAAAAGACTTGAATAGGGTTGAGAATTTCAGGAGGGAGTGTTATGAATGGAGGGCATTTTGGGTTTTTACAATCAGAGAGAAGGTGGGTAGAATGTGGAACGGTGGCTAAGGTATCTCCGTTAATTTTGGAGGTGAAAAACTTGTTCGTTTGTTTTAACAGTACGTAAAAATTCTCGTTTCTTATTTGTGAATCTCTAGAACAACCCTTTAAGTCCATATTTATTTTAGAGGTAAAATATATCATCCAATTTGTCCGTTTTCAAATAAAATTTTTGTATTTTTAAATTCTGAAAATTTTCTTTAAAGTTAAAATTCTTAACTCTTCTATGTTGTCAATAGAGAAATCGATGAATTAACATTTCTAAAGATTTGAGTACCATACCATTTCGATCGTATTGACAAAAAATTGGTACATAATAAAAAATAAAAATATGAGAACTAATTTAAAATAATTACCATAATTCTTAACTTTAGTCGTTCATTGAGCCTCACCTTTGTCTTTTGTCTTTTGCTATCTCAAGCCCTTCATCTTGTGTATGATTGAATTTTCACTTTGGTGTGCATTTATGAACTTCAATATACATAATGAAGAACAATTAGTTTTTAAAGCATATTAGTTCTATAAATGCAATAGAAAATTGATAAATATTTTCGCATTATTTTATTCTAGTATTTGAAAAAAAAAACTTTTGGGTGACATGAAAACTAACTTGTAATGTTTGATTTCTCAATTTTATTGTAATAATAATTCTACTTTAATATGATCATAAATTAGTAGAATGGCCTTATTAATAATGCTATTGATTGCCATTTTGTTGAGATAAATGCTAATGTTGATCTAATTTAAACATTGTTCTTAACTTACTTACCACACAACTTCTTACCAATTTCTATTGGACTCTTTCACTCGTGGGATTACTACATACAAACTTTCATTGTCAAAGTTTAACTAATTATTGGGCTTCAGTACCATGTGTAAAGTGTTAAAGCAATTAAAAAAAACAAAAACACCTTTCGTAATCTTTAATCAGAAGGAGAAAAAATTTGGCTTTAAGATCTTCACTTGATAATTTGCTTAAGCAAAGAACTTGTAACATTTTTCTAACAGCAAGTAACGCATTTTTATGTGCAGGTCTCCAACCCTTAACATGACCAAACCAAAGGTAAAAATATAAAAAAAAGATTAGTTAAACATTAATTAGTCTTTGTGAGAGTAATTATTGGTCAAATATATATTGTTTCTTTTATTGCCTAAGAATGCAAGTGCTTGTTGACTTTTTCCATTCTTGTATATAGTTGTTAATAACTATGACCAATATTCTTTGAGTAAATTTATTTTCATCTGCAAAAAATTTTATTTTGATATGAAGATATCATTTTTTAAATTATTTTTATTTTTATTTTACAGATAAACGAAAAGAAGTTCAAGTACTTTTGAAATATTATCTTCTTCAGGAAGATTCGATGATCCAGTATGGTTCATGTAATATTGGTTCCTATTCTAAAGAACCTTATTTAACACGACGACCATTTGAAAGGTGGATGAATCAACAAGTGAAAGAAAATTTTAGTTGAGATCAAAGGTGATATGAAACCTTGCAAGAAAGTTAGTCATGACGTAAAATAGAAGATTAAAAACTCTATAAGTTATAAAAATGAGAAAAAAGAAAGTAAAGATTGAACTATAAAATTGGAAGTGGAAGTTCATTTTGTATTAGCGAGGATAATACTAACAATACTGGAAGTAGTATTCCTACCTAGGAATAAGGAATTGCTACAACCGATATGAGAAAAAGAAGAAAATAAGTACCTATCTATTTTGCTTTACAAACAAGTATTGGAAAAAGAAACAATTCATAATGTGAAAATGACAATAGTTAGATAGTGGCATGATACAAGCGTCTCATTCAATATTGCCCAATCTTATAATAGTATTAACGTATAGTTATATCTTTTATTGGTTTAGGATTTAAAGCTCCTTCAATCAATGATTATAAGGGGTGATCTTTTAAGCAACTCTATTAGTGAAATAAAAAGTTATTTAAGTGTTCAATCATGTGTGATGATTGGACAATCATGTGTGATGATTAGACAAATAGGAAATATGCATTCATTACAAATTTTTAAGTTTATTTTATTAAGGGGATGATATTTTTAAAGTCAATTGATACGTTAAGCCTTATGTTGTTAATAAAATTGGGCAAAAAAATATGATACAGTTCATCATTAACAATTATGCTACTTATAAAGCAATTAGGAAGACACTGCTAAGCATATAAAATTCTTTCTATTAAACTCCTTGTGCTACATGTTATATTAACCTACCGCTGAAAAATATAAAAGGTATTAGATAGTTTCTTCTCATTGATGTAATTGTTTATAAAGTAAGAAAAGTGACTAATTATATGTTTTGAATTTTATGAGAAAAGATTTCACAAATAATAGGAATTTCTATTATCTTTCTATTATAAGGTTTGCAACTAATTTCTTATCACTTTAGTGTTTTGATCAATTGAAGAAAGAGTTGAGATAAATATTTACAAGTGATAAGTCAATTGCATCTTAGCATGTTATATCCAATGTTAAAATAGAGGTTTCTAGGATTATACTTGAAGATCATGAATTTTAGTCCCAATGTTAGTTTGTGATAAAGGTTTATGAGCCTTTGATGAGAGTACTTAGTCCAGCTAATAGTGATGATAAGTTAACCATGAGTTACTTAAAAAGGTAAAGGAAACAAACAAGGGTAATATGAAAAATAGGCCTTTATACATATCTTAGCTTACAATCATTAATGAGAGATAAGAAAAATAACTTTACTTTTGTTTACTGAGGATGAATTTATGAATCTGAGGGTTTATTATAGTCCAAATTTCATAAAGAAAGTTGAAATTATCTAGGGAATACTTTTAACCATCGTAAATAATTATTTTAAATGACATAATTAGTTCATGGGTGGTGACTTTGGAATTATTATTGCAGTACGTTAAAGAGACAAATTTAGTCAAGGTATATATTTCTTCACTTACGTTACTTGTTTAAAAATAATCATCACTTCATTTTATTTATAAGATCACTTTTATTGTCTTATAGTTTCATAATGGGACCAATTTATAAGTGATGTTCCAAAATTGCAAAAGTTTTCAATTCAATTCTACGCCAATATGTGAGTGCAATTAGGTGTGAAAGGAATTGAAGCATATTTGAGTATATTCATTCAAAAAAATATCATAACACAAGAGATTAAATGATTTGGTATTTGATTGATACAACTTGAAGCTTTTAAAAGAGGTATGTTATTGTCATTATTAAGTTAAATAAAATTTCTCATCATTTATTAATAATTTAATTTTATCTGTCTGATATGACTCTTAATGGACCAAGTAGTTCTATTAATCTAATTTGCTTGATCATATTGATCTCTTAATGGATTGATTTTTCAAGAAACCAATTCTTATAGATAAGAGTAAATAAGAAGGTAAGATTAGATGAGAAAATTTTCTCATGTCATTTGGTGCATTAAACTTAAATGATTGGTGATGATGAGACTCCATTTAGTAATGAAGATTTTATACTAAATGAAAATTGAGACCAATATGATTTAAATAGATATTTGTAAAATGAAGTTTACGGTTTTTCATTTTCCCCTTTAATTTAGTTTCACTTGCATTTGATGTATGTATTAAATTCTGTATATGCAATTTAATAAATTATTATAAATGTAAGTGGTTTTTTAGGTTTCACTTATGCTTTACTGTGTCTAAGGTACGAGCTTTTGTTGTTATGGACCTTTATTATTTTTACCATATGTTATTTTGTTATAATCAATTGTAACATTTTAAATACTTTGTATTATTATTAATTTGAAATTGTCTGGTAATTAAACAATCTTTTATATTAATTATTGTTATCATTAAATACTAAGCATGAGTGATATTTATCTATATATGAAATATGTGAAACATAATATTATTAGGTACAAAGAGCTACTTATTATATCAA
>JAOTAY010000005.1:34306022-34322971 GCA_025629805.1 Erythroxylum baracoense
ATTGCACGTAGCGCTCCCTTATCATAGGATATGTATCGGAATGACCTACGGGCGTCCCGGTGCGTACCCTACGGTGATGGGGTGTTACAATACATGTCCTGTACACCTAGTTCTTTTTGTTAGTCCATCCTTTTCTCTTTCTCTTAACCTTGTGGAAATGTCAGATCTTCCAAATTTAGTTGTCCTCTTTTTTTATCCATACTCTTAAATAAGTTCCTTTCCTTTTTTTTAACAATCCATCTATTACAATGCTTTCTTAAGAAAGCATTTGTAGTTGACCCTGTGTTTAATAAATAATATCAGTTGTTATTACCACTGACATTCTTACTTCAATATGAAAAAAATAGCTTAACATCATTTCGCTTATAGTAAGTGACCCAGGTTTTGACATCTTATAAGTTATTGAATTATGTCCGACTTATTTAGATTTTCTGCAAGTTACTTGGCCTCCGGTCCTTGTTGAAATAATTCTTCCTTCTTACCTTCACCAACTTCCCTTATTCTCTTATTTTTTGGCCTTCCAACTCTTTTCTTATACTAGGGAGGATTGATCTTCTCTCCATGTTCTTCTCCAAGTATGGGCCAGAACTATTCACCCGGTACTGGACTAATGCTCTTCCAATAACACTTTTTATATGCCTTCTTGATGTAGCATTGGTGGAAATAATCCTCAAATTTCCTCTCTCCAAAAAAATCATTGAAATGGCATGGTTACAAAGGACTCCAGTTAACTCCCATCTCCCACACGTGCATTCATTTGTTTAAAGGTTCATAACATGATGATCACACATATAGTGCTCAATTTTAAATGTGTTAATTTATTAGTAACATTTGTATAAATAGTTATAAAATGTAAATGAGATTATTACTTACAAAATTAGCCAAATAATTCGTAGCCTCCTTATTTTTCTCTATATTTGACATAATGTTAGGACACATTATCCTATTGTAAACAGGCATTCCTTGCTTCTGCTGATGAAATCTCTTCATGGTAGCTCTTCTCATTACCTCAAAGCAATTCAATATTAGTTTGAATCATACATTCCTTAAATATTCATCACTTCATGGTAGCTCTTCTCATTACATCCAAGCAAGTCAAGATTAGTTTGTATCATGCCTTCCTCAAATATACATTGACTTTTGTATTGTTTGACAATGAATTGTTCTTGCATCATATGTCAATGCAAGTTTACACCATCCCCTCTTAGGAATATTTGTTAACCAAACATGGACAGTTTTGTTCATGCTCTCCATTTTGCTCATTTATTGCTTATAGCCTTGTTGTGTACAATCTGAAGCAATATTCCACATTTGGTCTTTGTAGATGCTTGGTAGTTTATACTTGCTTTATATATTGGCTCACAAATGCCTAAAACAATAATAATGGTCAAAATATATGTACTCATGCTCAAACAGCTCTTGTATTCCCTGCATCATATGATAAAGATATGATCAGTAAGAAAGAAGGGAAAATATAAAATTTACATTAAGAATATTTTTCTGTGTTACCTTCTATCTATCACTTACGAACACCTATGATTGATCATCGCTAATATCATCCGATAAACATCTTAAAAACCATTTCTAGCTCTCTTTGTTCTCAACTCGTACAACAACCTAAGCCAATGGAAATATATAATCATTTGGGTCCTTTCTAATGTCTATCAATAGCTGACCACCATAGTTAGTCTTCAAATGTCAGCCATCATGCATATTATTAGTCTACAAATATTAACAAACACAAATTTTACTTGTTCAAGGCATATGTAGCATGAGTCAAACACATCTTTAGGAGATCTAATGTATAGCAAACTGCTTCTATTGCTTTTCATCATCGCCAAAAAAGTACCCTCTTAACCTTTTCTATTGTGCCCCTTCGTCTCTAACCAACAAATACAAGGCATACCTTTTAGCTATAGTAGATGTTTGTAATCTCTTAAAATAAACCCCTTAAACCATTTATATCCCAAATAGGACAATCTATGAAGTGTTCTAAATACCTACAATCAATCCACTTGTAATTAAATTTTTTACTATCAAATGATCTCCCGTAAGAATAAGAATAATGGAATAACTTAATCTGAAATGCAACTTTATCTTATGTAAGGCTTCCATTTATTTTCTATCTTACACACTACAGTAACTCTTAACCTTTCATTCTTTGTAAAAACATAGAAAAATCCCATATAAATGCTTGCTCTCTTCAAAGTCTTCCTGATTATGTCAACAAAATCATATTTCATTCCTTGCTTCAAAATAAGTCTCTCGTCATCTAAAATAAGAGAGCAAAAGTGAAAATGTAGCATCCCACTCTCACAAGACACTTACCCGACATCCTGAGTGATAGCCGAGTATGTACTCCGCAAGGGTAGCATGCTAGAACAATGAACAATCGAACTCATTACAATTTTTCTTAAATCAATGCATGCGTATGAGGAAATCAATAATCAAATTGGGCCCATTCTATTCTTTTGTAACATCAAAATCACATTTATTATTATTCTCATTTACAAATCTTTTCCACTTTGGAAAGTTATTACATACAGAAATATTCAAATATACCTTGTACAGAAATTGCAAAATGTACAATTTGATACAAAAATAAGAAAACAAATGCAAACGCGAATTGATTCCGACCTCTATCTCTTACTTGAATGCAGTGGTTATACTCCCATTAGCCTAACGGGGTAACTCTTCTGAGGCTGAAAAATATTGCAAATTTTGGATGAGTTTTTGCAAACTCAATAAGAGACCCATCATTGATGATCTCACTCTAGGCATACACAGATATCATACAACCAATCAGATTAACACCATTTTCTATCAAAATAAGGCATAAAGGATGTCATACAATTCACATACCTTCTTCCAGAATTTGAAACATAATCAATCACATTATCACGATATGTCACTTTAACATCACAACTTCAGAAAGAATTCACAAGCATATAATTCATAATCATAATATTCAAATCCAGATGCATATGGGACTCTCAATTCGTTATTATTTGTTGTAATCGAGTGCCTTTCAGATACAGAAACAGATACTAGCCCATTGGGCTCAGTCAGAACAGAAATCACGGAGCAGCGCTCTACGTGCAGAATATTGAGCTTATAGCTCTTTCAATTGGCTACCATGGTCACAACGCCTTTATCTGAGCATGCATTTTATGAAATGCATCAAATAACATAATATTCCATGAATGGCATTCACATATGAAGCACAAATAGAATCTCATAATTCATCGGACCTCAGTCCGGCATTTAACTTTTGTTGAACATTCAAAATTTAGAGGCAACATATATCATTCAATTGTCATATGCAAGTATAACACTTCCAATACATTCCCGACTATAAAACTCGTCGGACCTTTAAATCCGGAATTCATATTCAGATCACAACAGTTCAATAATTGGAAGTTAAACAAAATAAATCAAACAATTAATCCTAGAAAGATCATCTAGGTTGACTTACAATACGCTTCAGATTAGCATTTGCTTCCAAGATCTGGAAACGTCTGGATGTAGACATTTTATTCTGCATATCAATATTATGCAATACACACGTTGCACACATATTAATAATTACACAATCTTAAGTAGTCATTTATGAACAAATGTGTATATGGACTATGTACAATGCATACTCAATGACAATCCCGGGTATCGCTCTATCAGTCTCATCATGTAAACATTCATATTTTCAAATTCACATAAGTATCATTTATACTTATGGTTTATACCTCAATAAAACCATGAAAAATCGAAATTTATGATTCCTTGGTCAATTCAGATTTTTCCTATAACAACTTTCTAGTCAACTTTTCATATTCTTTTGACTAAGAAAATGAAATTTGAAGATACTTTCTTCTATAAAATTATTCTCCTATCTCTTAAGTTTCTAATGACACTAAGATCATTCAATTTGGTTCAGTATTCTATGAGTTATGCTCAAAATACTACAGATACGCTGCCAAATTGTACAACTCATATCTGTTGGGTCTAAAAATGTAGTCTGAAACTTCAAGGCATAAGCTGCACAGATCTAGGAAAAACTAGATAAAAGTGTCTTCATGAAAGTTGTAGACCTTTTTCTTATATTTTCAAAGATATAAAGTTTGAAATTTTTGGACTTCTGATGCAAAAGATAGGACCTTCAGACGAAGCATAGGTACCAGACGACACCAGACGAAGTGCCAGATGAAGCGTCAGACGAAGCGATTTTGACCCTCTAGATGATAAAATTTTTCTTCAAGGTTTTTATGAAAAATATAGCCATATATCTCTAGTTTAATCCAGATCAATAATCGTCTCATTTGGATAACTATAGAACAAGTTATGACTAAAATACAGATATATGTTCAGTAAAACACTGCATATAACAAACTCCAGTACACTTCATTACCAAAGTTCTATCTTTTCTCTATCTTTTCACTCTCATTTCTCGATGATGCATCAGTTATACCTCAACTTTCACTCCAGAAGTCTCTCTACACAATTCACAATTTCATTCATAATTACTACACAAAAATAGAACCTATTGCACACTTTTACATAAAACATTTTCTGCACTTCACTCATCTTCATTTAACTTCAATTATCACAATTCTTTATACATTTTTTGAACTTTTTCTACTGATTTAACTCCTTCATCACCGACACACGCATCTACACCATTCATGCATGCATTAATCCACAAGCATGAAAATATACACCATTCACGCATGCATTCATTAAAACATTAAAACATCTATATAACTTACTTGACTTAAGCTTCTATCTCTTTAGCAAAATTCCAGAAATTTAGAGAGCAAACAAGAGATTTTGGTGTTGGATGAACAAGGATTTAGCAACAATCAAAACTTTTAATGACAAAAGACTTCACAAGGTGTAACCTTGATAGATTATCTAAAAGCCAATAGACAAAAATAGGCAAGATAGTGTCTCGGTGATGGTAAAGCAAGAAGGCAAGTGTAGATGGTTTTGGTGAAACCAAAGAAAGGAGTTGTGCTTTAATACATGTCTCCTTTGCATGTCTTCCACTTGTCCACTAGATAAGTTACCATTTGTCTCTTACTTATAGGTCCACATGTCACTCCATAATTTATCCATTTGTCAACTAATAATTTGTCTCTTATTTCTATATTTTTCTTAGTCTAAAATACTCCAAATATTTGATAAATTTCCAAAACGTCTCCAAAAATACAAAATTAATTCTAATACACACCAATTCAATTTTGATGACAATTAATCCATAATTCACACTTTAATCACATAAAAAACCACTTATACCCGAAAAATGTCAATGAATGCATGTATAATTATTTTTTTATGAGTGACAAAATTATTCACATGTATGTGTATGCCAAATGATGCATGAAATGCACTTCTAAATTCTTAATAAATTCTCATATATAGCATCCTAGGGTTCTAACCCTAATCATAGGGTAATAAGATGTTATAATTCTCTCCACCTTAAGAAATTTTGTCCCCGAAATTCTTACCTGATTTATGAAGCAGTTGGGGGTAGTGCTTTCTCATGTTCTCTTCTATTTCCTAAGTCACTTCTTCACTTAAATGGTTTCTCCAAAGTACTTTCACCATTGGGATCACTCGATTTCTCAATTGTTTATTCTAATAGCCATTTATCTTAACCGGTCTTCAACATAACTCAGATCACTAGAAACTTCAATTTCTTGAGTTGGTATTACATGAGTTAGATCCGACCGATATCTCCTAAGCATACTCACATAAAACACATTATGTATTTGTGCCATTTCAAAAGGTAAGGCTAACTTATAAGTCAGTGGACCAATTCATTCAATTATCTCATACGGACTAATATATCTCGGGCTTAACTTACCCTTCTTACCAATCCTCAACACACCTCGCCAAGGTGACTCTTAGAAATACTTTATCACCCACCTGATATTCCATATCTCGCCTATGCTGATCCACATAACTCTTATATTGGTCTTGTGCCATTTTAATTCCAAAAATTGTAGCAGCACCCCACTGCTATAGATTACATCTAGGATACCCTGAGGTCATTCCAGTATATAATCTATAATAATGGCATGTTAATTATCTCGCCTTCACTTTATCAACAGTATCCTGAATCAATTCCGAGCCTTCGACAATCCTTAGACCCTCTTCATCCCAATATAAAGGAGAATGACACTTCTTACTATATAATGCCTCATATGGAGCCATACTGATACTACTGTGATACTGATTATTATAAACAAATTCAATCAAAGCTATATACATATCCCATACTCCTTGAAACTCCAAAACACAAGCTCTGAGCATATCATCAACAGTCTTAATCATCCTCTCACTTTGACCATCTATTTGAGGATGAAATGCAGTGCTAAAATTCAGTTTGGTACCCAATGCTGTCTGTAAGCTACTCTAAAATCTCTAAGTAAATCTAGGATCCCTGCTCGATACAATGGACATTGAAATCCCATGTAATCTCATTACTTCATTTACATATATCTGAGCTAACTGATCTAGTGAGTTATTCTCTTTCAGTGGCAAGAAATGAGTTGACTTGGTCAATCTATCGACAATGACCCAAATGACATCATGTTATCTCGGGGTCCTTGGCAAACCCATTTTAAAATCCATCGTGATTCTCTCCCATTTCCACTCTGGAATAGGCAATGACTGTAACTTACCAACTGGAGCCTGATGCTATGCTTTAATCTGTTGACAAGTCAAACACTTAGCCACATAGTCAGCCACTTGTCTCTTTATCCTTGGCCACCAAAAAGATTGTTTCAATGTGTTATACATCTTGGTAGTACCAAGATGCATAGCATGAGCTGTTACATATGCTTCCTCCATAATCTCCTTTCTCAAATCTTCAACATCTAGTACACACAATCTCTATTTCATCCACAATATATCATCTCTCATTTCAAATTTAGAATTGGGATTCACTTTCAACTTCTCAATTAACTTCACAATCTCGGGATCTTCATACTGGACTTTCCTTATTCTATCATGCAATACTGGTCTTAGCTTTAGTGTAGCTATCAATGCCTCATCTTGCCCCAATTTCAACTCAACATTTAGTGTTCTCAATTGAACTAGGTTAGGCAACCTCAATAATTGTACTTGAGCCACACTGCTATTTGACTTCTTACTTAATGCTTCTACTACCACATTAGCTTTACCAGAATAATACTCAATTGTACAATCATAATCTTTCAACAATTCTATCCACCGCCTCTGTCTCATATTTAACTCCTTTTGACTCAATAGATATTTCAAACTTTTATGATCAATAAATACCTGAAAGGTTTCACCATACAGGTAGTGCCTCCAAATCTTTAAAGAAAATACCACTACAACCAATTCCAAATTCTAAACCGGATAATTGAACTCATGAGACCTCAACTGTCTTGATGCATATGCTATTACCCTGCCATACTGCATTAGTACACATCCTAACCCTTAGTGTGAAGCATCACTGTACACTACATACCCTTCAGATCTAGATGGAATAGCTATCACCGGTGCTATAGTAGCTCCTCAAAGCTTCGCTGACAATCATCATTCTATCTGAAAGGCACATTCTTTCTTAGAAGCTTTGTCAGAGGGGATGAGATCAGTGAAAACCCCTTGATAAACTTTTTGTAATAACCAGCTAATCCAAGAAAACTCTGAATCTTTGTCACATTTCTTGGAGTTTCCTACTTCATCACTGCTTTTATTTTCCTTGGTTCTACTTGTATACCTTGTCCAGACACAATATGACCCAAGAATACTACTTGATCAAGCCAAAATTCACACTTATTGAACTTGACATACAACTGTTTCTCCCTCATTATTTGTAGAATCAATCTCATATCTTTTTCATGTTCCTCTCTACACTTCGAGTACACCAAAATATCATCAATAAACACAATCACAAAGCAATCTAAACAAGGTTGAAATACCTTATTCATCAGGGCCATAAAAGCTGTTGGGGCATTAGTTAATCCAAAAGGCATCACCAAAAACTCAAAGTGCCTATATCTTGTTCTAAATGCACTCTTTGGTACATCAGCCTCAGCTATTTTCAACTGATAATATCCCGATCTCAAATCTAACTTTGTGAACACTTGAGCTCCCTATAACTGATCAAACAAATCATCAATCCTTGGCAATGAATACTTATTCTTAACTGTCACCCGATTCAACTGTCGATAATCAATACACAATCTAAGAGTTCAATCCTTCTTCTTTACAAACAATACTGAAGCTCCCTAAGGTGACACACTGGTTCTAATAAAACCTTTATCTAACAACTCCTGTAACTAGATCTTCAATTCTTTTAGTTCCACAGGTGCCATCCTATATGGAGGAATTGATATAGGAGCGGTACCTAGAACAAGATCAATAGTAAACTCCGTCTCCATTTCTGGGGGTAATCCTAATAGTTCAGTAGGAAACACATCCAGAAATTCCCTAATAATAGGAATATCCTGAATGGTTTGTTCATTTCAGGTATCAACTGCGTAAGCCAGATAAGCCTCACATCCTCCTCGAATCAATCTCAAAGCACTCATGAATGAAATTAGTCGGGCTGGCATTGCCTAACTAACTCCTCAAAACACCACTGTCAGCTGATTAGGGGATTCAAGAACTAGCTCCTTAGTATAACAATTCATCACTACCCTATGAGTAGTGAGCCAATTCATTCCTAAGATAAGGTCTATTTCTCTCAATTACAATATGATCAAATCAACTTCTAACTTTGCCAGATCAATCCGAACTATGCACCTTTTACATACCTTACCAATCACTATTGTGCTACCCACTAGAGTATTCACCACTAAACCAGTATTCAACATTTCTCTCTAACAATGAAATCTAGATGCTAGATGAGTTGTGATGAATGAATGTGTAGATCATGGATCTACCAATGCAAATGCTTCAAAATTAAAAACATTCAACACACCTACTACTACATCTGGGGAGTTCTGCGCCTCCTGTCTGGTAATAGTATAGACCCTAGCCTGAGATTGCGGCTGATTACTTTGCACCTCGGTCCTGACATTGGGCCTACTGACTGAGTTCTGCCTCTACCTCTGCCTCTATGTCCAGAACCAATAGCTCTACTCTACTGTACAATTGTCTCAGTCACTGTTCTTCCTCTCATTACAGACTGTGGTCCCAAAGTCTCGGGATAATCTCTGATCTAATGCTCCATAGAGTCACAACGAAAACAAGCTCCCGATAACTTCTAACACTGACCACCATACTTCTTACCACAATGTTCACAATCAGGTATCTGTTCTGACTGCCCTCTTAACACTGATCCTCTACCTGTACCAATTTGAACAGATCCACCTCTTGATCTAAACCCTGATTATCTCAATCTAGTTTGGAATCGAGACGATCTGTTCTGACATTTACTGAAGCTTTTGCCAGAATCAGCCTGAGATTTAACCTGCCTCCTCCCTTTAAACTCTTGTATGTACTCTCCCTGACCATCTTTTAGTAATAGCCAAATTAGAAAGAGCTAGCCTTATTCTGATCTCCATATTCAACCCATCCTCAAATTGTCTACATTTTTCTTCCTCAGTTGGAGTCATTGCAGTTCCATACCTTGTTAACTCATTGAATCTTATCTCATATTCTGCCACTATGAGTCTGCCTTGCTTTAAATCCATAAATTCTTTCATCTTTCTATCCAGATAAATCTTAGGCATATAATTCTCTCTAAACACCCTAAGAAAATCTTCCCAGGTCAAACCACAAGGTCTGGTGGTACTGCCTGGAACAATCTTCCACCACTGGTATGCTGGACCCTGCTGTAATGAGACAGCATAATCAAATCTCTCATCTGCCTCACAGTCCATCTGATCGAACACCCTTTCAGTTCTTGCTAACCAACCTTCTGCCTCAGCAGGGTTTGTACTTCTATAGAAGTCCACAACCCCTTGCTTTCTCAGCTTATAGTATCTCCTTTCCCGTCTCTTCGAGACTCTCGGAGGCATTTGAGCAAATTCAGGTACAGGAGACTCTCAATTAACTCCTACAGACTCTATATCAGTTGACTCTCTAACTTGATCGCCTATAGCAGATGACCTATAACAAAAAATAGTTATGATCACAAACTGAGTTTCTCACTATTTATCATGTCTCAATGTTCGTATATGTCCCTACGGGTGCCAAACCATGATCTGATACAAAAAATTATGGCAACACCCACTGCTATAGATTACATATCGGGATACCCTGAGGTCATTCCAGTATATAATCTATAATAAAGGCATGTTAACTATTTCACCTTCACTTTATAACATGGCAACATATCCAACTTAATCATGCCATCAACTATATATGTAAAAGTCACAAAACACAATATTTAAAAAAAACCTCAACTTCGCATTTCATTCATTCATAAAAGTTTACATTGAGTCATCAAAAACCAAAATTTACAACCCATATATATAAGTTCTACGTGGCATATATTAACTACTTAAAACTAGCTATAACTCCTTGATTGCCAGCTGACAAACCTTTGAGTCATGTCTAGTCCAAAAAGTTCTTCTAGAAGATCTTAGAAATCTAAGTCTCTCGTCTCGTACCTGAAAAACTATGTTGTAATTTTGGATGAGTTTTGCGAACTCAATAAGCGAACCATCCTTAATGATGTCGCTTCAGGTACAAAACACGAATATCAGATAACCAACAATCACAATAAGACCTAAAGAATGTCATACACGTAAGAATGTCATACACGTCATATACATTCTTTCAAAACTTGTACATCCTAATCAGACACATTATCATGACATATGACTTTCACATCACAACTTCAGAAAAGATTTCACAAACATATATTTCATAATCATAAATGTTTAAATGCAAATGCATATGCATATGCACATGAGACTCCAGATTTGTTATTATTTGTTGTGACCAAGTGCCTTTCAAAATATAGAAACAGATATTGGACCATTGGGCTCAGTCAGAATATAAATCACAAAGTAGAGCTCTACGTGCAGAATACTGAGCTTATAGCTCTTTTAAACTGGCTATTCTGATCACAACGCCTTTATCTGAGCATGCATTTTATGAAATGCATCAAATAATAGAATATGCCATGAATAGCATTCACTTATGATGCACAGAAAGAATCTCATATTCATCGGACCTCAGTCTGGCATTCAACTTTCATTGAGCATTCAGAATTCAATGGCAAACATATATCATTCAAATGTCAGATGCAAATATAACACTTCCAATACATTCCTGACTATTTAAACTCCTTGGACTATTAAAGTCCGAAATTCATATTTAGATCACAACAGTTCAAAAATTGAAAGTTAAACAGAATGAATCAAACAATCCTAGGAAGATCATCTAGGTTGACTCATAAATGCTCCTTTTCGCTTATTGCCTTGAAGTCCCGACAATGTCTGGATGCTGTCGCTCAATGTGTTCCTCCAAAACATATCATATCATACGTACACATATCACAATTTTGCACAAATATGAATTTATTTATGCACATTCATGTATACTGAATACGTGCAATGCATGTTCATGACAATTCTGAGTTCCTTATCATTATTCTTGTACAATATTCATTCATATATCAATACTCAATTTAACAATCCAGACTTGTCTAAAAACATATTTTCGGGTCTATTTTGCATGATTATTATCATTAGTAAAGTGAAGTAATTCGACAACACTTCCTTCTGAAACATTGTTCTCCCATGTATTAAGTTTCTAATGACACCAAAATCATACAATTTAATTCATTATTCTATGAATTATGCTCATAATACCACAGACTATATACATTTGAACTTTTGGCTAGTACATAATCATACCCTCGATAGTGTACAACTAATATCTCTCAATTACTATGTCCAAAAGTTATAAACGTTATGCCAATCAAAATCTAAGAGAATAAACTATAACTTTTGTGAAGACACCTTTTTCTAATTCGGCTTCTATCAATACATTTTGTTAAATATCAATAGGATATAATTTTTGTCTCGGGTAGTACTACAACCTCAGTCAAGACTCAATTTCGAGCCAGATTGTGAAACGCTTAGAGATAGAATTAAAGTTAGAAATCTACAATAAAGTTGTAGCCATATGACTCTACTTTATTCTGATTAATAATAAACTCATTTAAAAATCTACAGATCACGATATACTCAAAATACCAAAGTATGTTCAATGAAAATGTTCCAATTCACTTCCTCATTTTCATCCTAAATTCATCAATCAAATCTTTCCAAAATGACTTCAGATGGCTATTTCTTTTTATGCAGAGGAAGTAAAATGTGTTATGAGTATTTTGGTTCAAAAATCAAGTCATTTGGAGGTCGGAAGAAGAAGTTATAGCCAAAAGCATGAAGGATGTTGAAAATTGTCAAACAGCATTGTGCACTACCTTTTATTCCAACTTCTTCCAGCTCTTCCCAAAATGGACCTTCGGGTCAATCTCTCATGGTCATTTTGACAAGGAATATGAAGAATTTAGGCAAAACATTTTTCTGAAATTTTGTTCCTTTATGTCTTAAGTTTCTAATGAAGCTAATTTCATGGAATTTTGTGCAGTATTATGCAAGTTATAGTAAAAACACTCCAGACTGTTCCTAAATCACGACAGAATCCCAAAGTCAACGTCAAGCTAACTTTTGAAACTGTTAGAGACAGAATTCAATTTCTATTTCTTCATGAAAAATATAGCCCTATGTCTCTAGTTTACGCTAAATTAAACGTCAACAAATTTGGATAGTCACAAATCAAGTTATGCCCAAAATACAGATGTATGTTCAGTAAAATACTGCATATATCATGCTCCAGCTCACTTCAATCTTTCATCTTGTTAAGTATATAACCGAATTTGCTTCTTCCTTCACCACCCACACATGCATCAACTGCATTAACTCATGCATCAAAGCACAAGTGTGAAAATATACACCATTTACACATGCATTCATTAACAAACCTTAAGACCTTAACAGAAATTATTTACACTATCATAGAACTTACTTGGTTTATACTACACATTTCAGAAAAAAAATTCTAGAAATAGGGAGAGCAAAAAGAGAGGTTTCGGTGGATAAAGCAAGGGCAAGAAGAGTGAAATAAGTAAAACCCCAAATGGCTAAAGGTTTGCAAGGTGGTTTCGGTGATGGATGAGCCAATAACACAAACATGCACAAGTTAGATGGGCGAGCAAGAAGAGTGGTTTAATGGTGGAAAATTTCAGCGAAGATAAAACAAAAGGGTTTGCAAAAATTTCTTACCAAAAAATGTGAGTAGGTGGCTCATTTAAGTCTTGACACATGTCTCCTATGCTTGTGTTACATTTGTCACTTATGTAGGACTGCCATTTGTCTTTTAACTATTTATCCACATGTCACACCTTAATAAGTCCATTTGTCAATTAATTACTACTCCAATTATCACACTTCTATTTGTCTCTTGTTTCAATATTTTTCTTAATCTAAAATACTCCAAATATTCAGAAATTTCTGAAATATCCGAAATGTCACCAAAAATTATGAAAATAATTCTAATACACCCAATTCAAATTTTCAAGACAATTAATCCATAATTCACACTTTAATCACATAAAAGATCACGTATACCAGAAAAATGTCAATAAAGGCATGTACAATTATTATTTTTATAAGTGAAAAAATTATTCACATGTATGTGTATGCCAAATGATGCATGAAATGCACATCTAAATTCTTAATAAATTCTCATATATGGCATCCTAAGGTTCTAACCCTAATCATAGAGTAATGAGATGTTACAATTCTCCCCACCTTAAGAAATTTTGTCCCCGAAATTCTTACCTGATTCATGAAACGGTTAGGGGTAGTGCTTTCTTATATGCTCTTTTGTTTCCTAAGTCGCTTCTTCACTTGAATGGTTTCTCCAAAGTACTTTCACTATTGGGATCACTCTATTTCTCAATTGTTTATTCTGATAGCCAATTGTGGTAACTGGTTCTTCAACATAACTCACATCACTAGAAACTTCAATTTCCTAAGTCGGTATCACATGAGTTGGATCCGACTAATATCTCCTAAGCATACTCACATGAAAGAAATTATGTATCTGTGCCATTTCAAAAGGTAAGGCTAACTTCTAAGCCAGTGGTCCAATTCGTTCTATTACTCTACCATACTACATTAGTATATATCCTAACACCTGGTGTGAAGCATCACTATACACTACATACCCTCCAGATCCAAATGGAATAGCTAACACTGGTGTTGTAGTTAACTGATGCTTTAGCTCCTCAAAGCTTCGCTGACAATCATCATTCCATCTTAAAGGCACATTCTTTCTCAGAAGCTTTGTCAGGGGGCTGAGATCAGTGAAAACCCCTCGATAAACCTTCTGTAATAACCAACTAATCCAAGGAAACTCTGAATCTCTGTCACATTTCTTGGAGTTTCCCACTTCATCACTGCTTCTATTTTCCTTGGGTCTACTTGTATACCTTGTTCAGACACAATATGACCCAAGAATATTACTTGATAAAGTCAAAATTCACACTTACTGAAGTTGGCATACAACTGTTTCTCTCGCATTATCTGTAGAATCAATCTTAGATGTTTTGCATATTCCTCTCTACACTTTGAATACAGAAAAATATCATTAATAAATATAATCACAAAGTGATCTAAATAAGGTTGAAATACCTTATTTATCAGGGTCATAACAGTTACTGGGGCATTAGTCAATCCAAACGGCATCACCAAAAACTCGAAGTGCCAATATCTTGTTCTAAATGCACTATTTGGTACATCATCCTTAGCTATTTTCAACTGATAATATCCCGATCTCAAATCTAACTTTTTGAACACTTGAGCTCCCTGTATCTGATCAAGCAAATCATCAATCCTCGGTAATGGATACTTATTCTTAATTGTCACCCGATTTAACTGTCGATAATCAATACACAATCTAAGAACTCCATCCTTCTTCTTCACAAACAATACTGGAGCTCCCTAAGGTGACTCTAATAAAACCCTTATCTAACAACTCCTATAATTGGGTCTTTAATTCCTTCAATTCTACAGGTGTCATCCTATATGGAGGAATTAATATAGGAGAGGTACCTGGAACAAGATCAATAGTAAACTTTGTCTCCCTTTTTGGGGGTAATCCTGGTACTTCAGCAGGAAACACATCCAGAAATTCCCTAACAATAGGAATATCCTGAATGGTTTGCTCATTCCAGGTATCAATTACGTGGTCCAGATAAGCCTCACATCTACCTCGAATCAATCTCAAAGCACTTATGAATGAAATTAGTTGGGCTGGCACTACCGACTACCTCCTTGAAACACCACTCTCGGCTGATTAGGGGATTCAAGAACTACCTCCTTAGTATAACAATTCATCACTGGCCTATGAGCAGTGAGCCAATCTATGCCTAAGATGAGATCTATTTCTCTCAATTTCAATATGATCAAATCAGCTTCTAACTCTACCTAATCAATTCGAACTGTGTACTTTTTACATACCTCACTAATCACTGTTGTGCTACCCACTAAACCAGTATTCAACATTTCTCTCTTACAATGTAATCTAGATGCCAGATGTGGCATGATGAATGAATGTGTAGATCTTGGATCTACCAATGCAAATGTTTCAAAATTAAAAATATTCAACACACTTGCTACCATATTTGGGGAGTTCTGAGCCTCTTGCTTGGTAATGGCATAAACCCTGGCCTAAGACTGTGACTAGTTACTTCATACCTCAGTCTTGACACTAGGCCCTGTTGACTAAGTTCTGCCTCTACCTCTACCTCTATGCCCAAAACCGATAGCTCTACTATGCTGTATAGTTGTCTCAATCACTGTTCCTCCTCTCATTACAGACTGTAGTGCCAAAGTCTCGGGATAATCTCTAATCAGATGCTCTATAGAGCCACAACGAAAACAAGCTCCTGATAACTTCCAACACTGACCACCATACTTCTTACCACAATGTTCACAATCAAGTATCTGTTGTGACTGCCCTCTCAACACTGATCCTCTTCATGTACCAGTCTGAATAGATCCACCTCTTGATCTAACCCCTAATTGTCTTGATCTAGTCTGGAATCAAGATGATTTGTTTTGGCATTTACTGAAGCTTTTGCCAGAATCAGCCTGAGATTCAACCCACCTCTTCCTTTTAAACTCTTATCTGTACTCTCCCTGACCATATTTAAATAATTGCTCAATTTTGAGTGAGGCTGCTCGCAGTTTTATGGAACTACCTAAATTAGAAAGAGTTATCCTTGTTCTGATCTCCATCATCAACCCATCCTCAAACTGTCTACATTTTTCTTCCTCAGTTGGGGTCATTGCAGTTGCATACTTCATTAACTCATTAAATCTTATCTTATATTCTACCACTGTGAGTCTGCCTTGCATCAGATTCATAAATTCTTTCATCTTTCTATCCCAATAAATCTTAGGCATATAATTCTCTCGAAACACCCTCACAGAATGTTCCTGAGTTAAGCCACAAGATCTGGTGGTACTGCCTAGAACAATCTTCCACTACTGGTATGCTGGACCCTGCAGTAATGAGATAACATAATCAAATCTCTCATCTGCCTCACAGTCTAATTGATCGAACACCATTTCAGTTCTTTCTAACCACCTTTCTAACTCAACAGGGTCTGTACTTGCATAGAAGTCCATAGCCCCCTACTTTCTTACCTTATCATATCTCCTTTCTCATCTCTCTAGGATTCTCAGAGGCATTTGAGCAAATTTAGGTATAGGAGACTCTTTATTAACTCCTATAGACTCTATATCAGCTGACTTTCCAACTTGATCACATATAGTAGATGACCTATGACAAAAAAATAGTTGTGATCATAAACTGAGTTTCTCACTATTTATCATGTCTTAATGTCTGTATATGTCCCTATGGATGCCAAACCATGCTCTGATACC
>JAOTAY010000005.1:34332134-34345246 GCA_025629805.1 Erythroxylum baracoense
AAATAGATAGTGGGCAAGACTTTAAAGAAAACAAAAGGAAAGGTTGTAGAGAGATTTGAGAGCTTCTCTCTCTAACCAACGGTAATATTCTCTACATTTAGGCAATAGTGGGCAAGACTTTTAACTTTGATCCTCAATTATGAGATTTGATACTGCTCAGTTGGTCAGAAGAACTAGAATATGCAACAAAAGCGTTGAATTGGTTACCATATTGCTTAAAGTATGTTCTACTAGAAAATGCGGAAGCAAACCTTGAGAAGATTGCTCTTGTTGGACAGATTAAAGGTAGGAAAGCAGCATTTGCGTTAGCCTTTAGATATTTAGAGACCATTTCACCAGCTAAAATTTCCATCACCGTTTTCATAGTAATGTTATTTATGAGGAGTAAAAAGCCTAAATGTATCATAACAAGCTGCAACCTCCTAAACAATTTATGTTCTTGAATAATACATTCTGATATAAAAATAAAATTTAAAATTCATTGTATCCTTTTTTCAAAACGTGAAAGAGATGCATTATATTTATATCCATTCAAAACGTTTTGATATTAATGGTAAGAAGGAAATAAAAACCACAAAAGCATCCTTTTGATGTGTGTGTGTATGAGTAGGGCTCTTCGGTAATGAAATTGGAAAAGAGGAGAGTCAAAGAAAGGAGACAGTAAGGTACTATTTTTCTCGACCGCACATATCAACGCCAGTATCAGTAACTCCTTTGTAGCAATCCTGCGAATGTCGTATCGGATTTAGTATCAAATTAAGTTTTAGTATAGTGTTGTATCGGTACTTAATATCAGGTACTATTTTAGATAATTTTTTAAATTTATAAAATAATACCTAAATTTTTTAAAATTTACAAAATAGTTTATTGGTATATTATACAGCTATATACTATATACTTTACAAGTTTACATTATCCCTATTTCAAAAATTATAATAATAAATAATAATCAAAATTAATAATTTAATACATAGTCAATTCTAATAGTTGCTTTGCTATATAAATATGATGTAATTTAAATTCTTTTAATTTAGGTTCTTTTTATTAATATGTATATTAATCTGAAATTGGCTTTCTATACCCATTTGGATTATTTATGTTAAATTAAATTTAAAATTTAGTTTTAAGGACCATTTAAAAGGTAAATTAAGGACAACAAACGATTGGTGAAAAGGAAACTAAATCGAAATAGCTAAAATGAAAAGGAAGGAAAAAAAGAAAATCAATGATTGAACCAAAACAAATTAAATGAAAGTGAGAAGAAAATGGAATAGAATATTCCTGGGTTTTCATCTTTTGCGAGTTTTTACAAACAAAATCCCATGCATGTGTATGCTTTTATGTTAAAATTTATAGTTATGTCAATAAGCAAATACAAATATCCAATTTGTGATGGTGATTGTTTAGTTCGTACAAATCCATCCGGTAAACGACCATTCAGACTTTTAACAAAATAAAGAAAGAAGGGAACTATAAGCAATTGCTGGAAAAGAAGAACGACCCCATATGTGTTTCATTTCAGGTAAGCACCTTTGTTTGTACAAGTTTAAGTTCTTTTGATATCTATCATCTGGGTTTTCACTTTCACCTTCTTCTGTTCCTTTTCTTTTGTTGTTACTTTCCGTTTTTGGGTGCGTGGGGATGTACGATCCTTTGTAGTATTTACGTTAAACGTTGTAGATATCTAAAATTGAAGGTTTCATGGTCTTGACTTTCGTTTCGATTTCTGTCGGATTATAATGGTTTACGCAGCAATTTTATACGGTTTTATGATGATCTTTTGTTGCTTCTCCCCCAATATCTCATTTTATGTTTTATTCAAGTTTAGGAAAGTGTGATCCATTCGTTTGCTTGATGGGAGTCTCGTGAGAAAAGAAAAAGAGAGACCATAGAAAGAGGAGGATCGGGTGGGGGTGGGTGGAACAAAAGGAATTAATTATTTTGTTTGGCTTCTATTATTAGTAAAAGAGAGCCCATGCTCATGGAGAATTGGTTTTTGGGCGTGTCACATGCATCTTAATAGTTCGAGACAAGCTTGAAGTAAGTTTTTCTTTTTGTGCAGGTTCTTCTATCAGAATAAAGACGAACAGTAAAGGACTTCTTAGTTTTTGTACGCTTTGATTTACACAACCGTTTGAGGATGGGGACTTATGAGGCAGTTCTGCAAGTTTTGTACGGGGCTGGCCCCTGCATGTTTACTTCAAACCCATATTTTAGCAATTCTGTTTTAAAATTTCCTTCTAAACTTCGTGTAAAATCTAGAAGCAAAAGAGCTTCAAGATGTACAGGCATGTCTAAATGTCCAAGAATTTTGCAGAATCACATAGGAAGTTATTGGTTTTCAGGGTTAAGTAATGGTGGTATGCTTCAGATTGCAGCAGAAGCTGATAGATTGCAGTCTCTATGTTGTAAATGTCAGCGTGCAGAAAATGTTGGTGGATTAACTACTGAAGATGGAAATGGTAAATGGTTTGTAGACAGTGCAAAGACATTACATGTAACGGGTGCTGTGGATGCATCGAATGTTTTAGAGTTTGGGAGTATTCAGCAGTCAATACCGGAAAGACAGGACTTGAAGTCCAATGGCTTTGCCAACCAGGAAAATGGGAGTTTGACAAGCAATGGTGCCGTAGAAACAGTTAAAGATACCCCTGGGAAGGTTAGTGTAGATTCAACAGCAGATGAAGCATGGGAACTATTGCGGGATTCTATGGTTTATTACTGTGGCAGTCCCATCGGAACAATAGCCGCCAATGATCCCACCAGTTCCAGTGTATTGAATTATGATCAGGTCTTCATTAGAGACTTCATACCTTCTGGTGTCGCTTTTCTTCTGAAAGGAGAATATGATATTGTTCGGAACTTTATCCTCCATACACTTCAGTTGCAGGTAATTCATAGCTCAATTTACTAACTTTATCTGTCAACTGATCCTCATATAAGGCCTTTTTGTTACTCTCACTTTTCTTCTTTCAATTGCTGATTTATGGTTGCACACAGTGGTCATCAGCATTGTCTTTGTATTTTCATTTTTGTTCTACTGCTGTCTTTTTTTTTATTGTTAAATTATCCTTTTAATTTGTTGACATTCTTTTTACCCCTATGGATAATTGTTGGTGAAATATGTGATTAAGGTTGTGATGAAATTTCCAGTGAGATTTTATTTCTTACTTTTCTAATTAGTTGGAGGAGAATTTCTATATCAGTTGCTTTGAGTACTTGTTTTGGTTTGTCTTAATGTGCCTTCTTTATCCTCTTCCTGTGACCATGGAAAAATAAGAATTGTTTCTGATGAAACCTAGGATGCAAGTGTATGCATAATTGCACATATTTGACCAAATAGTCTTGGTTAAAAGTTTTTGTGATTGTAATGTTAACATAATTTTGCCTTATATGCTTGACTAAGAATGATAGCACCTGTGCAGGATTTGGCTTACAAACATGTTTGTACAAAACTTAGAACATTACATTCATACAGACACAATGGCAGCTGCTTCATAAAAATTTAGCATTTTCATCTTTTTCCGAACCTTGTTGTCAGAGTGATAGCATGTTATACAACTTTATGTCATATTTGGGACAATGTTCCTATGTTTATTCTCCATATTTATATATTTAAGTTTATAATTTCAGAGCTGGGAGAAGACAATGGATTGTCACAGTCCTGGCCAGGGATTAATGCCAGCTAGTTTCAAGGTGCGTACAGTGCCTCTAGATGGTGATGAATCTGCAACAGAAGAGGTATTGGATCCTGACTTTGGAGAGGCAGCAATTGGCCGTGTTGCACCAGTTGACTCTGGTATTACAATTTTGTAATACATATATTTCCTTTGAAAAGGTGTTTTCCTTTCACCTTCCTGATAGGTCGTTTTGTTTTGATGTCAGGACTATGGTGGATTATCTTATTACGTGCATATGGAAAATGTTCTGGTGATCTTTCAGTCCAAGAGAGGATTGATGTGCAAACTGGAATTAAGATGATTCTTAGGCTCTGTCTTGCTGATGGTTTTGACATGTTCCCAACATTACTGGTGACAGATGGCTCTTGTATGATAGATCGCCGAATGGGAATTCATGGTCACCCTCTAGAAATCCAGGTAATTTGTTTTTGTTGTCCACTTATATCAGTTAGAAGCTTTCCTGTTAAAAGTCAGCTTTTCAATTCAATTGATAAATTTCATGACTATTGCGCTCAGTGAAATGGGCACAATAGGAAAGGAACAGTATCATTGGCTTTCTTATCTTGTAGGTACTCTGTATTCCTTCATCCTTGTCCATTGCAGTTCTGGTGCAAAAGAAAGATGATTTGCAGAATACAGGCAACTTCGACAAATTGACTAGATAATCAGTTAACTTTTAGGTTTATTTTGTGTGCGATATGTTATGAAAATCTTATATTTGTGTGCGATACGTTATGAAAATCTTATATTTTTAGCAGTCTATGTGGATCTCCTTTATGCTGTTTTTCCTTGCAGGCACTATTTTATTCAGCGTTAGTTTGTGCACGGGAGATGCTTGCTCCAGAAGATGGATCAGCTGATCTCATTCGAGCGTTGAACAACCGTCTAGTAGCTCTGTCATTCCATATAAGAGAGTACTATTGGATTGATTTGAAGAAACTAAACGAGATTTACCGCTACAAGACTGAAGAGTACTCTTATGATGCTGTTAACAAGTTCAACATTTACCCAGATCAGATACCTCCGTGGTTGGTGGAATGGATGTCCAACCAAGGAGGTTATCTGATAGGAAACTTACAACCAGCTCACATGGATTTTCGATTCTTTTCTCTTGGAAACATATGGTCTATTGTAAGTGGTCTGGCAACTATAGAGCAGTCTCATGCCATATTGGATCTTATTGAAGCTAAGTGGATGGATTTAGTAGCAGAAATGCCATTCAAGATATGCTATCCTGCTCTTGAAGGTCAGGAATGGCAGATTATCACCGGTAGTGATCCTAAGAACACGTAAGGATGCTAACCTTCTGAAATTGGAGTACTTTCGCTAACATATCTTGTTTATTTTCTCATGGTTTTGTTTATTGGCAAAGGCCTTGGTCCTACCACAATGGAGGTTCCTGGCCAACTCTGCTATGGCAGGTTAGTGAGTTGATTGTATTTATGGTGCTCGTGTTTATCAGAAGTAGCTTGTGGGAGGATAATAGATTAAATTAGCAAAGAAAAAATAGGAAAGCATCAAAAACATCATTCCGATGGTTCAGAAATCTGGGCCAAGCGATTTTGTAGAAGACTTCAAGGACATTATGATATCCGTTAAGAACTTTGTGCTTAATTGTAATTCATGCACAAAATAAGGTGGCTAATTGTGAATCAAAGATACTTTTTATTGCTAGATATTGGAATTTAAAACTGACATTATTTAGGTGGTTTTCAGCTGACAGTTGCCTGCATAAAGATGGATAGGCCAGAAATTGCTGCAAGAGCCATTGAGATTGCTGAGAAACGTATATCACGAGACAAGTGGGCTGAATATTATGATACGAAAAGAGCAAGGTTCATTGGAAAACAAGCACGTCTTTTCCAGACCTGGTCTATTGCCGGATACCTTGTGGCAAAGCTCTTACTTGCAGACCCATGCACAGCCAAGATGCTCATAACCGAAGAGGATACTGAGCTTGTTAACGCCTTCTCTTGCATGATTAGTGCCAACCCTAGAAGAAAACGCGGTAGGAAGAATTCAAAACAGACCTATATTGTGTGAGTGGCGCAAATATGCTTCACATGTTTGAAATGGGTAAGTGGACTCATGTCCTCAGGTCTAATTATCATTGGTATTAAGTTGAAATTGGCTTACATGTAACGTAATCATTTATTGTTCCATTGATTTGGGTGGATAAGGTGAATTTCTTCTACACCTTATTCATTTATCACATAGAACAGACCTTGAAATATCCTTTCTATTGTAATAATCTATGTATCGGTATATATAATGGATCACAACGTTTCAGTAAAATTTGATGTGAGATGATGATCAAATGCAAGACGTTTATACTTTTTTGTATATATGATTTATCATGCTTTGAAATTGCATACAGAAAAGTCCTGCATTTCAGATGCTTTTACTGGAATGAGATGATGAAACTTGATGATGGTAGGGTGAGTAGTTGAGCTATCATTAGGGTGATATTCAGTTAATGATAACTTCAGCAAGCTTAATGATGGTAGGGTGAGTATGTTGTTGTCCTGGGAAGGATAGAGCAACTCTGACGCTGACTGGCTTTCTGTGTGGAGATTGATAACTAAGAATGAATGACAGCACGGCAGGAATAGGGGTCTACATTTATTTGACCCTTTTTACTATTTAATTGTGCCCATTTGAGTTGAGCCTGTTGAGAAATGAATTGGCAATAGTTACAAAGGAATTATAGTGTCAACCACGTCCCCAGTTTAAAAGTTGTTGAAGCAATTATTAAGTATTAGCATTGCATCATGATGATTATGCATTTAATTAGGCATGGAAAATTATTAATCTATTTTGCAGTATCAGTAATTCTAAGTAAGAATTAGAATTAAAAATTAATCAATGCAAGTGTACCACCTCTGGAAGACATATTTTTAAGCTGCCATGCTAATATGTCGATGTAAAATTCGGCAACCTGCACTTTTGTTTTTGAATGAGTTAAATTTGCTAATTTATTTATTAAATCAAAACCACAAAAGAAAGCTTGATACTTATAATAGGGAACTTTGGTTTCTAAGGCGTTGTTATATTAATATTTGGCAGGCCCGAGATATTCGCCACCCTTAACTACTAAATTACCGACAAGCGGAGAAATTAACGACTACTGATACAGAATTAGCGGATATGATTGGAGACACTTGCAATTTCTTTTTGTAAAAGAAAAGAAGTTCACTGACGAGAGATTGAATTCCTTAAAGAAAAGATTCAACATTGATAACATTCAAATGTTATGAACTCTTTTCAAAAGATCAACACTACGATGTGGTGAGACTCATTAGTATTTTGCCTTCACGTTAGTTTGTGTTGGTCCCATTGAATATATCAGCATGTCACTTTTTATTTCTCCACAACTTTTAGGTTTCTCGACAAAATTATTACACTATCATTCTTATATAATTATTAACTTTAATTTTTTTTCTTTGTGATTTAAGTTTAGTTGAAAATATTATTATAATTAAACTTCTTGATCAAAAGAATTACATTAGTGTCAACCCAACACAGCCAACGTGTACATGAAAATTCTGTCAGATAAAATCATAATTACTTTGAACATCCAATCACATATCCCTTAATTGAATTTTCAATATGTAAAAAATAAAAAGAATTGATATAGAAAGAATGCTTTTTAATTATTTCAAATTGAAATCATAATTAAAGATATTTAATACAAAATGTTTTTAAGTTTTAATTCTTAAAATATATGTCGGGTTTCATTTAATTATTTGATACAACTATTATTTATAAATAGTTTTATTTAATTATTGATACAACTATTGTTTATATTGAAACCTACAAGGAAACGTTCTCCATGTTCGAATTTGTTTCTTTTTTTATAAAAAAAATGAAACTTGTCCTTTTTAGTTAGAAATTGCTTTAAGTAACCCTTTAAACTATAAAGAACTTTTAAAATCAATAAGTAAAACAATGTAGCCATAGAAAACAAGTACAAATCAAGCCAGCACATGAAAGAGACAAGCTGAACAAAGACAAAGGGACTGCTGGTTTTAGACAAAAGTCGAGAGGTGAGGACCTGGTCTTTTCTTATTTAATCATTTTAATTATTTTTGTGAAATATTCTTAAACTAGCTTGACTTTGTTTATCTTTCTAGTTTGTTCATTATTAAATACCCATCACTATCAAGTTTGGTTCTATAACAAAATTCCAATGCTTGTACAGCTTCAGGTCCTCCTATCTTAACCCTTCTCTTTTGTCATCGGATAAAAACGACAAACGCAAAACATTAATCCCAGAAACATGCTTCAGTTATGTATGCAATCCACCAAAATTAGCTAATATCTTAACGTATAAAAGAAAATAAATAAACGACAAGATTATGGAAACTATAGCTGTGGATTTTGAATACACAAAAATAATAGAAATCCGAACCTCATCATTCCTTGGCCGAGAATGATTTGAATTGACAACTGGGGGATGACCATGTTCCAAACAATCCTCTGTTCTGTTGACTAGTGCTCTACTATTACTCATTAATGAAAATTTTAAATAAATAAAATTACATTTATTTATTTATATACAGCTTTAATTGGAAAACAGCTATAGGGCCCATGTTTTCGGCCACATGGCCCAACCTCCTTCTGCCGTCCCCATGACCCCAACTCAAATACCCATACATATCTCCCCTTCAAAGCCTCACTGTCCTCCCCGTACATTCTAACTCTTTCGTTCATCCGCCATGGACTCTTCCATCGACGACCTAACCGACGAACTCGACGACATCAGCTTCACCAGCACCGCCACCACTACCACTCCTCTCGATTGCAATCGAAGCGTCAGCAGCTCTGGGACATCGTCCGACGCCGCCACATGGATCAATGCCTCCCTCTCTTCCAAGCCCTACAACGCCCCTACTTGTGACATCTGCTGGAATATCATCCGACGCGTCGGTTGCGACAACAAGACCCTTACTCTGGCGGACCTGCGCTTGGTTCACCGCCTAGGTAGCGGAGACCTAGGGAGTGTATACCTTGTGGAGCTTAAGGGCGGTAATGGCTGCCTATTTGCTGCCAAAGTCATGGATAACAAGGAAATGGCTGCAAGGAACAAAGAGAGTAGGGCTAGGATTGAGAGAGAGATACTGGAGGTATTGGATCATCCTTTTTTGCCCAAGTTATATGCTACATTGGACTCTCCACGGTGGTCATGTTTGTTGACCGAGTTTTGTCCCGGTGGAGACCTCCACGTTCTCCGGCAACGCCAACCGGAGAGACGCTTCGAAGAGACCGCCGTCCGGTAATGTATATATTACAATTGACCCCACAATTTTGCAATTTGTCACAGATATGTAGTGTAATAAAAAACACGGAAAAGCATAGTCACATGGGCACGGGAATTGACAATTAAAAGGTTGGGGTGGGGTGCAGGTCCATCATGGTATATGATGACGTTCAATCAGTGAGTGTGAGTGTGGGGGTTGGGTGTAGTTTATACCATTTGTTTAGGACTTTACAGAGCATGTGGGGTCCATCTGCATAATCCAGTCATGGTGGAATGGAAGTTACTGATTTTGTTGGGATTTTATCATTTGTTTGTTTTAATCGCATTAATTAAATTATTGAGCCGAACCAGCTTCCTTTCTGATCCTTTCCTCCCGATTCCCTAATGCCTAATGCCTCATGCATGACGACGTTTTCTGCTTCAATCAATCTGATGATCTTAATTACCTACTGCTGGTTCTCCGTTTAACGTCTGGCAATAGCCAATAGAAACGTAAATTCAAATTTATTATTACCAATGCAAACCCGCTTATTCCTATTCAATTCAAACACTGTTTGGTTTCGTTTCAGTTTTTATGCTGCGGAAGTGGTGGCCACTCTCGAGTACCTACACATGATGGCCATTATCTACCGCGATCTCAAGCCTGAAAATGTTCTTGTAAGATCGGACGGTCACATATTGCTCACCGATTTTGACCTCTCCCTAAAAGACGACGACTCCCTATCAACGGCCCAGATCGTCTCCCACCATAGCACGCCACCAACAGATTCCTCCCGCGATCACCCAACCGACCCGTCGCAATTCACCACATCATCCTGCATTCTCCCCAACTGCATCGGCCCAGCGGTGTCGTGCTTGCACCCGACACGTCGACGGAAGAAAAAGAGGTTCAACCACCGTGGGACCCCGGAGATCGTGGCGGAACCGCTAGACGTCCGGTCCATGTCTTTCGTGGGGACCCATGAGTACTTGGCCCCGGAGATCGTCTCCGGAGAGGGGCACGGCAGCGCCGTCGACTGGTGGACCTTGGGGATATTCATTTTCGAGCTTTTCTATGGGGTGACGCCGTTCAAAGGAATCAATCACGAGCTAACCCTAGCGAACATAGTTGCTCGAGCACTAGAGTTCCCCAAAGAACCGTCGGTCCCGAGCTCTGCAAAAGATTTAATCACGCAGCTGTTAGTGAAGGACCCATCAAAGAGGCTTGGGTCGACAATGGGTGCAACCGCTGTTAAGCATCACCAGTTTTTTGATGGTGTTAACTGGGCATTGTTGAGATGTAGGACACCGCCTTACAAACCACGGCCGGTGAGTAGCCGGGACTTTGTCGCCTCCGACGCTGCAAAAAATTCGGTAGAGTATTACTAGTTAAAACTTAAAACAGATTATATTAATGGTTTTCTTGTTTTGTAATTAAAATAATAATTTAATAGATTTAATTGAAAGAAGAAAAGGAGAGAAATCATAAATGAGGTTATGTTGTATTTTTTTTTATATATAAATTTTTTGCATACTATACTATTGGTATGTTCACTTAGTATTCAAATGAAATATCTTGATTATTCGATCAGAAGGCGTGGCACGACGATTGCCAGCCCAACCCAATCGATTGTTGATTTGTTTTTGACAGGTACGGATGTTTTGAGATGGTTACAACAAATTAATAAATATTTTTTGAGAAAAAAATTAATAAATATGTGATGCGTTGTAATTGGAGCAAACTTAACCGCGCATTGCTAGGCCTATATCTAATTCAGTTCAGCATATCAATAGCTCCTCAACTTGGTAAATCAGAAATAAGGTCATCCAACCATTCAGCTAAACCGCAAACTGTTTGCACAGTTCCATCATCCAGGAGGTTCATCAGTACCCTTTCTGGTCCCAAGTTCAAATAAAACCATAAGGTAGATATGTTCTTGATTAACTCGGAGCAAGCAAATGGATAGTAGGCCCAAACTCATGGTTTTCATTTATTTCATACGATATTATAGACAACTGTTAAATAATAGACGAGAAAGCATTGTAGGTTACATTCAATACAGGTTGAAGAGCAAAATAATATCCTTATACATTTAATAAAACCGTAATCTGCTGTGAGGTATGCCCTCCAACATAATTCACTTATCAACAATAAGAGACAGCCAGAGTCTCCGTTGCAGGCCTGGTTTCCGGCTCGGCAGGTGCTTCTGCTTCCCAGAAGGCAGTCTTTTTCCCAGTTTTTGATACAGTCTCAAGCACAGCATCTGGCTGCACGTTCCCTTTCACAGTCACCTTTTGCTCCTTCAAATTGGTCATATGAGTCAACACCTGAAGACAATTAAAGGGGTATATCATTACATTGCATATATAACTCCAGAAAGCGGATGGATGTCCACAAACAAGTAGAAGGGTATATCATTATGCTCCATTTATAACCGAGAATATGTGCCCGCGTGTTCCAAGGAAATTTAAAAGGAATGAATATTCTGGTTATCATGGATATGGAGTTCGCAGACTGCTAGTTTCAGTTGATAAATTTAGCTATGTATTTGCGAGTAAACTACTTTTTCCCTTATGTGCTTTCTGTTTCAATACAATATCTTTTCCTACTCAGATATCTAATTACCATACCTTGCTACATATGAAACTGAAAGCACAGTCGGCTACAGAGACCATAGCTCTCAACAGATCAAACTACTCTTGATGCGTAAAGATGCTAATTTGATAATCTAGTTTTCTTCCATTTGGAATCCAGTAAAGAAGAAAATAATTTGGCTTTCTCATAAAAAAGAAACTAGAAAACAAAGACGGATAATGCTTACTAGAACAGAAGTTAAGACATTTCTGATGAGAGAAGATAGAGAGGTCAGTAGGGTTCATCTTAAACATTAAGGCGTTTGTACAAAACAAATGTCTCAGTTATGGACCACAAGCCATATAGTTTCACATAATCAGTTATCATCACAAATAAGCTCAATAAACAATAACTAAAAAAAAAATATTGCAAGGATGCATTGCAACAAACCTTGCATTTTCCCTAAAACCCTTTTCACAGCACCGACACAACCTTCACATGACAACAGTCTGTAATTGGGGAAAAGATTGGCAATAAAAAAAGAGATGAGAAAACAATAAGCACATTGGCCTAGAAAGAAAAGAATAAAGCAATGCACAGTTAAGCTGACAATCGGAGATCTATGAAAGAAGAAGCTGTGCAGAGTTGATGCAGAAGTATATATAGCACTCTATTTATATAATCTGAATATAAAGTCTGAATACAATCGATCCTGACTTAAGACAAGGGTTAACAAGTTTAATATACAAAAAGCTGTACAATATATTCCGCACATAGCCACAATTCTACCATGAATATTTTTCCTCTTAATTTCAGGATTCGTTCAATTCATTCCTAGAAATCCTACACTAGTCGACTTTCTGTTCTTTTTCTAGCCCCTTACGTTCAATGCACATGCTACATGGGCTCACAGACTAGATCAAGTTATATACTATCCGAAGCATCAAACATAGATAGACTAGTATGCTCCTTAAGGACAAATATACCAAACCACAGGCACTCGAGGATAAAAGAAGACTCCGTTCTAACAATCTCGACTAGTCAACACAATTATGATTCATTTACATAAGCAAGCAAGTACTTCAAAGTAACAGAAATTATGCCAACTTCTATATATCAATTTACAATCATTTCATGACGGAACAAAGATTAAAGATCGTCTATTTCAGTATTCTCTTAACTTCTCACTTCAACCAAAATATTATGTAGCACGGACACGGCAAAATGGAGCCGTGTCCACGTGTCGGATACGTGTCCGTGTCGAACACCACCTGACACGCGGTGAACACATGTCCGACACGTGTCCTTACGTGTCAGAATTAAAAAATAATTTTTGTCAGCTCAAACACTGCTTAAATATATCTAGACACGGCTCGAACACGACTGGATTCAAAATCTCGACTGTTTACCATCCAAGCAAATTATTTTTAATCCTAACCTTTGACTATTTATTTCTTTGTCTACTTTTGAATATGAGATTGTAGACAAATTGTTTAATGGAATATACGCTCTATGTTTTTTTAAAGGGGGCTTATAAAGTACCAAATATGTGTAAACTATCAAGATGTTGGAAGTCTTGAAACACATCAATCATTATATATCATATTATGAATTCTGA
>JAOTAY010000005.1:34352189-34365587 GCA_025629805.1 Erythroxylum baracoense
CAAGAGAAGCATTACAAGGATAAAGAAAAGAATGAGGATCCTTCATACATTCCCCCTCCACCCTCATTTAAGAGAATTAATGTGGTCAAATCTTTTAAAAAGCAAGAACAGGAAGAACATATGACAATGGACATAGAGCTTGAAGCAGATAAGAAAATCTCTGTTCTTGAAGTGGAAGTTGAAGAGGAGATAAGGTGACTGAGGAAGTGCAGGAACAGATCACCCTCTCACAAAACAAACTACTGGATTCATTGGAAGATTCAAGGAGTTTCATTATTCCCTATTTTATGGACATTTTATTAGTGAAAATGACATTACTGAAATTAATTGGTTTTCACAACTTCATTAATATTGTCCTTCTGATCATCTAGCAATTTGTAGCTTATTTACAAGTTACAAAAATGACATTAGGTAATATGGTTGGAAGCAAGCTACTTATCATTAATCCTGGCTGAGTTTTGAAAGATGCAAGGTTAAGCTAATGATCATAAATTAGTGTGTTTTGTAGTTATTTTTGTGTTGTTTTGATTGGGTGTTGTACTTGATTGTTGTATCTTCATGCTTCGGTAACAAACCGAGAGGGTGAGTCAAATGTAAAATGATTGGGGTGGTTAATGAGTGTTGGGCAATCTTATAGACCATGCAATCAATCTTATCCATTATTGCATAGAGAGAGATCCTGTGTGAGGCCTGATAGTTTATTAAAGAGCTTAATAACTGATTAGGTTATGGACTGATAATTAATCAAGCGATAACAATTTTGGTGACTCAAATTGATTAGGGTTTATTAATTAAGGCTTAGTGATTATAGATCAAAAGAGAGTAATCCACCTTACGATAGTTTAGAACCGACATCCCAATAAGACAAAAGTGATAGGTTAGCATTGATGATAGGATAATCCCTCTCTCATAATTTGGTAAATTCTCTTGTGTGATATCCCATTGTTGAATTGTTGGTGCTTAATAGTTGATTTTGTTGAGTTAATTTTGCAAATTAATATTTTAATAATTATTCGTGTTTACCTTCCTGTCTCGTTTTATTTTAATTTTATTAATTTTCTAGCCTTAGATAACCTATGATTAGATTAGTCCATAACTCCTCGTGAGATTGACCCTTCACATACTACAATTTACGACTCGTGCACTTGTGGTAGTTTGAGGGCTATAAATAGTAAAGCTTGCAAATCAATCAACAACACTCCTAAGATACTTAATTGATCTATTTATTAATTGAATACTCATCCTAGTGGGTTTTATTTCAGCTAAGACCAATTTCTTAAATAATTTATAAAGAATCAAGTTAATAATAGGCCCCAAATCAGCTAAAGATTTTTATATTAACAAATTACTAATTAAACATGGGATAGTAAAGTTTTATAGATCTTTAAGCTTTTTAGTTCCTCTTGTTAGATAGAAATTCCTTTAAAAACTTAGCATACTTTTACATCTACAAAAGAGCATCAATAAAAGGCAAGTTAATATAAAGTTGTTTAAAAAGTTCAAGAAATTTATCAAACTACTCATTTATGTGATCTTTCTTCAACTTAGCAAGACATAGGATGGTGGGTTGGAATTCCTTGACTTTTGAAGGATGGTCTTTGTCTTTATCTTTCTTTTAGCTCCTTTTGTCACTCTCCTCTTTATTATGGGTCTTATTTTCAACCTAAAATTCTTTTTCGCTCTTAAGGGTGACTGCCTTCAAAGAGTTGGAGGCTATTATAAGCAAATTGGAAGTGTTTGAATTAAAATATGTGGGCTATCACTTTACTTAGAGTAACAAACAATAAGGCATCTACTAAGTGTAGCTCATATTAGTACATACATCTTATCTGTAAGGATCTAACTCTCAGATTTTATTCAAGTTAACTATTATTTATGCACTTAGGCAAAGAGTTAGAGGCCACTATAAGAAAGTTGGAAGTTTTTGACTTAAAATATATAGGCTATCACTTTATCTGAAGTAACTTACAATAAGTTATCTACTAAGCGCAACTCAGATCAATATATGCATCTTGTTTGTAAGGATTTAAATTCTAAATTTTCATTCGAGTTGACTATTATTTATGCCTCTAATTTTGCTTTTCAGAGATCCAAATTGTAGGAGGATTTGGTTTTTATAAAATCTTCTGTAGTTAGCCCTTGGATTGTTGTTGGAGATTTCAATTATGTATTAAATCCTTTTGAAGTTTAAGAGGACAATAATAACTTCAATTCTCTGGGGAAAGAATTAGAATCTTATTTAGGTTTGTTGGAACTTTTTGATTTAAAGTATATGGGATTTCACTGTAACTAGTATAATAAACAGTAAGGGAGTAGTTTCATAAGGAGAAAGCTACATAGGGTGTTAGTCAACCATCTTTGGACTAATCAAGCGGTCTTTGGATTTATTCAAGGGCATTTGGCAGACCAGCGTTTATGTGTGCAGATCCTTGCAGCTCATTAAGAAGTTGAGGTTTTTCGAGAAATAAGTTGAAGATTTTTGTCAAAGAAAAAGGTATTTTGGTTGAAAATTTTCAGAATGCTAGGGTGACTCTAAAATCTTCCACAACTCATTTTTTGCTAGAAGAAATATTAATAAGATACTCAGTTTGCTTGATGGTGATGATCATTTAGTAAAATATAGTCATTCCATTCACAGAATGGTGTATGACTAGTTCAAGGGTGTTCTTAGTTCAGGTTATGCAAATTCTTATAACTCTCATACCATATCTAATAAACCTATCTTAGTGTTGGAAATAAAGAACTGTTTTTTCAGTCTAAATCTGAGGAAGCTCTCAGTCCTAATGGTTTTAATGCTTATTTCTTTCAATATACTTAAGATATCACCAGTGATTTAATTGTTCAAGTGGTACATAAATTTCTCTCTTTAGGGAGAATGTTAGGGAGCTAAATTCTTCTTATATTTGTCTTATTCCCAAGCTTCCCTATGTTATCAACCTTAAGGATTTTTGACCAGTATCCTGCTATAATACTATATACAAATTAATCTCCAAGTTGCTTGCAAATAAACCGAAAAGTATCCTATATAATCTTATACATCACTCTCAAAATGCTTTTATTCCTAACAAATCAATCTCTGACAACATCTTATTAATAAAGAAGGTATTGAGGGAGTAATATTAAAACAATTCAATCAAAATTTGTGCCATTAAAGCTGATTTTTCCAAGGCTTTTGATACTATTAGATGGGACATCATCACTCATCAGGAGCTGCCTTGAGTAGTTTGGGTTCGTTAGCAATTTCATTTTCTAGGTAGATGTTTATATTTCTACTACTAATTTTAGAATACTGATTGATGGTAATCCCACTCGATAGTTTAAGGGAACCAATGGGATTAGACAAGGGGATCCCCTTTTCCCTTATCTTTTTAGGTTGCTTTGGAAATTCTTACAAGGTTGATTTTGAAAAACACTCATAATTTCTCTAGTTTCAAATATCATAACAAATGCAAAGCTTTGGAACTTACACATCTCATTTTTGTAGATAACTTGATATTGCTTTCTAGGTCTAACTCCTCGTCTATCTCAAATTTATAAAACTCTATTAAAATGTTTTGTAAGCTTTTAAATCTTGATATCAACATACAAAAGAGCATGTTGTATATCTCATTTGATGTTAATTCAACTATTGGAGTTGTTGATAGGGTTGAATGTTCACCCTTACCTTTTAAGTATTTAGGGCCCATTTCTTCCAAGAGGTTAAGCTATTAGGATTATCTCCCTCTTCTGGAAAGGTATAGAAAAAGGATCATCTCTTGACAAAATAAGTCTATATCTTATGTAAAGAGACTTGTGATTATCACCTCTGTGTTAAGAAGCCTTCACATTCACTAAAGCTCTCATTTATTCTTGCCTAAAAGGATTATTAAGGAGCTTATGAAAAGTATTAAAAACTTCCTATAGATGAGTACTACTAACAATTTCAGAAGCGCTTAAATCAAATGGGAACACCTTTACTGGAGAAAAAAGGAAAGGGGTATAAGGCTCACTTCTTTGTAGTAGAACTAAACCTTGTTAGTTGCTAAGAAAATTTGGAGATTGGTCAAAGATAAAGAATCCCTTTAGTCGAAGTGGGTCAATGAATTATACCTTAAGCATTCTAGCTTCTGGCAGTTAGATAAGAGGAAAGCGTACTCCTTCATTTATATGCTTAGAAAGAGGAAAATATATCCTCTTATTAAAGCTTATATAGGGAATGGTCTTTCCTATTAGTTTTGGTTTGATAATTGGTCTTTAGATAACCCTTTGATTCTAATAGATGAAGTTTCTACTTTTCATCAATAGAATTCCTACTCAGTCTCAAGTGAAAGGGATTATTCAGTAAAATAATTGACTCAATGATTTTATAGGTGGTGGAAGAGTTAGATCATATAAGCCTAATTACTACCCCAACGCTTCTAGAGATGAAAATTTCCACTAAATGCCTAACAAAGGTAGATATTTCACTAATCAAAGCTATCTTAAAGCCATTACTTAGCATCATCCTAGAGTTGATTGGTACTATATTGTATGGAAAGGATCTTGGGTGCCTAAGGCCTCCTTTGTAACTTGGCTTGCAGTAAGGCTCAGGTTGAAAACCAAAGATAAATTGATTAGAGCCATAGATCAGATGTGTATGCTATGTAATTTACAAAGTGAATATATTAATCACCTATTCTTTAAATTTGATTATACCAGTTTCATTTGGAACAAGATGCTACAAGTAATGGGACTGCAATGTTCTCACCAGGAGTGGCTCGACATACTTGTTTGAGTCGATAAACTTTTTAGAAACAAGGTTGGAGACCATTACTAATTTGAGTTTGACTATAAATTGCTCATTTTACTTTATTTGCAGAGAAAGGAGTATGGGGTTTTTTCATGGAACTAGAGTAGATAAATATAAGCTAGCTCATTTTGTTTGTTGTTGGATTAGGGAGATTTAAAAAGCTCACGCCTCAAAGAAAATGAATGCAGCATTGATAAAAGGATGGAGATTAGTTTTAGATTGATATTTTTGTAAGTCTACAAATGCAAATGTATTGATTACTTATATTTTGACTGAGTTATACTTGTCTCTTTCTATCTAGACCTTGTCATTGTTAATGACATTTTATTTTACATGTTTGTAACTCTTTTAGAGTTAATGAAATTTTCATTTAAAAAAAAACAAGGCAGGTGCTTCATTAGGAAAAAGTTAGAAAGAGTTTTGGTTAACTAGTAATGGATAGGTTCATGTCCCAATTTTTTTGTCCATTTTAGTTCCTTATTGTGTTCTGATCACTCTTACATAGAAGTCATTGACGCACTAGTTAAGTCCCTAACAATGCTTCCTTCAGATTCTTCAATTTTCTAATCCATAATTAGGGGATTTTAGATATAGTAAAGGAGGTTTGGGACGATTGGGTTCTAGGATGTAAGTCTTATCAGCTCATGAATAAACTTAAACTTTTTAAGATTAAGCTAAAGGATTATCTCAAAGCTAGTGATTCTTCTTTTGCTAAAAATTTGCAGGTTGTTAAAAAGAAGCTAAAAGAAGTCCAAGAGTTCTTTTATCATGATCCAAACAATTTGGAGTTGAAACAGAAGGAACTCTGGTCTTTAGAGGTGTATAACAGGGTACTCCATGATCATATTTCCCTTTTGTAAGCTAGATTAAATTAGCTGAAAGAAAGGGATTCCAATACCAGGTCGTTTCAAAGGGATTCCAATACTAGGTCCTTTCATAACGTAATACTTGCTAGAAGGAATTTTAATAAAATTCATTTCTTTCTTGATGAAGATAACTAGATAATTAAGGACATAATTCAATTAAAGGAATAGTGATTGACTACTATAATAAAATCCTTAGATCTATTGCTATAGGCCTATTTAGTCTCTATAACTTGGTAGAGTTAATAGGTCCTTCAAAATCTTTTAATAAGGACTTATTGGAAGAAATTAAGAAGCCTGTAACTTATATGGAAGTTAAGGATACATTTTCCAGTTTAAATCTAATGAAGCTCATGATCCTGATGGTTTAAATGCCATATTCTTTCAATCTACTTAGGACATTACTGGAGATCTTTCAACAAAGTTTATATAGGAATTCTTAATTACTAGAAAAATGTTGAATGAGCTTAACTCTTCATATATCTATCAGTATCACAACTCTCCAATGCTAATAATCTAAAGGACTTTTGCCATATCTCTTGCTACAACATTATCAACAAAGTGTTTTCCAAGTTAATTGTACAAAGACTGAGGGGTATTTTGAATTTTTTAATCCGCCAATCTTAGGGTGCCTTTATTCCAAGAAAATATATCTTTGACAACATACTGTTAATCTAAGAACTATTAAGAGATTATAAAACTAAGACAGGTCAAAAGTTGTGATATCAAAGTGGACTTATCAAAAGCCTTTGATACAATCAATTAGAGCTTTATCCTTTGCTACCTCAAATGGTTTGGTTTTCTTTGCATATTTAACTTTTAGATTAAATCTTGTATTTCAACTACTTCATTCAGTATTCCAAGCAAACAATTTAAGGGAACCTATGAGATAAGGAAAGGGGACGTCCTTTCCATTTACTTTTTTGCTATTTCTTTGGAAATCCTTATTAGGCTCATTATGAAGAATACCATAGGAAATCTCAGGTTTCCTTTTCATCACAAAAGCAAGATGTTAAAGTTCACTCACCTAAGCTTTGCAAACGACTTGATCTTATTATGTAGTGCTGATCTTTATTATATATCAATATTGCATAATTCTCTTGAAAAGTTCTGCATGCTATCAGGTTTGAATGTCAATCAACACAAGAGTTATATATACTTCTCCTCTGATGTGAAGTCCTCTTTTAGGCTTAGGTTGATGACTGGAATAAATGCTCATTTCCTTCCTTTCAAATATCTTGGAGTTCCCATGCTGAGATATCAGGACTGTTTCCCCTTCTAGAAAGCTATTAAAAAATTAATGCCTAGTAGAATAAGTCTTTATCATATACTGGGAGGCTACAACTTATCTTTTCTACGCTAAAGAGCCTGAACACTCATTATATGTCCCATCTTTTTCTTCCAAATATGATCAACAAATGTTGGAAAATGTATTAAGAACTTTATATGGATTGGAAGTGTTGATAACTTCAAAGGTGCAAAAAATAAAGTGGGAGCAGCTTTGTTAGAGAAAGCAGGAAGGTAAATTGGGGTTCATTTCCTTACAAATGAGTCAATTAGTCTTAGTTGCCACAAGAATATAGAGAATGTACTAATAAGGAGGCTCTATGGTCCAAATGGACTATTGAATATTATCTTATAGTTTCTAACATATTAAGGAGAGGAAAGAGCATTCCTGGTATTTTATTCAAATGTTAAGGAAAAGGAAACAAGTTTATCCTCTAATCAAAACACACATTAGGAGTGGACAATATTCTTAGTTTTGTTTTGATAATTGTTCAAAGCAAAGCTCATTAATCTTTAGGGAAGAATTAATATCACTAGTTACCAGAATTCCTATTCAAGCTCATATTAAATAAGTTATTCAATAAGATACTTAGGCCATTAGCATTAGAGGCAGTGACATAATTCGAACATACCTCCCTGACTACTCCTCCGTTCCTTCAAAAAGGGATATCAGCCACTGGTTACCTAATAGGCTTAGAGAATACACCAATCATTCTTGTCTTAAAGCTTTCAAACCTTAGCTGTCCAGAATTCATTGGTTTAACATTGTTTAGAAGTGCACTTTGATGCTTAAAGCCTCTTTTGTTACTTGGTTAGCAACAAGGCACATATTAAAAACTAAAGATAGGTTAATTAGTTTAAATGAACCTATCTGTTTGCTATGCATCCTTAGACTTGAAACTATTAACCACTTATTTTTTGAATATGAATATACTAAATTTGTTTGAGCTAGGATGCAACACATGATGAAAATTCTCTATCCTTATTTGGAATAGAAAGATATCCTCAGTTGGGTAGGCAATCTCTAAAGAATAATGAGAACAAACTAGACAAGTTTTAGTCTCTACATAACTTGCTTAGTCTATTCCATTTGGAGAGAAAGGAAAAAAAATATGGAATTTAAAAACTACAAAATGGATAAGATATGTGCTAGCTTACAGGGTCTATTTCTGGATAGGACAAATCTTGTTTGCTCATAAGATTGAAGGAATGATAGCTTTAATGAGGAGAAGATTGAGTTTGGAATGATTTTTAATTATTTCAATTCTCTTTAATATAACAAGTTCTTAGAGAATCAGTGTTGTACATTAGCACGATGCTTATCCTTCTATATTTTTCCATTTGATGACCATTTTTGAGCTCTTAAATAATTTTCTTTTAAATTAAAAAATTAGTTGTATGAAATCATATATGAATCAATATCTAAAACAAATCAATTTAAGAAATAATATAAGCATATAATTGAATCCAATGAATCAAAAATAAAATTGCATTAAATAAGGAGTTAAATTATAGAATCCATCTTAAGGCTCATCTTGCCTCAGTACTAAATAAATTTACTTAATAAAAACAAAAAAAACATAACCAAGGATTCAAAAGAAGAACCAAAAATAATTCATGATAAACCCCCTTTTCTCTAATAAAATCTATAAAAAATTTGATGGAAATATACTCTCTGTTCGGATCTCTAAGTCAATCTTCTTATCTTTGCTACTCTATGGTTCAAAATAGTTAAACTCTTTTAATTGCATTCATATTTCCCTTTTATACTTTGAAAATTAGGGTTTTGTATTTGACAAGGTCACTGGACACATGTGTGTCCTTGCTCATGTCCCTCAATCTCATTTTAATATTTTCCAGTCAAGTAGAAATAAAAATTTAAGGCTTTGTCACAGTTTATAGATACGACTGTGTTTATCAACATGGGCTTTTTCAATACCAACATGAGCGTGTCTTTTATAAACAACTTCAATTCTTAAATTTTTTGCCTCAATTTTGCTCAATTTCTATTCCTTTTGATAAAACATAATATGAATGAATTAAGTACCATTACTAAACAAATTCACAAGTAAAATGCACTAAAATTCTTATTAAAAATATAATCTATTAAGTATTTATCACTTACTGATATCACAAACAAGCAATAACAAAAAATTAACATCCAATTAATAATGACCTGAACTAATTCTCCTATCTTACTATTCAATCAAATCACTAATGTCCTTCCTCCATCTTTGGATTCATTGAATCACTTTGTTTAGTGAAATCAAGTTGACACTATGCTAACTACCTCAAATCTCAATAGATATGTTGATGGCCTCTTTCACCACCAACAGATGACTCTAACTTATCTCTACTTACAAAATATATATCTTAGTTAATTCTTTCATTTTTTCATTTATCCATGATCTTAATAGCACCTTCTTTATTAAAGACTTAGTTCCTATTCATCATTTTTAATATCAAAACCACAACCACTTCCAATTTTCTTCTTCCTACCTAAACACGATATACTAAAGGTCTCCTTCTTGACAAATTCCTTGATAACTAGAAACTTGCCAACAAACTTATTACTCCCACCCTCCCTCTCCTTAAAAACCATGGGCATTTGCTTCCTAATTCCACTGAGTACCATATCACTATAGGCACCTTACAATACCTTTGCCTTACTCACCCTAACATCTAATTTGTAGTAAAAAAATCTCCCTATTTAATAATGTCCTACTAATATTCATTGGATTGTAATTAAACAAATTTGTCAATATCATAAATCAACAACTTCTTATGCCATTTATTTCATTAAAGCCTTATTTGCCTGACAAGCTTACTATGAAACTTACTAGGTTGGTTAAATTGATGATCATTGTTTTACATTTGACCAATGTATCTTTCTTGGTTTTAATACCATGTAGAGCTCCAAGAAACAACCTACTATTACTAGGTTTAACAATGAAGTTGAATATGGAAGTATTGCTCTAACTATTACTAAAATACTTTAGATCACTTCTCTCTTTAGTAAAATAGGATTATCTTACATCAAACCTACTCTTAAAAGGAGTTCGTACCTAGAAGAAAGTGGATGCAAAATTTAAAGAATAGAAAAGAAGTAAATAGATTAAAGGCAATGTTAATGGTGTGTGTAATAGACAGCCAGTGCATGCAATGCATGCACAAACAATGAGAGAAGTTAGAGTTTCATATTTCAAATAAACAATTAAATCACCCTTTAGTTATGTGTTGTCATTTCTTTGTCCCAACTCTCATCTCCATCTTTACTCTCTCCATTTCATTCTCTCTTCTTTTCTTCCTTTTCTCTTCACTTTATTATTTAGTATTTAACGAGGGTCTTGGAAGTAATCATATGTTTCTCTACAACTCAGCTCTTTCATAACCCTTCTCACCATATTCTTCTTCTCCTGCTACTACAGTTCTCTCATCATTGGTTTCTTCCCAAAAGGTACATTCTTTTGCTCTTCCCATTCTTTTGATCTAGACTGAAAAACTAGGAGTGAGCATTATATTCAGGATTTAAAGACTACTCTTCTTTTATTTTTTTCCTGTGGCTTGAGTCTTTTAGGTTCTACTTGATCTTATTATGTAATGTGAATTTTTGGGTTTGTTTAATTTCTCAAAATAATCTTTTCTCTTCCTACATTTTTAAGTAGGTTGATGGCTTTCAATGCCTGCTAATTTTCACATCACATTAAACTTGATCGATCAATACAGTAGCTTGACTTAACCAAAATTTAAACTAGTTTTTAATCTGAAGTTAATAACATAATTAATTATTATCTTATGGGGAGAATGTTAGAAAATTTCCCATTTAATAGACAACAATTAATTGTAATTTTTGGTTTTTCAATAACTTATTGGTTAAGTTACATAATTTGATCAGGATAAAGATAATAAAGTGGCTCAATAAATAATCTGGATTAATGAAATGAAGTCCAAGAGAAAAATGGACCCTGATTAGTATAGACCGGACCTATATTAATCCTTGATGGAGAGGCCCGATATGGATGATATATAAAGAGGTTAAGGTCTCCAGTAGTTATTGTAGCAAATTGTGAACATAAGGATACTTTGACCTATTCAAAAGTTCACATATATAGAAAGATACAAAAAGGCTTTAACGCATCCCGGTGAGCTGATCCTGTGAAGGTGGCAGTGATTTGTGTTCGTTTCGACTTTGGAAAGCTTGTTCAAAGTTATGGAACTTAATCAGGTATTTTTCACATTTCTTCATTAATTTCCTTTTCACGTTTAATCCAGGACAGGTACTAAGGCTCATGATACATGTTACATCACGAGCATCACTGAGGTTATAGAAGAGATAGAGTGTAACAAGGATCTCTTTCACATTGTTTATAGTTTGTCCAAGGACATGCGTCTTCCAGGCTTCAGAGTTGGAATTGTTTACTTATACAATGATGCAGTTATGCACTATACCTATAAAATGTCAAGTTTTGGATTAGTGTCCTCATAAAATTAGTTTCTACTAGCTTCAATGCTTTCTGAAAAGGAGTTCATCAAAAAGTTTTTGTCAGAGATCTCTAAAAGGTTGGCGAAAAGGAACAAGATCATTATGGAGGCACTACAACAAGTGGGTATCAGTTGATTGAAGTGCAATGCAAGTTTTTACATTTGGATGGACTTCCACCATCTTTTAACGACCCAACACTTGAAGGTGAAATGAAGCTATGACGTGTGATTATCAATGAAGTGAAGCTCAATATCTCTCCAGGATCTTCCTTTTATTGCATTGAACCTGGTTGGTTCAGGGTGTGCTTTGCCAACGTAGTTGATGAAACAATAGAAACTACATTGCAGAGAATACAAATGTTTGCTCTTCAACGAAGAACACAAATAAACGATGGAGAAAGAACTTAAGGCTTCCCTTTGGGAAGGGATGGATAAAATACTAATATTTTTTGATGACCTTATTGTGTCAACAATGAAATGACATGATATTGTGAAATCTACAAACAAAATAAAAAATTATTAAAAAGTGTCAAGTTAGACCTAACATTTAACTGATGGCTGTTATTAATTGTGTTATGATGGGGTCAAATTTTAATGTTTTCTAACTATTAGAGTTTTAAGTGTTCTCTCTTAAATGTTAAGATTAACCTTATCAATTGATGTAAAATTTAAAGTTAAAATTGACCTTTTTCTTAAAAAAGAATAAAAGTCTATTATGGAGCAATTATAGATGAAAAAAAGATCCTAAACTTAGTACAATTGAATATGACGCAAAGTAAACAGACATTGTCTAATTTAACTAGATTCAACCTCACACCAAATTTGGGTGGTTGAGCTTTAGGTTCAAGGGTACTTAACCTAACTTTAACTCAATTTGAAACTCTCTACTTCATCTTCTCCTTCTTCTCTCCATCTTCTCTCTATAGTTTTGGGGTTTAGATGTTCCACTCTCTTCTTCTTCTCTCTTTTTTTTTATAGTTTTTGTGATTTCGTATCAGAAAATATTTCACTTGATCCTCCTTCTCATTCTTTGTGATTTCTAAGGTTTTCTTTTGGGTATTTTTCCCTTATAATATTGTGCCATTTATTTAACACGGGAAAGGTAGAATATTTGAATTAAGTTTCTTTCTTTTGACAACTCTTAATTTTATTTTGTTGTTGAAAATTACACTTGAATTCTTAACCTTGCTTCGAGTTCATATTGTGATATTGGCTTTTGGATTAACTTGGAAGTTAGGTGAATGTCATAAACTCTTATCTTATTGAAAAGATTTTTTTTAGCTCTCAAATGTTGTACACTTGTTTGGTTTCCAAATTACATCGTTATATATAGAAAAAGTTCTTGTTCTTATTCCTATATTTAAAAACTGTAATTTTCCTTTGTCACCAAATTTTGGAAGTTTTGTTTTCCTAAGAAATAGTGTCATACAACTAAGGTTTGATGCTTTTTCCCTACTAATTTATGGTTCTAGTTTTATGATATATTTCTTAGCTGGCTTTGATTGCTACTCGTGATCAGTTTAGTTTTGCTTACTTTCAATTTTTCCTAATAATATAAAATCAATGTTTTAGTGTTTAGGCTAAAACATGTTCAGACTTAGGCTACTTTCTGGAGGTTCTATACGGCTTGCCAATTTCTTTTCCGGTTAGGGTTTGGGTCCTAGAGATTAGGCTAACATATGTAAGAGCATCAACCAGAAATAATTTAAGAATTATATATAAATCTAATAATTATGACCTTATTATAATTTTATTTTTATTACATAGTTATCTTATTAATTTTATTTTATAAATTAGTTAATTTTAATTAATGAACATAAAATACATAATTCTTTTAACCGAATATATACTATAAAATAATATGATATGAAATATTTATTTCTGCCAACAATGTAACATCCCGTTTCCATACAAAGGGTTAAACCATAGAAACTGGTACACGTGAGATCAATTGGAGAAATTAGGAAAACACATCTCATGCTCATGCATTATATAATA